>CM040827.1:3027190-3499937 GCA_022828995.1 Vimba vimba
AGGAGTGGGAGTTTGTCCATGTCTGATTTCTGATGGAAGTCTTTCTGGTGGGTTGTGAAAAGGGGATAGAAAGTGTCTCTAATGTTTGTATAATTGGGGCAGGAAGTCAAGAAGTGTAGCTCTGTTTCCACTTGATTCTCTGAGCAGTGAGGACACAGTCGCTCTTCCCTCGGCAGCCAGCTCTGCCTGTGTCTGCCCGTCTCTATGCTCAGACTGTGTTCACTGAGTCTGTACATGCTCAGGACTCTCCTCAGTTTAGGGTCGCTCACTTCACTCAGGTATCCTGCCAATTCATATCTTCTGTTTAGGGCCAAATAGCATTCCAGTTTACTCTGTTTGTCTGTTGCGTCTGTCCAATGTTTGAGGTATTTTTCTTTTTGTGTTTTAATGATTTGGTTTGGTCTGGCTATGTTTTTATTGTCAGTTTGTGACATCAGCTCTGAGACCAGTCGGCCGAGGGCGTTTCTCTCTGGCTTCAGCTCTTGGTGGCTCAGGGCTTTGTGATGGAGGGTCTGTTCATCGCTATTTTTTAAGTGGGCATGGAATTTAATGGCTCTTTTTTGAATGGTTATCACAAGGGGGTATAATCCTAGTTCTGCTCTACAGGCATTGTTTGGGGTTTTGCGCTGAACTCGAAGCAAGATTTTGCACAGCTCGGTCTGCAGAGTCTCTATTGGGTGTTTGTCCCATTTGGTGAACTCTTGGTCTGTGAGTGGACCCCAGACTTCACACCCGTACAGCGCGATGGGCTCGATTACTGTCTTGATTATTTTTAGCCAGATTCTGATTGGGATGTCAATTTGGATATTTCTCTTAATAGCGTAAAAAGCTCTCCGTGCCTTGTCTCTCAAGTCGTTAACAGCTTTTTTAAAATTTCCTGTGTTGCTAATATTTATGCCAAGGTAAGTGTAGTCCTGCGTGTGTTCGAGGAGCATGTTGTCCAGTGTAAAACTATGATGTTGGTCTTGGCGGCTGGGTCTTTTTCGGAAAATCATTATTTTTGTCTTTTTGGGGTTAACTGTCAGGGCCCATGACTGACAGAAGCTGTGCAGGAGGTCTAGATGCTGCTGTAGACCCTCTCTAGTGGGAGACAGCAGCACCAGATCATCAGCAAACAGAAGGCACTTGACTTCAGTGTCCAGTAGAGTAAGGCCAGGTGCCGCAGACTGACCCAGAGCTCTCGCTAGCTCGTTTATGTAGATATTGAACAGCGTGGGACTTAAGCTGCAGCCCTGCCTCACTCCACGACTCTGAGGGAGGAATTCTGTGTGTTTATTACCAATTTTAACTGCAAATTTGTTGTTTGTGTACATTGATTTGATGATGTCATATGTTTTTCCTCCGATGCCGCACTGGATTAATTGAAGGAAAAGACCTTCATGCCAAATGGAGTCAAAAGCTTTTTTGAAGTCAACAAAGCATGAGAAAATTTTACTTTTGTTTTGGTTGATTTGCTTGTCGATTAAGGTATGGAGAGTGTATATATGGTCTGATGTGCGATATTTAGGTTGGAAGCCAATTTGACATTTGCTCAGGACATTTCTGTCTCTGAGGAAATGTGCTAGTCTGCCGTTTAGGATGTTGCAGAAGAGTTTGCCTAGGTTGCTGTTTACACATATACCACGGTAGTTATTAGGGTCAAATCTGTCTCCGTTTTTATGGATTGGGGTAATGAGACCTTTGTTCCAGATGTTGGGGAATATACCTAAACTCAGGATGATGTTGAAGAGCTTGAGAATGGCTAATTTGAATTTGTGGTCTGTGTATTTAATCATTTCATTTAGGATGCCATCGACACCACAGGCTTTTTGGAATTTCAGGGTTTGTATCTTGTCTAATAGTTCAGCTAGTGTTATTGGAGAGTCTAAGGGGTTCTGGTAGTCTTTGATGGTTGATTCTAAAACCCTTAGTTTGTCATACAGGGCATTTTGTTCCTGATTTTTGTTTATATCACTAAAGAGGTTGGAGAAGTGGTTTATCCAAACATCTCCATTCTGGATGGCTAGTTCTTGATGGTAAGTTTTGTTTAGTGTCTTCCAATGTTTCCAGAAGTGGTTGGATTCTAAGGATTCTTCAATTTCCCTGAGCTGACTTTTTGTGTTTTGTTCTTTTTTCTTTCTTAAAGTATTCCTATATTGCTTAAGTTTTTCGTAATAGAGATGACGGATGTTCTCATTGTCAGCATCTCTGTGTTTCTGGTTTGATAGGACTCTTAATTCTTTCCTAAGTTTTTTACAGTCGTTGTCAAACCATTTCTCAGTGGCATGTGGTCTTTTTGGTTTTCTTTTTGTGGTTTTCAAGTTGGATAATGTTGCTGATACCTCAAATATTCTGTTCAGCTTGTCTACTGCTAGGTTTGTACCTTCACTATTGTGCGGGAAAGGAGTGTCTGTGTGTGTGTGTGTGGGGTTTGTATATTCCATTTAATCTTTGTTTTTCAAGGTTTCAGGGGCTTTTGGGGCCCTTAACTTGCTCGAAAACTCTTGAAACTTTGCACACAGGTCAGAACCCACGGTCAACAGGGACAGGCTGAATCTGGTAGCCGGGCGTGGCAGGGGGGCTCGACAGCGCCCCCTTGAACGGGGTTCTAAAACTTGGTCCATATATCAAACACGCTTGCATGAATTAATTTGAAACTCGGTACACATATAGATCTCATCGGGCCAAACAACTTTCGTGCTCTAAGTTTTACGCCAGCCCAACAGGAAGTCGGCTATTTAGGGTTGTTTGGAAACGCTTGCTGTGGAATTTAATGTACTCCTCCTAGGAAATACATCGATTCGCCTCCAAACTCGGTCAGCGTGAAGTCAAGGCATTGAGGATGCTAAATTGCGGACGGATCTTTGATATCTTGAACGGTTTGGCCGTGGCGAGGAAATGAATTTATGACGAGAAAAGAGAGACACGAAGTGTTATAACTTCTGCATACATTAACTGATCTTGATGAAACCTCAGCAGTGTGTTTGTGATAAGAGGCCGATCAGATGGACGTAACTATTGTGAGTAAAAGTTATAGCGCCACCAACTGGCAGCAGGAAGTGTGTCACTTTCAACCTGCTTTTGACAAAAGTGGGGGGGTTAGTTTTACCAACAGTTACAAACATGAGTATATATATTGGTCTCACCGAGCCGGACAACTTTCTAATTAACAGTCATTAGCTCAGAGCAAAAGAAAGTCAGATATTTTGGTTTGAATGTGGATTTTTTGGATATTTCAGACTCAGAGTTGTTATATTTCAGAGTTTTTAGCTACTCTTCCAAACTGGCTTATTTTATTCACACCAAACTTTTTCAAAATGATGAAAATACATTAAAGATGCTAAATTGTGAACGGATATTAAACATCTCAAATGTTTTTGCTATAGTGAGGGACTGAAGTAATGTACAAAAATTAAACACTAAAAGCCTCATCTTCTAAAAATGTAATTATACACCATTTATTTCTATAAAAGTATACAAATATCAAAACCAAACTCATTTTATTCTTTTTTTTTTTTAAATTTAATAATTATTTATAAGTTTAAAAATAGTAATTGTACTATTTAGTCTCATAAAAGTCAAGTCATACATAGGGCTATACTGCCCTCTTGTGTTCAAAATCAGGTAGGCCTATTGTATTTACATAAAAATATACTAGGTATGTGAATATTTTACCACCGCTGGGGGCTTTTGAATCGCAAACTTAAAAACGAAAGTAAAATATTTTCGTCCGCACTGACATTGATAGTGGTTGATAATAATAATAATAATTTGTTACATTTATATAGCGCTTTTTCTGAGACCTCAAAGCGCTTTACATAGATGGGGGGAATCTCCTCAACCACCACCAATGTGCAGCATCCACTTGGATGATGTGACGGCAGCCATATTGCGCCAGAACGCCCACCACACACCAGCTTACTGGTGGAGAGGAGACAGTGATGAAGCCAATCAGTATATCAGTACATGGGGATGATTAGGAGGCCATGATGGATAGAGGCCAAGGGGCAAATTTGGCCAGGATGCCGGGGTTACACCCCTACTCTTTTTCGAAGGACATCCTGGGATTTTTAATGACCACAGACAGTCAGGACCTCGGTTTAACGTCTCATCCGAAGGACGGTGCTCTTTTGGCAGTATAGTGTCCCCGTCACTACACTGGGGCATTAGGACTCACACAGACCACAGGGTGAGCGGTTGAGCGGGCGTTTCAAATGAATTCCTATGGAAGTAGGAATAAACTGAAAAACGTTCACTCTGTTCTGCTCGTTCCTTGTCGTGGATGCGCACCATGAATGCCCGTGCAGCCATGAGCATTTTAGTTTAATTTTAAAATTAGCGCCTTTCGGGGGGTGGATTGCTTGAAATTATTTTACAAAAGCACAATGTTGTGTCTTATTGCGACAGTACACAAATATAAGTTAACACTTTGCAGTTTGAATGTGGTCCTGTATAATGACGTATGTTTTTATGTGTCCACTGTTCCATCGCGCCCACGCCACACACACACACACACACACACATGTAGTGTTTTCATTTTTTATGGGGACTTTCCATAGACAATGATTTTTATACTGTACAAACTGTATATTCTATTCCCTTACACTAACCCTACCCCTAAACCTACCCATCACAGAAAACTTTCTGCAATTTCACATTTTCGAAAAAACATCACTTTTTTGATTTATAAGCCGTTTTCCTCATGGGGACCAAAAAATGTCCCCACACGAACAAGGATTTCGGATATTGCCATCCTTGTGGGGACATTTTGTCCCCACAACGTGATGATTACCAACTCACACACACACACACACACACACACACACACACACACACACAGTTTACTATCTTTGTGGGGACTCTCCATAGACTTAATGGTTTTTATACTTTACAAACTGTATATTCTATCTCCTCACACTAACCCTACCCCTAAACCTACCCATTACAGAAAACTTTCTGCATTTTTACATTTCCAAAAAGACTCATTCTGTATGATTTCTAAGCTTGTTTACCCATGGGGACCTCTATTTAGGTCCCCACTGTGACACGAGTCCCCATGAGTCTGTGTGCATTCAGGTTGAAGTCCCCACCGGGATAGAAAAACATGAACACACATGCACACAAACACACACACACACACAGCGATGAAGGGCCAAAGCCGGCGGTACCGCCACCCCGGTGCCTTTAGGTAAAGGCACCGGGGTTGCGGTGCCACCGGCTTGGGCCCGTAATCGCTGCTCGCAGCTATATTTAGGGCCCGAGCACCGATGGTGTGAGGACCCTCTTGGAATTGCTCTGTTTATTAGGGCCCGAGCACCGATGGTGTGAGGACCCTCTTGGAATTGCTCTGTTTATTATTATTATTATTATTATTAGGGCCCGAGCACCGATGGTGTGAGGACCCTCTTGGAATTGCTCTGTTTATTATTATTATTATTATTATTATTAGGGCCCAAGCCCTGAAAGGGCGAAGGCCCTATTGTTTTCGGTAGGATTATTATTATTATTATTATTATTATTATTATTATTTTGTCAACCTTTCGGGCACTTTTGGGGCCCTTACCATGCTCGAAAACTCTTGAAACTTTGCACACAGGTCAGAACCCGCGGCCATCAGGGCCGGGCTGAGGCTGGTACTCGGGCGTGGCAGGGGGGCTCGACAGCGCCCCCTGGAACGGGATCCGAACACGTGTCCATAAATCAAACACGCTTGCATGTAATAATATGAAACTCGGTACACATATAGATCTCATCGGGCCGAACAACTTTCGTGCTCTAAGTTTTACGCCAGCCCAACAGGAAGTCGGCTATTTAGGGTTGTTTGGAAACGCATGCTGTGGAATTTAATGTACTCCTCCTAGAGAATTCATCCAATCTCCTCCAAACTCGGTCAGCATGAAGTCAAGACATTGAGGATGCTAAATTGCGGACGGATTTTTGATATCTCGAACGGTTTGGCCGTGGCGAGGAAACGAATTTATGGCGAAAAAATGAAACAGGAAGTGTGTTATAACTTCTGCATACATTAACTGATCTTGATGAAACTTCAGCAGTGTGTTCGTTGTAAGAGGCCGATCGCACAGATGTGACTATTGTGAGTCAAAGTTATAGCGCCACCAACAGGCAGCAGGAAGTACATCACTATTAAAATGCTTTGAAATCACTGTCTTATTTTTACCAGATTTGCTTCAAACTTTATGTGTACAATGTAGACACACGGCAGATGTAAACCTGTGAAAGGATTATTGATATCTTAGATACTGTTGCCGTGGCAACGCATCAAACTTTAATATTCTTTTTTTATGCTTTTGAGACTCTTAACATACTTGAAATTGCATGAAACTCGACAGACACATCACATTTATTAGCCCGTAGACATGTGCAAAGTTTCAGAAACGGGCGTGGTGAGGGGCTCAGTAGCGCCACCTTTAGTCATAAGTGGGGGGGGTTAGTTTTATCAACAGCAACAAAACTTGGTATGTGTATTGTTCTCATCAAGACGGACAACTTTCTGATTTACATGATCTATCTCCGACCAACAGGAAGAGAGATATTTTGGTTTGAATGTGGATTTTCTGAAGAATTTTCTCTCCCTCTCTCTGTGTCTCTGTGTGTGTGAGGGGAGGGGGGATTTGACTATTGCTTTTATATTGTTAATCAAGGTTTCAGGGGCTTTTGGGGTCCTTAACATGCTCAAAAACTCTTGAAACTTTGCACACAAGTCAGAACCTAAACGTGGCAGGGGGGCTCAACAGCGCCCCCTTGAAAGGGGTCCCAAAACTTGGTCCATAGATCAAACACGCTTGCATGAATTAATATGAAACTCGGTACACATATAGATCTCATCGGGCCGAACAACTTTCCCCCGGTCAAGTTTTACGCCAGCCCAACAGGAAGTCGGCTATTATGGGTTGTTTTGAAAACGCTTGCTGTGGAATGCGAAGTACTCCTCCTAGAGAATTCATCCAATCCCCACCAAACTCGGTGTGCATGAAGTCAAGACATTGAGGATTCTAAATTGCGGACGGATTTTTGATATCTCGAACGGTTTGGCCGTGGCGAGGAAACGAAATTATGGCGAGAAAAGAGAAACACGAAGTGGTATAACTTCTGCATACATTAACTGATCTTCATGAAACTTCACCAGTGTGTTCGTGGTAAGAGGCCGATCAGATGGATGTAACTATTGTGAGCCAAAGTTATAGCGCCACCAACTGGCAGCAGGAAGTGTGTCACTTTCAACATGCTTTTGACAAAAGTGGGGGGGTTAGTTTTACCAACAGTTCCAAAAATCAGTATATATATTGGTCTCATCGAGTCAGACAACTTTCTAATTTACAGTTATTAGCTCAGAGCAAAAGGAAGTCAGATATTTTGGTTTGAATGTGGATTTTTTGGATATTTCAGACTCTGAGTTTTTAGCTACTCTTCCTAACTGGTTTATTTTATTCACACCAAACTTTTTCAAAATGATGAAAATACATTAAAGATGCTAAATTGTGAACGGATATTAAACATCTCAAACGGTTTTGCTATAGTGAGGGACTTAAGTAATGTACAAAAAGGAAACTAAAAGCCTCATCTTCTAAAAATGTAATTAAAAAACATTTATTTCTATATAAAAGTATACAAATATCACAACTAAACCCATTTTATTCTTTTTTTTTTTTTTCAATTTAATAATTATTTATAAGTTTAAAAATAGTAATTGTACTATTTAGTCCCATAAAAGTCAAGTCATACATAGGGCTATACTGTCCTCTTGTGTTCAAAATCAGGTAGGCCTATTGTATCTACATAAAAATATACTAGGTTTGTGACGGTGAGAATATTTTACCACTGGTTAATCTATGTGTGACACCGCTGGGGGCTTTTGAATCGCCAACTTAAAAATAAAAAAAGTAAAATATGCTCGTCCGCACTGACACTGATAGTGGTTGAGCGAGCTTTTCAAATGAATTCCTATGGAAGTAGGAATTAACTGAAAAACGTTCACTCTGTTCTGCTCGTTCCTCGCCGTGGATGCGCACCGTTATGAATGCCCGTGCAGCCATGAGCATTTTAGTTTAATTTTAAAATGAACGCCTTTCGGGGGGTGGATTGCTTGAAATTATTTTACAAAAGCACAATGTTGTGTTTTATTGCGACTGTACACAAATATAAGTTAACACTTTGCAGTTTGAATGTCGTCCTGTATAATGACGGAGTATGTTTTTATGTGTCCACTGTTCAATCGCGCCCACGCCACACACACACACACACACACACACACGGTTTACTATCTTTGTGGGGACTCTCCATAGACTTAATGGTTTTATACTGTACAAACTGTATATTCTATCTCCTCACACTAACCCTACCCCTAAACCTACCTATCCCAGAAAACTTTCTGCATTTTTACATTTCCAAAAAAACTCATTCTGTATGATTTATAAGCTTGTTTACCCATGGGGACCTCTATTTAGGTCCCCACTGTGACATGAGTCCCCATGAGTCTGTGTGCATTCAGGTTGAAGTCCCCACCGAGATAGAAAAACATGAACACACATACACACACGCACGCACGCACGCACGCACGCACGCACGCACGCACGCACGCACGCACGCACGCACGCACGCACGCACACACACACACACACACAAACACACATTCCAGCATTGCAATCTTGACATCGCAGCCTGTTCATTATAGCCTTGATAAAATATAATAATAAAATAGTTAACCTAACATATAAAAATTACACTGCTCTAAATAGTCAGTAGTACAATTCGTACATTCACAGTAAGCACCGCACCACTGTGATGTTTCAAGCACATTTTTGCGTGTGTGAAGAGGATGATTTTTTCCGTCGATATTGGAACACGAGTGAAGAACAAAGCCTACAATAAAGAATAGTTTAGCATCCAAATACATCGCAAATGCTGAAACATTTTGATTCTAATGAGAGGGTTACGTGAGCCCAACAGTGCTTACTTTCGTTTTTATTTTTACATTAAATTTAAAAGATTTGTTGTGGAATATTTTGAGTGTATCATAAAATCAGAATAAGGTAATAAGGTTTCTGTCTTTTATATATATATATATATATAAATATAGCTGCGAGCAGCGATGAAGGGCCAAAGCCGGCGGCACCGCCACCCCGGTGCCTTTAGGTAACTAAAGGCAACAGGGTTGCGGTGCCACCGGCTTGGGCCCGTAATCGCTGCTCGCAGCTATATTTATTATTATTCTCCGCATTGAATTGCATTTTTGAGGGCCTAAACATGCTCGAAAACTCACGAAACTTTGCACACACGTCAGAACTGGCGAAAATTTACATCTGATATAGGTTTCAGAATTGGACGGGGCAAAATGGCTCGATAGCGCCACCTATAAAAGTTCAACGGAGTGCGCCTCCCGCATCGTTCCACGTACGTGCACGAAATTCGGTACATACATGTAATTACCTAATACCTACAAAAAAGTCTCTTGGAGCGTAGCCCTAAACACAACAGGAAGTCAGCCATTTTGAACTTCCTCTCAGATTTTTGTGCAGTTTTTGCCATTTTCAGGCCTCGTACTTTAACGAACTCCTCCTACAGTTTTAATCTGATCATCTTCAAATTTGGTGAGTGTAATCTTCAGGCCTTTGCGACGTTAAATTGCGAAGATCTTGAGTTTTCGTCGAAGTGCGGGTCCTCGGCGGCCTGACAAATTTCGATGTTTCGCCATGAAACAGGAAGTTGCTGTAACTCAGGCATGGAATGTCCAATCTGCCCCAAACTTCACACTTTTGATAAGAGTTCTGTCCTGAACACATAACCATGCTCATATTCAGTTATAGTCATAGCGCCACCTGCTGGCAACAGGAAGTGACATGTTTAACACTGTTATGGACTCCTAATAACATATAAAAAAGTGCCAGCAAGTGCTAAACATGCTAACAACATACTAGAAGCATGCTAAAACATGCTAGCAAACTCTTAGCTAAGTGCTAAAGCATGCTATTATTGCAGTTAAATAGGAATTTGCTGTAACTCAGGCATGGAATGTCCAATCTGCCCCAAACTTCACACTTTTGATAAGCGTTCTGTCCTGAACACATCTACATGAGAATATTCAGTTATAGTAATAGCGCCACCTACTGGTAACAGGAAGTGTCATGTTTAACACGTTGATGCCATTCTAGCAACATGTTAAAAATGCCATTGACTTCTAAACATGCTAGAAACATGTTAAAACATGCTAGCAATACTTAGCTAAGTGCTAAAGCATGCTAATTCAATGAAACAGGATGTTGTTGTTACTCAAGAAGGCAATGTCCAATCTGCCCCAAACTTCACACTTTTAATAAACGTTCTGTCCTAAACACATGACCATGCTCATATTCAGTTACAGTCATAGCGCCACCTGCTGGCAACAGGAAGTGACATGTTAAACACTGTTGTGGACATATAAAAACTAGGGCTGTCAGTTAAACGCGTTATTAACGGCGTTAACGCAAACCCATTTTAACGGCGTCAATTTTTTTATCGCGCGATTAACGCCTAGCAAACTTTGTAGTTTTTTTTCTTTTTTGACATGCTTTTGCAACAACTAGTAACGTTAGTACAACACCACCGGATCTAGCTAGACCGGAAACAAAACAACAGGCACGCCGCACACACTTGTTTGGGCTTGCGAGCCGGCCAAAGAGTGGACGAGAAGCCGCGTCTATGGACAACTTGTATCGCACATCGGACGCGTACTTTCTCAGTTTATGGCCAGCAATAAAAGGTGTGTGTACACTCATAGAGAATAATGTGTTCGAATTTTAAATACGAGGTGCTGCGTTTCGCTTCTCGTCCAGTGTGCGACCCCCTTTAACATTATGTTTTGAGTGGATGAATGAATGATGAGCGCGAGACGCCGAAATGGATGCCAATAAGATTCTGAATGAAAAGTTTAATTTTAAAAAAGTGGCCAAAATGTTTCAGTTGACAAGACCAAAGTGATCTGTGTGTTTTGTCATTGTGAACTGAGCTATCATTGCAGCACGTCCAGTCTGAAATGGCCTACTACTTGATGGCCAAGCACACTGATTCGCTGATGCGAATTCTCCACCCCCTCGTCAATATTAGGACCTCGTCAGTATTTCTTTAACCCTTTTATTGATGGACAGTGTTACATTGTTACATATGATGATTTGCTGCTCAAAAAACATTCATTATTATTTTCAGTGTTAAAACAGTTGTGTACAATATTTTTTTAAATTCTTTGATGAATAGAAAGTTCAAAAGATTTCTTTCACCCTTTTATTGATGGACAGTGTTACATTGTGTGAGAGATTATTTGCTCCAAGTGAGAATGTTAGTGTGAAATTGAACACTACAGTATGCCAATGTTGATTTCAAAAAGAAATATTTGCTCAAAGCAAGCCGATCCACTTTTCCATGTTGATAAGAGCATTAAAATGAGAAAAAATAATGGGACAAAAAGAAATCAAGAGACATTTAGAATAGATAAAAATGTGCGATTAATCGCGAGTTAACTATGACATTAATGCGATTAATCGCGATTAAATATTTTAATCGTTTGACAGCACTAATAAAAACATATAAAAAAAGTGACAGCAAGTGCTAAACATGCTAACAACATACTAGAAACATGCTAAAACATGCTAGCAAACACTTAGCTAAGTGCTAAAGCATGCTATTGCTGCAATTAAATAGGAATTTGCTGTAACACAGGCATGGAATGTCCAATCTGCCCCAAACTTCACACGTTTGATAAGAGTCATGGCCTGAACACATCTACATGAGAATATTCAGTTATAGTAATAGCGCCACCTGCTTTCAACAGGAAGTGACATGTTTAACACTCTTGTGGTCTCCTAATAACATATAAAAAAGAGCCAGCAAGTGCTAAACAGGTTAGCAACATACTAAAAACATGCTAGCAAACACTTAGCTAAGTGCTAAAGCATGCTATTACTGCAATTAAATAGGAATTTGCTGTAACTCAGGCATGGAATGTCCAATCTGCCCCAAACTTCACACATTTGATAAGAATCATGGCCTGAACACATGTCTATGCTCAAATTCAGTTATAGTAATAGCGCCACCTACTGGCAACAGGAAGTGACATGTTTAACACTTTGATGCCGTTCTAGCAACATGTTAAAAATGCCATTGAGTTCTATACATGCTAGAAACATGTTAAAACATGCTAGCAATACTTAGCTAAGTGCTAAAGAATGCTAATTCAATGAAACAGGACTTTGTTGTTACTCAAGAAGGCAATGTACAATCTACCCCAAACTTCACACGTTTGATAAGAGTTATCTCTTGAACACATGCCCATGCTCATATTTAGTTATAGTCATAGCGCCACCTGCTGGCAACAGGAATTGACGTTTAACACTGTTCTTGACTCCTAATAACATATAAAAAAATGCCAGTAGGTGCTAAACATCCTACCAACATACTAGAGACATGCTAAAACATACTAGCAAACACTTAGCTAAGTGCTAAAGAATGATATTACTGCAATTAAATATGAATTTGCTGTAACTCAGGCATGGAATGTCCAATCTGCCCCAAACTTCACACTTTTGATAAGCGTTCTGTCCTGAACACATGACCATGCTTATATTCAGTTACAGTCATAGCGCCACCTGCTGGCAACAGGAAGTGACATGTTTAACACTGTTATGGACTCCTAATAACATATAAAAAAAGTGCCAGCAAGTGCTAAACATGCTAACAACATACTACAAACATGCTAAAACATGCTAGCAAACTCTTAGCTAAGTGCTAAAGCATGCTATTATTGCAATTAAATAGGAATTTGCTGTAACTCAGGCATGGAATGTCCAATCTGCCCCAAACTTCACACATTTGATAAGAATCATGGCCTGAACACATGTCTATGCTCAAATTCAGTTATAGTAATAGCGCCACCTACTGGCAACAGGAAGTGACATGTTTAACACTTTGATGCCGTTCTAGCAACATGTTAAAAATGCCATTGAGTTCTAAACATGCTAGAAACATGTTAAAACATGCTAACAATGCTTAGCTAAGTGCTAAAGAATGCTAATTCAATGAAACATGACTTTGTTGTTACTCAAGAAGGCAATGTCCAATTTGCACCAAACTTCACACGTTTGATAAGAGTTCTGTCCTGAACACACATCCATGGTCATATTCAGTTATAGTCATAACGCCACCTACTGGCAACAGAAACTGACATGGTTAACACAGTAATGCAGTACTAACCACATAATTATTGTGTACTAAGCATGCTAGAAACAGACTAAACATGCTAGCAACACTTAGCTGAGTCATGAAGCATGCTATTATCACCATTATACAAAACATTTTGTAACTGACTTTGACATACTCTTACTATATATACCTCCTTAAATGTACATTTCCCAACCATGCTCTGTCTTCCTAAAGCCACCGAGTGTTGATGGCATGGGTGCGAGGGCCCTTTCATCGCTGCTTGCAGCTTTAATTAGGGCCCGAGCACCGATGGTGTGAGGACCCTCTTGGAATTGCTCTGTTTATTATTATTATTATTATTCTTCTTCTTCTTCTCCGCATTTAATTGCATTTTTGAGGGCCTAAACATGCTCGAAAACTCACGAAACTTTGCACACGCGTCAGAACTGGCGAAAATTTACATCTGATATAGGTTTCAGAATTGGACGGGGCAAAATGGCTCGATAGCGCCACCTATAAAAGTTCAACGGAGTGCGCCTCCCGCAACGTTCCACGTACGTGCACGAAATTCGGTACATACATGTAATGACCTAATACCTACAAAAAAGTCTCTTGGAGCATAGCCCTAAACACAACAGGAAGTCAGCCATTTTGAACTTCCTCTCAGATTTTTGTGCAGTTTTTGCCATTTTCAGGCCTCGTACTTTAACGAACTCCTCCTACAGTTTTAATCTGATCATCTTCAAATTTGGTGAGTGTAATCTTAAGGCCTTTGCGACGTTAAATTGCGAAGATCTTGAGTTTTCGTCAAAGGGCGGGTCCTCGGCGGCCTGACAAATTTCGATGTTTCGCCATGAAACAGGAAGTTGCTGTAACTCAGGCATGGAATGTCCAATCTGCCCCAAACTTCACACTTTTGATAAGCGTTCTGTCCTGAACACATGACCATGCTCATATTCAGTTACAGTCATAGCGCCACCTGCTGGCAACAGGAAGTGACATGTTTAACACTGATATGGACTCCTAATAACATATAAAAAAGTGCCAGCAAGTGCTAAACATGCTAACAACATAATAGAAGCATGCTAAAACATGCTAGCAAACTCTTAGCTAAGTGCTAAAGCATGCTATTATTGCAATTAAATAGGAATTTGCTGTAACTCAGGCATGGAATGTCCAATCTGCCCCAAACTTCACACTTTTGATAAGCGTTCTGTCCTGAACACATCTACATGAGAAAATTCAGTTATAGTAATAGCGCCACCTACTGGTAACAGGAAGTGACATGTTTAACACTCTTGTGGTCTCCTAATAACATATAAAAAAGAGCCAACAAGTGCTAAACAGGTTAGCAACATACTAGAAACATGCTAGCAAACACTTAGCTAAGTGCTAAAGCATGCTATTACTGCAATTAAATAGGAATTTGCTGTAACTCAGGCATGTAATGTCCAATCTGCCCCAAACTTCACACATTTGATAAGAATCATGGCCTGAACACATGTCTATGCTCAAATTCAGTTATAGTAATAGCACCACCTACTGGCAACAGGAAGTGACATGTTTAACACTTTGATGCCGTTCTAGCAACATGTTAAAAATGCCATTGAGTTCTATACATGCTAGAAACATGTTAAAACATGCTAGCAGTACTTAGCTAAGTGCTAAACCATGCTAATTCAATGAAACAGGACTTTGTTGTTACTCAAGAAGGCAATGTACAATCTACCCCAAACTTCACACGTTTGATAAGAGTTATCTCTTGAACACATGTCCATGCTCATATTTAGTTATAGTCATAGCGCCACCTGCTGGCAACAGGAAGTGACGTTTAACACTGTTCTTGACTCCTAATAACATATAAAAAAATGCAAGTAGGTGCTAAACATCCTACCAACATACTAGAGACTTGCTAAAACATACTAGCAAACACTTAGCTAAGTGCTAAAGAATGATATTACTGCAATTAAATATGAATTTGCTGTAACTCAGGCAAGGAATGTCCAATCTGCCCCAAACTTCACACTTTTGATAAGCGTTCTGTCCTGAACACATGATCATGCTTACAGTCATAGCGCCACCTGCTGGCAGCAGGAAGTGACATGTTTAACACTGTTATGGACTCCTAATAACATATAAAAAAGTGCCAGCAAGTGCTAAACATGCTAACAACATACTAGAAACATGCTAAAACATGCTAGCAAACTCTTAGCTAAGTGCTAAAGCATGCTATTATTGCAATTAAATAGGAATTTGCTGTAATTCAGGCATGGAATGTCCAATCTGCCCCAAACTTCACACATTTGATAAGAATCATGGCCTGAACACATGTCTATGCTCAAATTCAGTTATAGTAATAGCGCCACCTACTGGCAACAGGAAGTGACATGTTTAACACTTTTATGCCGTTCTAGCAACATGTTAAAAATGCCATTGAGTTCTAAACATGCTAGAAACATGTTAAAACATGCTAACAATGCTTAGCTAAGTGCTAAAGAATGTTAATTCAATGAAACATGACTTTGTTGTTACTCAAGAAGGCAATGTCCAATTTGCACCAAACTTCACACGTTTGATAAGAGTTCTGTCCTGAACACACATCCATGCTCATATTCAGTTATAGCCATAACGCCACCTACTGGCAACAGAAACTGACATGGTTAACACCGTAATGCAGTACTAACCACATAATTATTGTGTACTAAGCATGCTAGAAACAGACTAAACATGCTAGCAACACTTAGCTGAGTCATGAAGCATGCTATTATCACCATTATACAAAACATTTTGTAACTGACTTTGACATACTCTTACTATATATACCTCCTTAAATGTACATTTCCCAACCATGCTCTGTCTTCCTAAAGCCACCGAGTGTTGATGGCACGGGTGCGAGGGCCCTTTCATCGCTGCTTGCAGCTTTAATTATTATTATTATTATTCTCCGCATTGAATTGCATTTTTGAGGGCCTAAACATGCTCGAAAACTCACGAAACTTTGCACACACGTCAGAACTGGCGAAAATTTACATCTGATATAGGTTTCAGAATTGGACGGGGCAAAATGGCTCGATAGCGCCACCTATAAAAGTTCAACGGAGTGCGCCTCCCGCATCGTTCCACGTACGTGCACGAAATTCGGTACATACATGTAATTACCTAATACCTACAAAAAAGTCTCTTGGAGCGTAGCCCTAAACACAACAGGAAGTCAGCCATTTTGAACTTCCTCTCAGATTTTTGTGCAGTTTTTGCCATTTTCAGGCCTCGTACTTTAACGAACTCCTCCTACAGTTTTAATCTGATCATCTTCAAATTTGGTGAGTGTAATCTTCAGGCCTTTGCGACGTTAAATTGCGAAGATCTTGAGTTTTCGTCGAAGTGCGGGTCCTCGGCGGCCTGACAAATTTCGATGTTTCGCCATGAAATAGGAAGTTGCTGTAACTCAGGCATGGAATGTCCAATCTGCCCCAAACTTCACACTTTTGATAAGCATTCTGTCCTGAACACATGACCATGCTCATATTCAGTTATAGTCATAGCGCCACCTGCTGGCAACAGGAAGTGACATGTTTAACACTGTTATGGACTCCTAATAACATATAAAAAAGTGCCAGCAAGTGCTAAACATGCTAACAACATACTAGAAGCATGCTAAAACATGCTAGCAAACTCTTAGCTAAGTGCTAAAGCATGCTATTATTGCAATTAAATAGGAATTTGCTGTAACTCAGGCATGGAATGTCCAATCTGCCCCAAACTTCACACTTTTGATAAGCGTTCTGTCCTGAACACATCTACATGAGAATATTCAGTTATAGTAATAGCGCCACCTACTGGTAACAGGAAGTGTCATGTTTAACACGTTGATGCCATTCTAGCAACATGTTAAAAATGCCATTGACTTCTAAACATGCTAGAAACATGTTAAAACATGCTAGCAATACTTAGCTAAGTGCTAAAGCATGCTAATTCAATGAAACAGGATGTTGTTGTTACTCAAGAAGGCAATGTCCAATCTGCCCCAAACTTCACACTTTTAATAAACGTTCTGTCCTAAACACATGACCATGCTCATATTCAGTTACAGTCATAGCGCCACCTGCTGGCAACAGGAAGTGACATGTTAAACACTGTTGTGGACATATAAAAACATATAAAAAAAGTGACAGCAAGTGCTAAACATGCTAACAACATACTAGAAACATGCTAAAACATGCTAGCAAACACTTAGCTAAGTGCTAAAGCATGCTATTGCTGCAATTAAATAGGAATTTGCTGTAACACAGGCATGGAATGTCCAATCTGCCCCAAACTTCACACGTTTGATAAGAGTCATGGCCTGAACACATCTACATGAGAATATTCAGTTATAGTAATAGCGCCACCTGCTTTCAACAGGAAGTGACATGTTTAACACTCTTGTGGTCTCCTAATAACATATAAAAAAGAGCCAGCAAGTGCTAAACAGGTTAGCAACATACTAGAAACATGCTAGCAAACACTTAGCTAAGTGCTAAAGCATGCTATTACTGCAATTAAATAGGAATTTGCTGTAACTCAGGCATGGAATGTCCAATCTGCCCCAAACTTCACACATTTGATAAGAATCATGGCCTGAACACATGTCTATGCTCAAATTCAGTTATAGTAATAGCGCCACCTACTGGCAACAGGAAGTGACATGTTTAACACTTTGATGCCGTTCTAGCAACATGTTAAAAATGCCATTGAGTTCTATACATGCTAGAAACATGTTAAAACATGCTAGCAATACTTAGCTAAGTGCTAAAGCATGCAAATTCAATGAAACAGGACTTTGTTGTTACTCAAGAAGGCAATGTACAATCTACCCCAAACTTCACACGTTTGATAAGAGTTATCTCTTGAACACATGCCCATGCTCATATTTAGTTATAGTCATAGCGCCACCTGCTGGCAACAGGAATTGACGTTTAACACTGTTCTTGACTCCTAATAACATATAAAAAAATGCCAGTAGGTGCTAAACATCCTACCAACATACTAGAGACATGCTAAAACATACTAGTAAACACTTAGCTAAGTGCTAAAGAATGATATTACTGCAATTAAATATGAATTTGCTGTAACTCAGGCATGGAATGTCCAATCTGCCCCAAACTTCACACTTTTGATAAGCGTTCTGTCCTGAACACATGACCATGCTTATATTCAGTTACAGTAATAGCGCCACCTGCTGGCAACAGGAAGTGACATGTTTAACACTGTTATGGACTCCTAATAACATATAAAAAAGTGCCAGCAAGTGCTAAACATGCTAACAACATACTACAAACATGCTAAAACATGCTAGCAAACTCTTAGCTAAGTGCTAAAGCATGCTATTATTGCAATTAAATAGGAATTTGCTGTAACTCAGGCATGGAATGTCCAATCTGCCCCAAACTTCACACATTTGATAAGAATCATGGCCTGAACACATGTCTATGCTCAAATTCAGTTATAGTAATAGCGCCACCTACTGGCAACAGGAAGTGACATGTTTAACACTTTGATGCCGTTCTAGCAACATGTTAAAAATGCCATTGAGTTCTAAACATGCTAGAAACATGTTAAAACATGCTAACAATGCTTAGCTAAGTGCTAAAGAATGCTAATTCAATGAAACATGACTTTGTTGTTACTCAAGAAGGCAATGTCCAATTTGCACCAAACTTCACACGTTTGATAAGAGTTCTGTCCTGAACACACATCCATGGTCATATTCAGTTATAGTCATAATGCCACCTACTGGCAACAGAAACTGACATGGTTAACACAGTAATGCAGTACTAACCACATAATTATTGTGTACTAAGCATGCTAGAAACAGACTAAACATGCTAGCAACACTTAGCTGAGTCATGAAGCATGCTATTATTACCATTATACAAAACATTTTGTAACTGACTTTGACATACTCTTACTATATATACCTCCTTAAATGTACATTTCCCAACCATGCTCTGTCTTCCTAAAGCCACCGAGTGTTGATGGCATGGGTGCGAGGGCCCTTTCATCGCTGCTTGCAGCTTTAATTAGGGCCCGAGCACCGATGGTGAGAGGACCCTATTGTTTTTGCTCCGTTTATTATTCTTCTTCTTCTTCTTCTTCTTCTTCTCCAAAGTGAATCGCTTTTTAGAGGGCCTAAACATGCTCGAAAACTCATGAAACTTTGCACACGCTTCAGAAGTGGTGAAAATTTACGTGTGATATGGTTTTCAGAATTGGGGGGGGCAAATTCGGTAAATTATTGCCCCCACATTTTGCCCCGGCTCCTGGTTTCACGTACAGGTATGAAATTTGGTACATACATGTAATGACCCAATACCTACAGAAAAGTCTCTTGGAGCATAGCCCTAAACACAACAGGAAATGAGCTATTTTGAACTTCCTCCTAGATTTTGGGCATTTTTCATAATTTCCTGATGTTGTACTTTAACGAACTCCTCCTACAGATTTGATCTGATCCTCTTCAAATTTGGTGAGTGTAATCTTAAGTTCTTTGTGATGTTAAATTGCGAAGATCTAGAGTTTTCGTCGAAGGGTGTGCCCTCGGCGGCCTGACAAATGTTCACCCAATTTCGGCCTTCTGGTGATATATGCATGATCAGATAAGTTCAATATTAATGTTGCTTGCAGTTCCGATGTTGCTAGGCAACCACAGACAGCCTGCAGTAACTCAGGCATACAATTTCCAATCTGTCCCAAACTTCACATGTTTGATAAGAGTCCTGTCCTGAACACATGACCATGCTCATATTTGGTTATAGCAATAGCGCCACCTGCTGGTAGCAGGAAGTGTGGCAAATACAAAACATGCTCGAAAAATCATGAAACTTTGCACACGCTTCAGAAGTGGTGAAAATTTACATGTGATATGGTTTTCAAAATTGGGTGGGTCAAAATGGCTTACTTATTGCCCCTAAATTTTGCCCCGGCTCGACGTTTCACGTACAGGTATGAAATTTGGTACATACATGTAAGGACCCAATACCTACAAAAAAGTCTCTTGGAGCGTAGCCCTAAACACAACAGGAAGTGAGCTATTTTGAACTTCCTCTCAGATTTTGGGCAGTTTTTGCCATTTCCTGATGTTGTACTTTAACAAACTCTTCCTACAGTTTTGATCTGATCCTCTTCAAATTTGGTGAGTGTAATCTTAAGGCATTTCCTAAAGGCGCCGGGTGGCGGTGGCAGGGGTGCGAGGGCCCTTTTCATCGCTGCTTGCAGCTTTAATTAGGGCCCGAGCACCGATGGTGAGAGGACCCTATTGTTTTTGCTCCGTTTATTATTCTTCTTCTTCTTCTCCAAAGTGAATCGCTTTTTAGAGGGCCTAAACATGCTCGAAAACTCATGAAACTTTGCACACGCTTCAGAAGTGGTGAAAATTTACGTGTGATATGGTTTTCAGAATTGGGGGGGGCAAATTCGGTAAATTATTGCCCCCACATTTTGCCCCGGCTCCTGGTTTCACGTACAGGTATGAAATTTGGTACATACATGTAATGACCCAATACCTACAGAAAAGTCTCTTGGAGCATAGCCCTAAACACAACAGGAAGTGAGCTATTTTGAACTACCTCCTAGATTTTGGGCATTTTTCGTAATTTCCTGATGTTGTACTTTAACGAACTCCTCCTACAGATTTGATCTGATCCTCTTCAAATTTGGTGAGTGTAATCTTAAGGCCTTTGTGACGTTAAATTGCGAAGATCTAGAGTTTTCGTCGAAGGGTGTGCCCTCGGCGGCCTGACAAATGTTCACCCAATTTCGGCCTTCTGGTGATATATGCATGATCAGATAAGTTCAATATTAATGTTGCTTGCAGTTCCGATGTTGCTAGGCAACCACAGACAGCCTGCAGTAACTCAGCCATACAATTTCCAATCTGTCCCAAACTTCACATGTTTGATAAGAGTCCTGTCCTGAACACATGACCATGCTCATATTTGGTTATAGCAATAGCGCCACCTGCTGGTAGCAGGAAGTGTGGCAAATACAAAACATGCTCGAAAAATCATGAAACTTTGCACACGCTTCAGAAGTGGTGAAAATTTACGTGTGATATGGTTTTCAGAATTGGGGGGGGCAAATTCGGTAAATTATTGCCCCCACATTTTGCCCCGGCTCCTGGTTTCACGTACAGGTATGAAATTTGGTACATACATGTATTGACCCAATACCTACAGAAAAGTCTCTTGGAGCATAGCCCTAAACACAACAGGAAGTGAGCTATTTTGAACTTCCTCTCAGATTTTGGGCAGTTTTTGCCATTTCCTGATGTTGTACTTTAACAAACTCTTCCTACAGTTTTGATCTGATCCTCTTCAAATTTGGTGAGTGTAATCTTAAGGCATTTCCTAAAGGCACCGGGTGGCGGTGGCAGGGGTGCGAGGGCCCTTTTCATCGCTGCTTGCAGCTTTAATTATTATTATTATTCTTCTCCGCATTGAATTGCATTTTTGAGGGCCTAAACATGCTCGAAAACTCACGAAACTTTGCACACGCGTCAGAACTGGCGAAAATTTACATCTGATATAGGTTTCAGAATTGGACGGGGCAAAATGGCTCGATAGCGCCACCTATACAAGTTCAACGGAGTGCGCCTCCCGCAACGTTCCACGTACGTGCACGAAATTCGGTACATACATGTAATGACCTAATACCTACAAAAAAGTCTCTTGGAGCATAGCCCTAAACACAACAGGAAGTCAGCCATTTTGAACTTCCTCTCAGATTTTTGTGCAGTTTTTGCCATTTTCAGGCCTCGTACTTTAACGAACTCCTCCTACAGTTTTAATCTGATCATCTTCAAATTTGGTGAGTGTAATCTTAAGGCCTTTGCGACGTTAAATTGCGAAGATCTTGAGTTTTCGTCAAAGGGCGGGTCCTCGGCGGCCTGACAAATTTCGATGTTTCGCCATGAAACAGGAAGTTGCTGTAACTCAGGCATGGAATGTCCAATCTGCCCCAAACTTCACACTTTTGATAAGCATTCTGTCCTGAACACATGACCATGCTCATATTCAGTTACAGTCATAGCGCCACCTGCTGGCAACAGGAAGTGACATGTTTAACACTGTTATGGACTCCTAATAACATATAAAAAAGTGCCAGCAAGTGCTAAACATGCTAACAACATACTAGAAGCATGCTAAAACATGCTAGCAAACTCTTAGCGAAGTGCTAAAGCATGCTATTATATGCAATTAAATAGGAATTTGCTGTAACTCAGGCATGGAATGTCCAATCTGCCCCAAACTTCACACTTTTGATAAGCGTTCTGTCCTGAACACATCTACATGAGAACATTCAGTTATAGTAATAGCGCCACCTACTGGTAACAGGAAGTGTCATGTTTAACACGTTGATGCCATTCTAGCAACATGTTAAAAATGCCATTGACTTCTAAACATGCTAGAAACATGTTAAAACATGCTAGCAATACTTAGCTAAGTGCAAAAGCATGCTAATTCAATGAAACAGGATGTTGTTGTTACTCAAGAAGGCAATGTCCAATCTGCGCCAAACTTCACACTTTTAATAAACGTTCTGTCCTGAACACATGACCATGCTCATATTCAGTTACAGTCATAGTGCCACCTGCTGGCAACAGGAAGTGACATGTTAAACACTGTTGTGGACATATAAAAACATATAAAAAAAGTGCCAGCAAGTACTAAACATGCTAACAACATACTAGAAACATGCTAAAACATGCTAGCAAACACTTAGCTAAGTGCTAAAGCATGCTATTGCTGCAATTAAATAGGAATTTGCTGTAACACAGGCATGGAATGTCCAATCTGCCCCAAACTTCACACGTTTGATAAGAGTCATGGCCTGAACACATCTACATGAGAATATTCAGTTACAGTCATAGTGCCGCCTGCTGGCAACAGCAAGTGGCATGTTTAACACTGTTGTGAACTCCTAATAACATATAAAAAAGAGCCAGCAAGTGCTAAACAGGTTAGCAACATACTAGAAACATGCTAGCAAACACTTAGCTAAGTGCTAAAGCATGCTATCACTGCAATTAAATAGGAATTTGCTGTAACCCAGGCATGGAATGTCCAATCTGCCCCAAACTTCACACGTTTGATAAGAATCATGGCCTGAACACATGTCTATGCTCAAATTCAGTTATAGTAATAGCGCCACCTACTGGCAACAGGAAGTGACATGTTTAACACGTTGATGCCGTTCTAGCAACATGTTAAAAATGCCATTGAGTTCTAAACATGCTAGAAACATATTAAAACATGCTAGCAATACTTAGCTAAGTGCTAAAGCATGCTATTTCAATGAAACAGGACTTTGTTGTTACTCAAGAAGGCAATGTACAATCTACCCCAAACTTCACACGTTTGATAAGAGTTATCTCTGGAACACATGTCCATGCTCATATTTAGTTATAGTCATAGCGCCACCTGCTGGCAACAGGAAGTGACATTTAACACTGTTCTTGACTCCTAATAACATATAAAAAAATGCCAGTAGGTGCTAAACATCCTACCAACATACTAGAGACATGCTAAAACATACTAGCAAACACTTAGCTAAGTGCTAAAGAATGATATTACTGCAATTAAATTTGAATTTGCTGTAACTCAGGCATGGAATGTCCAATCTGCCCCAAACTTCACACTTTTGATAAGCGTTCTGTCCTGAACACATGACCATGCTTATATTCAGTTACAGTCATAGCGCCACCTGCTGGCAACAGGAAGTGACATGTTTAACACTGTTATGGACTCCTAATAACATATAAAAAAGTGCCAGCAAGTGCTAAACATGCTAACAACATACTACAAACATGCTAAAACATGCTAGCAAACTCTTAGCTAAGTGCTAAAGCATGCTATTATTGCAATTAAATAGGAATTTGCTGTAACTCAGGCATGGAATGTCCAATCTGCCCCAAACTTCACACATTTGATAAGAATCATGGCCTGAACACATGTCTATGCTCAAATTCAGTTATAGTAATAGCGCCACCTACTGGCAACAGGAAGTGACATGTTTAACACGTTGATGCCGTTCTAGCAACATGTTAAAAATGCCATTGAGTTCTAAACATGCTAGAAACATGTTAAAACATGCTAACAATGCTTAGCTAAGTGCTAAAGAATGCTAATTCAATGAAACATGACTTTTTTGTTACTCAAGAAGGCAATTTCCAATTTGCACCAAACTTCACACGTTTGATAAGAGTTCTGTCCTGAACACACATCCATGCTCATATTCAGCTATAGTCATAACGCCACCTACTGGCAACAGAAACTGACATGGTTAACACAGTAATGCAGTATTAACCACATAATTATTGTGCACTAAGCATGCTAGAAACAGACTAAACATGCTAGCAACACTTAGCTAAGTCATGAAGCATGCTATTATCACCATTATACAAAACATTTTGTAACTGACTTTGACATACTCTTACTATATATACCTCCTTAAATGTACATTTCCCAACCATGCTCTGTCTTCCTAAAGCCACCGAGTGTTGATGGCACGGGTGCGAGGGCCCTTTCATCGCTGCTTGCAGCTTTAATTATTATTATTATTATTATTTTGTCAAGGTTCCGGGCACTTTTGGGGCCCTTAACATGCTCGAAAACTCTTGAAACTTTGCACACGGGTCAGAACCCGCGGCCATCAGGGCCGGGCTGAAGCTGGTACCCGGGCGTGGCAGGGGGGCTCGACAGCGCCCCCTGGAACGGGATCCGAACACTTGTCCATAAATCAAACACACTTGCATGTAATAATATGAAACTCAGAACACATATAGATCTCATCGGGCCGAACAACTTTCGTGCTCTAAGTTTTACGCCAGCCCAACAGGAAGTCGGCTATTATGGGTTGTTTGGAAACGCATGCTGTGGAATTTAATGTACTCCTCCTAGGGAATTGATCCAATCGCCTCCAAACTCGGTCAGCATGAAGTCAAGACATTGAGGATGCTAAATTGCGGACGGATTTTTGATATCTTGAACGGTTTGGCCGTGGCGAGGAAACAAATTTATGGCGAATAATGAAAACAGGAAGTGTGTTATAACTCCTGCATACATTTACTGATCTTGATTAAACTTCAGCAGTGTGTTCGTGGTAAAAGGCCGATCACATGGATGTGACTATTGTGAGTCAAAATTATAGCGCCACCAACTGGCAGCAGGAAGTGTGTCACTTTCAAAATGCTTTGAAATCACCCTCTTATTTTTACCCGATTTGCTTCAAACTTTATGTGTATAATGTAAACACACGGCAGATGAAGACCTGTGAAAGGATTATAGATATCTTAGATACTGTTGCCGTGGCAACGCATCAAACTTTAATATTCTTTTTTGATGCTTTTGAGACTCTTAACATACTTGAAATTGGATGAAACTCGACAGACACATCACATTTATTAGCCCGTAGACATGTGCAAAGTTTCAGAAACGGGCGTGGTGAGGGGCTCAGTAGCGCCACCTTTAGTCATAAGTGGGGGGGTTAGTTTTATCAACAGCAACAAAACTTGGTATGTGTATTGTTCTCATCAAGACGGACAACTTTCTAATTATCATTAACTATCTCCGACCAACAGGAAGAGAGATATTTTGGTTTGAATGTGGATTTTCTGAAGAATTTTCTCTCCCTCTCTCTGTGTCTCTGTGTGTGTGAGGGGAGGGGGGGATTTGACTATTGCTTTTATATTGTTAATCAAGGTTTCAGGGGCTTTTGGGGTCCTTAACGTGCTCAAAAACTCTTGAAACTTTGCACACAAGTCAGAACCCCCTGCCATCAGGGACGGGCAGAAGCTGGTACCCAGGCGTGGCTGGGGGGCTCAACAGCGCCCCCTTGAACAGGGTTCTAAAACTTGGTCCATATATCAAACACGCTTGCATGAATTAATATGAAACTCGGTACACATATAGATCTCATTGTGCCGAACAACTTTCCCCCGGTCAAGTTTTACTCCAGCCCAACAGGAAGTCGGCTATTATGGGTTGTTTGGAAAACGCTCGCTGTGGAATGCGAAGTACTCCTCCTAGAGAATTCATCCAATCCCCACCAAACTCGGTGTGCATGTAGTCAAGACTTTGAGGATGCTAAATTGCGGACGGATTTTTGATATCTCGAACGGTTTGGCCGTGGCGAGGAAACGAATTTATGGCGAGAAAAGAGAAACACGAAGTGGTATAACTTCTGCATACATTAACTGATCTTGATGAAACTTCATCAGTGTGTTCGTGGTAAGAGGCCGATCAGATGGATGCAACTATTGTGAGTCAAAGTTATAGCGCCACCAACTGGCAGCAGGAAGTGTGTCACTTTCAACATGCTTTTGACAAAAGTGGGGGGGTTAGTTTTAACTACAGTAAAAAAAAAAATAGTTTGTATATTGTTCTCATCAAGCCGGACAACTTTCTAATTTACATTCATTAGCTCCGGCCATGAGGAAGTCAGATATTTTGGTCTGAATGTGGATTTTTTTGCAAAATCAGCCTCTGAATTTTTAGCCACTCCTCTTAAAATATTTATTTTATTCCCACCAAACTTTTTCAACATGATGAAAATACATTAAAGATGCTAAATTGTGAACGGATATTGAATATCTCAAACGGTTTTGCTATGGCGAGGGATTAAATTAATGTCAAAAAGGAAGCAGGAAACATCTCATAACTTCTAAAAATGTAATTATACACCATTTATTTTTATATAAAATTATACAAATATTAGAACTAAACCTATTTTATTCTGTTTTTGCAATTCAAGAAGTATGAAAAAGTTATGAACAGGCTATTTAGTGCTATTTGGTTCAACAAAAAAAGCAAACATAGGGCTATACTGCCCTCTTGTGTCCAAAAGGATATCCAAATAGTATATAAAACGTTTTACTAGGTAGGCCTATTGTATTTAAATATAAATTTATTAGGTATATGACTGTGAGGATATTTTCCCATTGGTTAATCGATGTGTGACACGAGCGGGTGCTTTTAAATCGCTAATATAAAAGTGAAAGTAAAGACGTCCGCACAGACATTGATAATGGTGCACACACGTTGGAAAGAATGATACTTTTAAACATAACACTAAACCGCCATTAGGTGTCGCCAGGCGATCGTCTTAATGAGCGAGTCATTAATTAATTCGTTCAAACGATTCGTTCGAATGACTGAGTCATTCATGATTGAGACAGATGTTTATGGATTGGTCATTGAATCTTTGAGTCAACCGATTCGTTCAAAATGCTGAATCATTCAGTAATGAGAAAACAAGTTGCTGTGAGATGCGCGATGGTTCTGCTGTGATCTTTGTTTAACTATTTTTGCTGCTGAAACAGAACAAAAACAGTCAATATTGCATCTAAAATGTAAGTGACTTAATTGTAACTGTTTATTAACCTGTTGTATGAAATCAATGTCACAGTTTCAATCGTGATTGTATTCAGGAAATAGTTGCCTACTCGTCAAGTGAGGTTGCTTAACTCTATCATATGTTATAAAATATATAAAAACTCCATATTTGTAATTTTTATAGTCAGTATGTTGTTAACTGGGTTGCTTTTTTGTGTGCTGCGCTCATTTGTTTACAATTCTCCTGGAGAAGCTGCATGAGCCTCAGCAGTGCAACCTTGTTACCATTGATCAGTAATACATTTATTATTAACTGCTGATTGCAACTTAAAATGAATGCAATGAAATTAGAATAATCTCTCGTTTTAGTGATTCCCAAGTTATTTTTTTACATTTCTAATCAGGATATACTCTGGTCTGGTCTCTTTCAGGTAGGCCTATTGTATTTATATATAAATATATTAGGGATGTGACTGTGATAAAATTTTCCCCAAATTTTTGTTTTTATTTTTACATTAAATTTAAAGGATTTGTTGTGGAATATTTTGAGTGTATCATAAAATCAGAATAAGGTAAGACAAGTAATATTTTCTGTCTTATATAAATATATATATATATATATATATATATATATATATATATATATATATATATATATATATATATATATATATACGTATATATATTTATATAAGACAGAAAATATTACTTGTCTTACCTTATTCTGATTTATTCTGATATATATATATATATGTGTGTGTGTGTGTGTGTGTGTGTGTGTGTGTGTGTGTGTGTATATATATATATATATATATATATATATATATATATATATATATATAAATATAAATATAGCTGCGAGCAGCGATGGAGGGCCAAAGCCGGCGGCACCGCCATCTAAAGGCACCGGGGTTGCGGTGCTACCGGCTTCGGCCCGTAATCGCTGCTCGCAGCTATATTTATATATATATATATATATATATATATTTTTTTTATTTTTTTTTTTTTTTATTTAACGTTTTAAATTTAAGGCCCACCCTTAAGAGTCTTAAGAGAGACAGAGGCTGTCCGGTACTGTCTGAAATGGTTAACTCTGTGGCGATGCATGTGCAAAAAAGATTTAACTAATCATAAAGTCAATCAGGATACATAACACAGACATACACTAACACCCCACCCCCTATTTTTAAATTAATAGTTATTTTCCAGCACATTAGGGCCCCAAAAAGCATTATTTATTTCATTCATTCTTTCAATTTTACATCTTGCATAGCTTATGGATATACAATTAAAATAGCTGGAGCAAAGTATACTACCACTAAAGGTATACGATTGCTAGGCATCTTCAGGGCTATCATCCACTCGCGAGGCAGAGGCGCTGAGAGGCAGAGGCGCTGGCGCCCTCCTAGCAACGGCACTGGTCGCGCTAGCTGCACTAGCCGCGCTATCATCCTGGGGTGGCAGAGACGAAGATGTGCAAGGTGATGTGGATCTCAGCTCTCTTCATCTCCTGGTTGCAGCGATAACTCCGAGACTGTATGTGCGCGTTTAAGGTACCTAAACAACGACTGTTGCAACAGGGCTGAGGGCTGGGTTGGAAAATATGTGACGTCATTATGTTTTTAATTTAATCAGTGTTGATTATGAAAATGAGCATGCAGCATGATAGGCTATGATACATTTTGAGATGCATAATTGATCTTGGAGACATGGAGTGGGTAAAACATGACCACTTTTTGACCACTTCATTGAGCTTTGTTTTGTAGAAAGTATCTTTTTAAAATATTTTCGTTTTGTATCAATTGTATCTTAATTTTGATCAATGTTTTATCAACCAATTGCCTGTATTTAATAAATAAGAAGCAAATGTATAGCAGACAATGTAATAAGGTGCCGACACGATCACTTGCATTGCACGTGAACTGGAGGGCGCCGAAACTCAGCTTGTGCCTCACAGATTTGAGAAATATAGGCTATCTATTATAGAAAGCTTGAAATGTCTATTTTTAAACGAAAATATTCAAAACCAAAAGAAATAGGCTACTCTCTGATTATGTAGGCTAATCCATATGAAAAATGCATTTCTCTCTGGCGTTCATTTGCGATTTGTCCACGAATGGCTAGTCAACTAGAAAAAAATTTAGTCGGAGGCAGCCCTTATTCCACATATTTTCGAACCAGCAGGCCATTCTGGGTTGAGCGAGCGACCCTGCGGAATGAGCGAGCGGAGGGAATATTCAGAAGCTCTCCACTCACGAGCTCTGATCGGAACAAACCCGAACCTCACTGTCTACTGAACTTGCGCAGAAACATCAAAATAGACCTAATCAGCTTTTTAAAATTGTTTTTAAAACTAAACATTTAGACGATTTTAGCACAAATTATGATCTTATTGCCGATTTTTTATAATTCTTGACAAAATTAGAATATAGGCTATTAAAAGATTGCAGTTGCCTACTGAAATTTAAACAAAATATAATTGAAAAATATTTTGTTGTGTTTATTAGAAGTAAAACTAGTAAAATTATGTATTCTTTATTATAGCTTAATTCGGTTATTCTGTTCTATTAAATCATTTAACTAAATCCTGATAACGCGGTGTGTATGAGCTGTAAAGTGTACGGTATAGGCCTATATTGAATTGGTGAAGCCAACGTAAATTTATATAAAACATTTTATGATATATCAATTACTATATATATATATATATATATATATATATATAAAAATCACATCACATTACAAGTTAAAATTTAAATAAATAAAAAAATATTAGGCTACCTTCAATCTCAAAGTTGTGCGCTTTTTTTCGCAGTGTGTTTTTTTCTGTCTTGCTCAACCCATCAGAGTATGTCCCATGGGACTTGTAGGAAAAAAAATCTTCGTAAATCCCAGGATCCATTGGAAAAACAACATGATAATTAAGTGTGCAAACAAGGTAAAATTAGCTATGCCTGGAATGAATTAGCGCGCGATTTTCACAAGTGCACATCCGCCCTGTTGATGAATTCGACATTCAGCCAATTTCTAAGTAAAACTATACATGTATATTTTTAATTATTCGTAAATTAATATATAAGAGTATAGGCTATTATATGAACTATTATTAAAATATATATATATATAAAAAAAATCTATCATAATACTAATATAGCCTAAAATTAATATTTATCATAAAACCAATTTCCAAGTAAACCATATTTTTTAATTATTATTATATTTATTATATTAATATAATAATATTAATATAATATATCATAAAACTAATTTCTAAGTAAAACTATGTATAGGCTACATATATTTTAATTATTATAAAATGATTATATGAATTATTATTAAAATATTTAAAATAAAAAATATCGGATATTAAAAAAAATATATAATCATAAAATTATTAAATACATTTTATTTGGATGTAGTAACATGTACAGTACACTCACATAAAATGAGTTACAATCAACTGATTTCACCAGTCCGTTTTTTAATGCTGTGAAAATCCCATTCCCCCTGCTAAACCCATCTTGTTTTATAGCAGTTTTTTTTAAAGGGCCCCTGACCGCAAAGTAACTGCTCCAGCTATTTTAATTGTATATCCATAAGATGTAAAATTGAAAGAATGAAATAAATAAATAATGCTTTTTGGGGCCCTAATGTGCTGGAAAATAACTATTAATTAAAAAAAAAAAAATGTCTAAGGTTTCTTTACATTCTTAGCTTTAAGTGTCAATTATCACTAATAATTTGTTTCATTTCTATTTTTAAGACGCAATTAAGCAAAAAACAAACAAACAAAAAGACAGGTATTTGCCAGTATATACAATATATACAATATGTATTTCATGAACTCTTAAAGCCTATCTTCGTGAAAAAAGGTTCAATAATATTATTTTTAATGACATTCCAATGACATGGGGAGAGTAATACAATATTTTCCTATGAACCACAGCGTGTTTAACACACAAACGATAAATTCAGTTAAATTAAGTGAAATTAACAGTTTTGTTTTGATAGCTGGTAGCTTTATTCCTTACCCGTCGAAGTTTATAGTTTGAATCGATCTGCCATGTTTTTTTTTGTTTGTTTGTGTTTGTTTTTTGCATCTTTTATTAACACTAGTTCACTTTCTGATAATTTATTTAAGTGTAGACAAAGCTTCCATGCAGGATCTGGGTGCTTGCTTTGTGAAAAATCGATCAATAAACGGATATAGCAAAGGAAGTGCATAAACTCGCTTGCGCGTGCAGGCGAGGGGGAGTGCGATTTGTCCGGGGAGTCGGATTTCGGTAGGCTGCAACACTGGCAACAGTAAATGGCAGTGAGCCCAGCCCACCCATCCGAGAAGTGTCAGCTCTTATTTTGAAAAGGGCTTATTGAGGGGGCGTGACATCACATTGAAGCAATACCCTTGATTGGCTGACTACACGTGTGGATCGTAGTCACACACTCTGCGGAAAGATAGTGCCAAAAAGATCTGTAGACGTGTGCAGAGGGATCTGTGAATGCCCTGTGATCTGCAAACACAGATTCAACACTTGCATGCTGAGCTTTGCACAGAATGTGTAAGAATGTCTTTTTACAGTGCTTTGAAAATACAAGTTAGACTGTGTTTGTTTGCGAATTGTGAGGAGGGCATTTGTAGATTTTTTAATGGGAAAAACAGCGAAACAGTTGTGCCAAAATACTGAAAACAAATGCAACACAATCTACAAACAAATAATGACCCTCATGTGCAGACAAATCACTTTGCATTCATTCAAATTCTGGTTGTCAAGTACAAGTCACTGATTTCTATTTGTGAATCATAAAGAGTTTGTTTGCGGATTTTAAATCTATTTGTAGATCGCATTTTATATTTGTATGTCATGAAGAGTCTGTTTGTGGATTTTTTATCTATTTGTAGATCTTGTTTTACATTTGCGGATCATGAGGAGTTTGTTTGCAGATTTGGAATCTATTTACAGATTGTGTTTTACATTTGCAGATTTTGAGGAGTTTGTTTGCAGATTTTAAATTGATTTGTAGATCTTGTTTTGTGTTTACAAATTGTAATATGCATTTTTGACTCATAGTCTCTTCATTTTCAATGATTATGGCATTATTTTGTCACAACAGCGAAACAATAGTGCCAGAATTCTGAAAACAAATGTGACAATCTACAAACAGAACATGATCTTCACCTGCAAACAAGTCACTTTACATTCATTCAAATTCTGGTTTTCAAGTTCAAGTCACTGATTTCTATTTGTGAATCAGGATGTGTTTATTTGTGGATTTTTAATCTTTTTGTAGATCATGCTTTATATTTGTGGATCACAAAGAGTTTGTTTGAGGACTTTGTATCTATTTGTAGATCATGTTTTACATTTGTGGATCATGTGGAGTTTGTTTGCGGATTTTTAATCTATTTGTAGATTGTCTTTTGTGTTTACAAGTTGTAATATCTATTTGTGACTTTTAGTCTGTCCATTTTCAATGGTTTTGGCATCAATTTACCCCCATATCAACCCTTCATCAGTGCCATGTGCTTCCAAGCATCTCCCTGCACAAGGCAAGATCCAGTAAATCCTCATGCAAGAGCGCTTGATGCATTCTCATGTTTCAGTTGGGTTGTGACTCATGCACCTTTCGCACAGCAGCTGCAGTTTTCCATATGTGTTTTATCCAAATAAACGGGTTATTCCCCACTGTGACAGGCGGATAATTTTTGTGCACAGTGCGCAGACATGACTAATCGATAATCAAATTCATTATTTTATTTATTTGATTTTAAGCCATTTTTTTATGTTAAAATAAAGTTTATGTACATCCCTGTCATTTATTTCACCAGATCACTAAATACTAAAGAGAATATTTTTTACAAGTATATAGCTTAGTGTTCAAGCTATTTTAAAGGAGAACTCGGCAACTCTAGCGAACTCTAGTCACTTCTTCGCTGATTTTTCCTTTTGTTGTCGCATGTTTTCCCCACGAGCTCCCCCTACAGTTGTGGTGGGGCGCATATTTCACAACACGGTAGTAAAAAACTCACTTGCGGCGGCCTCCTCCCCCTCTCTACCGCTGCTCATGTGCGTTTGTTTTGATCGGAGCAAGCCAACTGTATTGTGTGGAGCTATGTCTACCGAGGTGGGTAATCTGGTAATATATCATACATGCGTGTGTGTTTATGTCGAATTGCCGTAAAGCAATTCGTGTTTCGCGCTCGTTCTCGTTCTCGTCCTCGCTTCTCACGAGACTTCCAATTTCTATCTTGCCGGGACGGTAGTCCCGGAGTTGCAAGGTTGGTTTTCCGCCTGGGAACGCTGGGGGGAGCGGGTAAAGTCACCAATATCACCAGAACAGGTTGTTTAACCATCCAAATGATTTCTAGACAGTTTTATTTAGTTAAAAAAGTTACCAAGTTCTCCTTTAAGCAGTTTGATTCTTGAATGTGATTGTTCCTCACCTCAATCTCTCCAGCTCACAGCGTGAATCTCTCAGTACACCAGATAAGTGCTTTGCTCCTGAATTGTTTAGTTGATTCTCACTGAGGTCCAGCTCTCTCAGGTGTGAAAGGTTTGGAAATAAAGCCGAAGTCAGGGTGTGACACTGTTTCTCTGTAATACTGCATCTACGCAGACTGAAGACACAAAGAGAAAAGACAATGAATCAGAGCTGATGATTAAACTAAGATTTGTAAATATTTGTAATTCTCTCTATCAGCATTTTCCATTTCAGAAATGTCAATCAAACGGCAACTACACTGAATCGTTCTTCTTCAGACCGTTGACTTGTCACTGTTGGAACAAGGCCAATAGAGAAGTAGCTCGCCATATAAAAGCACCTCTTCAAGCGGACAGAATCACAGGCTGTGATTGTGAACACGCCACTCCGCTGCTTTGTGTGTTCTGGTGAGACGAACAAGAAGCTGAGCTCGTGAGGCGCTGTCAAAAGCTGTTATATATTGTTGATTTGAATGGGCCAATATATTGTATATCGTTCATCCAAAGCATCACTGAAATATATAAATGTTTTTGTTTATTTAAATTAAAAGTTAAGTTCTGATCTATTATTCTCTCTTACTGTTATATGACATTACAAAGTGAAACTATTGCAGGTGTTTTTCATTGCACGTTTTTCAAATGTAAAAAATCTTTCTGTTTTTATTTAAATTGTAAAATGTTATTTTGGGGGGGGGGGGGGGGGGGGGGGGGGGGGGGGTTGCCACAACATCATAGCATAAATGCTCTCAATAAAATATTTGTTATTAAAGCATCAACATTCACAAATCACTGTTAATTTAACAGAAAAGCAATCATAGGCTATGGTGTAATGCATGCAAAAAGCACTTCCTTTATAATCACTAAAAAGCTGAAATCTCACAAAACTAGTTATAATCAGTAAAGTTGACTGCACAAAAAAATATTTTATAATGTCTACACTTTGTTTGTGATATTGAGAGGACTAATGAGAGTCTGAACAAAATCCAGCACTGAGCAAAAAACTATGGCGTTTTGAGCAGTGAGTGGATTCACTTAAAGGTCCCGTTGTATGCCCCTTTTCACAAGATGTAAAATAAGTCTCTGATGTCCCCAGAGTGTGTATGTGAAGTTTGAGCTCAAAATACCCAACAGATCATTTTTTACAGCATGTTTAAATTGACATTTTTTGGGGCTCAGAAAAAACGAGCTGTTTCAGTGTGTGCCCTTTAAATGCAAATGAGCTGCTGCTGGACGACCCAGGGGGCGGAGCTTCGTGAGCTCGCGCTCAGTCTGTCAGGACAAATTCATCTCATGGAATGATGATAATATCAGAAACTCTCAGTAACGGTGTTCATTTCGAGTCGGACAATAATGCCTACAGAGTCAGAGTGCTGTATAGAGATGAAACAGGTATGGTTTAGTAGTTTAATTACGGTTATTATAACGTATTGTCATCTGCTTGTATGTATCCATTATTTATTAACAGCCTACAAGTCTGCTGTTTCGGACCAGGTCCGAATGATGATCAAACATGTACTGATGAGTTTAATAAAGTTTATTGTACATCACACAAAAGATGAAGCGTCAGTTTTACTTCAGAAAATCACGGTAAGAGCTGAGTAAACACAGTAGCCTAAGTTATAAGAAGTGCGCAAGTAGCCAGTAGAGTTGAGGGAGCATTCCTGTGGGCGGAGGTTAGTCTAAACACGGTTCTGGTGATGTCACTAATGAAGGAAGTAGAGGGGTGTAGTCCAATCGAGCCGTTTTATGTAGTCAACTTCTGTTAAATAAAATATCTCGCTTGGCATTGAACTTTGAGCTTTATAATTTTACAGATATTATTTATACTCTAACAACAACATTACACACTAACTAAAGTTTGAAACATGGGATCATGTAGAACGGGACCTTTAAATACATCTGATTGGTCAGTGCGTAAAAGAAATCAACAGTCTGTGATAGGCTACATTGCTCAATGCTGTAAAAATAAAAACTCTGCATAATCTTGCATTTGTAAATCAATTTTTATTTTATTTTAGTTATTCTTGTTGCTTTTGTGCAATAGATGAATAATAATTTCTTTGTTTTTAGATATTTTATTTTTAGATGCTTCTACTTTAAGTCCCACGAATAATTTTATTCTCCCGCAACCCGCACTTGCCCATCAAATCTTGGACCGTGCCGCACTCTGTTGCGTTGGGTGAGATCCCACGGGATTGCAGGTCTTTATCCACAACCACATTTTTGCACACATCAACATACTTTAAAGTAAAAACTCTGTAGATATATAATATGAAATATAAGCTTTTGGAATTAAAGCATATACAGTATGTGTACTTAATTTAAATTATATACAATCTGTGAAAGTAATTTCTATCTAAATCTGTATGTTTTTAATTGTTTACTTAATTTTAATATATAACATTATTGTCTGCTAAGAGAAAAACTGCTCTGACTCAAACAAATGAGGGAATGGTATTATCCACTCCTGTAAAAATAATATTAAATGTAATGTAACATTTTATGTCACTAAAACAAAATACTCACATCAGTGTGTTGAGTTTACAGTGTTTATCCTGCAGTAGAGAGGCAATCTGATGCATTCGTGTGTCTCCTAGGTCACGTCCACTCAGGTTCAATTCTCTCTGGAGTAACGGGTTTTCACCCACAAGTTCTGTCAAATATGTACAGGCTTCCTCTGCAGCAGGACTTCTCAAAATCCTGCAGAAAGGAAGATGAAATTTAAACATCTTTATGGCTTTAAGCAATATGTGAGAAACATCAGCACAGAGAAAACTGGCTTGTGAAACTGCATGTTAGTGAACATCTGGAGACTCACAGAACTGCTGTAGAGAGATACAGTGATACAGTGAATCTGGGCTTGATGGCATTAAACTACAGTTTCAGAAACATTTAATACCATACTACTGAATCCCATTCAGTACAATTCAACCCTCTACAATGCGAGAGCATTAACGTTACAACGCATCTGCAAGTACATTTTCACTCTGGGCACTAAATAATGTCTATCACGAGCCATTGGCTAATCAACTCTTAGATTTTACTCGCCAGTGTGTGTGTGTTAGAGGCAGAGTGTGTGTGTTAGAGGCAAAGTATGAGTTTGGAATAGTCAGAGTGTTCAGCAATTGAAAATTTATCTGAGCACTTTAGAGTTTCGCTCTCCGTCTGTATTATTTCAATTCAGCTCAATGGATGCGCAGCCAGCATAAGGATTGTCCACATAAGCACCACCAGCCCTAATTTCAGTTAAAATGACAAATATGCATGCATACCAAGTTTCAGTTCTAATTACTAAAGTTCTATCATTAAATAGTGCTTGATTATCATTATATAATGCTTAACCCTCAGGGGACCACAAACGCGCCCGCGCGTTTTGCTCGTTTTTTTTTTTTAGCAATGAAAATAAACACCAAATGCTCTGTTAATTTTGATCTTTCATTTTCGTGTAATACATCAATCGATCCTGTTCAGTTTCTATTTTTTTTCTGTATACTCACAATAAAAATAAAGTGTTTTGCTTTTTGACAAATAAAGAAAAATTAACATGATGCGATTTCTGCCTTCTCTCTGTCCGTGAACTCCCATTTGAAACGCGTTCGAAAATGATCTATAACTCCGCGAAAATTCAGTCAAACATGCAAACAGACCCACGGGCATAAAGCTTGAGATCGCATCTGTTAAATGAAGTAACTTATATAAAAAACAAATATTCTCAGCTTCTGTAATCTGTATAAAAAGAGAGTGACTCCAGTCGAGCTCATTACGAGCTCATTCACAGTAATGTGACCACTCCCCGGAGAGCGCGTGCTATTCAAACGCAAATTCTGAGAACTATTGAAGATCTGTGAAACGCCCATCAGCTGTAAACACAGCGCGTCGCGATCGAGTGAGGCATAATATAGCCTACCTTATGGAGAAAAGATTCCTTAGAACAGTGCTGATATGAGGAGCAATATCTCCTGATATGAGGAGCAGATCCCGCTGAGGAGTGAGGTAGGCTGTTTTCTTTTCTCACGTGTGGAATAACGTTATGGAATAACGTTAGTGTAGGCCTATGCAAACCGCAAAAAGATGAATCGCATTTCTAAATATATGACTCGCCTTTCTGTGAGATGAATGAAGGGTACATATTTGTAAAGACTGTTTAGCCTAAATATGAATCGCGCGTCTGTGTGTGAAATAATAAACTGCTTTGCTATAGCCTACTGAGATGAGTAAAAATCCACTGGAATATGTTGAAAAAAATGTATTTGTATAAGCAACGTATTAAACTGCAAAAAAAATACTATTTTTGTCAAAAATAAATTCATAGACTAAGATGTTAGATGTTCCAATGTTGGCTATATTCAAACTAATGAATACATATGATAAAATGTAGGCCTATAATCTTTTTTCTTTTTTCTTTTTTACAAAGAAAGAGTACACTTGAAATATTGTTGAAATTGTAATTATTGTTGTAATTGTAACATTTTTAATAAAATAGCAAAACATATTTACAAGAGAAATGTAAGCGAAATCTTAAATGGTCAATATAAGTCTTCTTCTAAATACATCTTTTGTCCTTGCATTGTGGCTCAGTCAGTGTCACACCTGAATGAATGGCTCATTAGGCAGAGTCATTATGCAGAGTGGGTGGGGAGATTATGCAGAGATTATGCAATCTAAGGTGTAAACTACTCCTCCCCCTTGCATATTGGCTTTCCAAGCAAAACCTGTTTTACACCATTTAAATCAATGTATTTTTTTTTGTGAACGATAAAGCAAAACTATTTTCACATAATTTTGAAGCTAGAACACAAAGGGACAACATCCATTAGTCAAAAGTCTTGTGGACACATATTTAATATGTGTTTTGTGGTCTTAATTCAGCAACTTTCATTTTAATTTTTTCCAATAACCACGCATAAACATTATTCTCTTAAAAATACAAACATCTACATACACGTTGCTCGCATATTATGGTAGCCCTGTTTGTGCTATATAGAGTGAATTTACACCTTTGCCATTAACATGTTTATAAATAACTGAAAAAAGCACAAATGTCAAGGCATGTCAGAACATCTCAAAGGCCCCAAAAACACCGTGGTCCCCTGAGGGTTAATTGACCGATGTTAAGAGTGTACGTTCAGATATTTAAAAAGCTGTGGCGTTTTACAAAAACAAGCAGATTTTATGGAATAATATATATATAAAAAAAATTATGCATATTTATTTTGTGTTATTTCATCACATCTCACCTCAGTGTTTTCAGTGAACACTTCTGATCCTGTAGTAGATCATCGAGCTCCTTCACTCCTGATTGTCCAGGATCATTTCCTGTGAGATCCAGCTCTATCAGGTGTGAAGGGTTTGATCTCAGAGCTGAAGCCAGAGCTTTATACCCTTCTTCTGTGATACTGCAGTCTGAAAGTCTAGAAAAAAAAGGGAATTTATAAAATTCATCAAGTTATTGTTATTTTATGATTAATATATTTAAACATATTTCGTACTGTTCAACAGTGTTGGGGAGTAGCTAGCTACAGTACAAGTCACGATACCACTAACTTAACTACATTTTTTAGTATCTGGACAGTAGCTCAGCTACTTTTAAAACATTGTTGCTTATCCAGTAGCTAGCTACTTTTTCCAAGTAGCTGTGTAGCGCGACTGAAAGCTACACTCCATTTTGCATTCTGATGAATCATGAGCCTGTGTAATAAGAGGTCCACTGGAGGCAAGTTGAAAGATGAAAACCCATATGCAGTTTATTATAACTAAAACAAAACATGAAACAAAAACATGGCGTGGCATGAAAACAAAAAACAAAAACCAAAGCATGAACATGAACTAAGCACAACAGCAGACTTACAGGAAACAATACTTGACAAAGACACATGGCAAACATGAGGGCTTAAATACACAGACTAATGACAAAACAAGGGACACCTGTGAACAATGATCAGACAATAAACCAATGACAAGACATGGCAGGATCACATGACAAACAGGGAATCACATGACAGACATGGAAACAAGACATGACACAGAAACATGACAAGAACAAACCCAAAACGTGACAGCCTGTAATGCATTGAAGCAACGCAGCGTCTTCTTCTTACTAGATAAACTACATTTGTTCATTACCACCATCTGTTGTCACATCATGCATTTTACGACTTTACAGTCCGTCCACCGACAAGAGATTGTCTGAGGATTATAAAAAGGATGAACAGGAATGGATATTTTATGTGAATTGACTGTAATTTATGCAAACCAAAGATTAAAATGCAGTCTACATTAAAGACTTAAAGCGCATATGGAAGGTGAATAATAGCTTTTTAAATGAACTACTTTTCCTTCTTTTTTTGCACTTCTCTTTTGTATTTCTATTTTAATTACAATAATGAACCACCATAGATTAATCTGTCCTGTTAGTTTTGTAATTAACCTAAAAGATCACTAATCGAACTGAAATAAAATAGCAATATAGTAGAGCGCTTATTACTTGGCAAAGGATGGTTGCGGGGGGATTTCAAGCAAAGCGCGAGCAGCTCATGATTTGTGTCTCAGAGCGGCTCTTTTCAGTAAATAGCCTACCGCATGTGCTGTGAGTTTACCCTGCATTTTTGATTACTCCTGTGTATCCAGTTTGAGTTTGCATACATTTTGTTCTTGTATTGATGTTACATTTGTAGCAATTTTGCACTGTGACAGTAAGTTAAAGATATAAGCTATATTTTTTGTGTGTTTTGGATAGTTTACAAAATCAAACGATTGGGACACTTTTTGCCATTGAAATGACTGGGAAAATTGTACCAGTCAACCTGAATTCACCCTACTCATTGAAACCATATTTGTATTACAACATGTTGTTTTAAACCCCCCAAATATTTTACTTATAACAATCTTTATTAAAGGAACACGCCGACTTTTTGGGACTTTAGCTTATTCACCGTATCCCCCAGAGTTAGATAAGTCCATACCCTTCTCATCTCCGTGCGTGCCGTAACTCTGTCTGACGCACCCACCGCTAGCCTAGCTTAGCACAAAGACTGGAGGTAAACGGCTCCAGCTAGCATACTGCTCCCAATAAGTGACAAAATAACGCTGACATTTTCCTATTTACATGCTGTGATTTGTATAGTCACAGCGTGTACAAATAACAAGGTCACATCTCACATGAGACACGGCCATCTTCTAACCGTATACATACTGGGAACTATATTCTCAGAAGGCGAAGCACTGCTACTTCTTGGTTGTTGTTCTCTGATTCTCCTTTTCATGATGAGCCATACATTTTCAACAAGAGAGATCTGGGGCTGTATTCACAAAACATATTAAAGGGCACCTATTATACCCCATCACAAGATGTAAAATAAGTCTCTGATGTCCCCAGAGTGTGTATGTGAAGTTTTAGCTCAAAATACCCCACAGATCATTTTTTACAGCATGTTTAAATGATCACTTTTTGGGGCTCAGAAATACACGCCGTTTTTGTGTGTTGGAGTATATGCTGTATGGATATAGAACAGGTATAGTTTAGTTTAATTACAGTTGTAATGTATTTGTCATCTGCTTTTATCCACTATTAATACAAGCCTGTTGTAGCGGACCACAGTTTTACTCCAGAAAATCACTGTAAGAGCTGAATGAACACAGTATAAGAAGTGCGCATTAAAGTCTTATCCATAAACTCTCTCTCTCTCCTTTTCATTATCATCAAGAAACACAGCAAAGTACACAAAACACTTGTTACAGCTAACAGTAAACAAATTTATACACACCTTTTCAGTGGCTGCTTAATAAACTGGTAAACTTTATATCTGTAGATACAGATAAGGAACTCCCGCACACTATCGTAACTTGCAATTTACAAATAATATTTATTCACACACAACGTTTCGGTCACACGACCTTCATCAGGAGACTTTATGTCTGTAAAACGACTCGATGAGCTGTGATAAAGTGCACCCTCTCCCTTCCATTACTGCTGTGATCAGTACATTAGGCCTATCACTCCAGAGACTGTAAGCTGGATCATGAACAGTTAGTACTGATCCATCCTCGAGTAACAACGGGAGTAAATAACGACTGTTATGTCCAAGACTGTTATGTGACTGTTATGAACAATTAATTATAATTGTTCACATTAAACCATATAGATTTTTGGGTGAATTTCAGGTGATCTCAGCATGAGAGAGAAAAGGAACGGGGGAATGGGGGGTCAAGGGAAAGAGGTGTAGATTAAGATGATGCCTAGTTGAGACTTGCGTCTCGAAGGGTGATGCTAATTTCACAAGAGAGAGTTCAAATGTTAATTTCCAGAAAGATTTGTCTTCTTAGGGAGTGATTGTTCCTCAAACAGTCTGCCCAGCATTTTCTAATTTCTCAAGTCTTACAATAGGAACCCATTCTATGAGTGGCCATCTGTTTTCAATTAAGCTAACTTCGGCAGCTTGGTGTCATTTACACACTCATTAAACTTTGACAGGTGAGGTGCTGACAAAAGACGGTCATTGCAACACTGTAAAATGATGGCGCCATGCAGCCATGTGCTTTTTTTAAACAAATTTAATAGGGTTTAATCTTACATTATCAGCTTGGAAAGATATCAGCTAATTTGACTAGAAAAAACTTAAAGGGGTCATGAACTGGATTGTTTTATTATTTTATAATGTTGCCTGGGGTGCCCTTATAATGTTAGTATGATTTTTACATCAAAAATTGTCATAATTTATAAATTAAAGCCATTTTTCCAAGCCTGATTTCAGCCTCAGATTTGAACGCTCTGTTTTAAGGGGCGTGTCTGCTGTGAGACTGCAGTGCAAACGCCCACTGCTGTGATTGGCTGACATGCTTGCATATGAAATAGCTAGTATTACATGAACTCTCTCGAAAACTTTTACTACGTTTTTACTATTACAGCTATCGAGATTAACAAATCGTGAAAAGTATCGTTTAAAGCATTATATTTAAATCTATTCCATCACATGAAAGGTTGCAGCATGATGAGCACTGACTGAACAGATGACAGACAGTCTGTTGATCTCGTGAATAAAGATCTTATCATTGCAACGCAATTTTTGCACTCTCACAAATGCTTACACCAAATCACAATGCAAACACGATGTGAATACACAGTAAGAGCTTCGTTGTGTAGTGTAACAGTGTCATTATTTCATCACGAGCTTGGTAAGTGTCCAGATAAGCTCTCGCGGCTCGTGCTGTGCTGTTTGATTGACAGCTTGGGCGATTGGAAAGGGATCGTTCTTTGATCGTTCATGCTGGAATCCGAAGGAAGCTTATGCAGACTGTCTTCTTCCACAAACAGGCGCTGCACAATATTTAGTAAACAGCATGTTTATTGCTTGGAAGTAGCTCGATCCGGTTTAGCAATTATCATATGTCTTATGTTATTTAGCATGTTTGGGCGAATCGGTGGGCGGGGCTAAACAAGCTGTGTTGAAGTAGGCGTTGATCTTCTTTTGTGGAGGCGGTGTTTTATCCTCTTTGACGTCATAGTTCCCCACTTTGAAAAATGAGTCGTTTGCTGAGCCTGATGTCTATAAATGTTTTTATTGGACTAACAAGGTAGTTTTCAGTTCTGAAACTTACAGGATATTATTATAGTATGATGATCTCTTATATGTCAAAAGCTCAAGGAAATTTTGATTTCTCAGTTCATCACCCCTTTAAGAAAGTTACAATTCAGGAAAAAGGTGGATTGGCAGAAGTACTTGCTTTTTTGTGTGTTTGCATTACAGGAACTAGCAATGATTTTAGTTATAGGAACTCCTTTTAAGGGGATCTAAATTAGCTCCTACTTCAGAGTAGGGTCTAAACCAGCACTTTAGGTACTATAGTGACGTAAGTGTACACTGACTGGCTGAATACATGAGAAAAACAAATACTCAATACTTCTAAAAGATGTGTAAACACAGTTTACATATACTAACGGCAGTTTACATCACTGAGTCCCAACTGGCGATGTGCATGCAAACAGGAAAATTACCCCAGGGGAATATTTATTCTCAGGGGACCGCCCTGGTGACTAGTTCCTATAACTACCCGGGTGCAAAAGCCCTTAAAGAAGGGTTTCAAACTAATTTTAGGTTAAAATGGGCAGAATTACTTTTTTTTTTTTTTACCTTAGTGTGCTGACAATTACATTAATATTAACCATACAAACTTCTATCCGTCTGTATTCAGCGTCTGCCTGTGTTAACGAATACAAATTGTGGATGTTTTACACAAGCTGTTTTTTGCAGGTCCGGAATAGAGATCGGACAAAATAAAAATAAATAAAAAAAGTTTAGATCTATGGTTAGTGGAGCAGTGCATCTCTATTTTTATCATTCTTCAAATCATCCCGCTGGCCGGATTAGACAAACCTGTAGGCCGTATTCAGCCCACGGCCGTATGTTTGACGCCCCTGCCTTACAGTGTTTTGGTCACCTGATTTATTTGAGACAATTTAAATGTACAATAACAAGTGAACACAATACTCACATGAGTGTGTTGATTTCACAGTGTTTATCCTGCAGTAGAGCAGCGATCTGATTCACTCGTGTGTCTCCTAGTTTACGTTCACTCAGATTCAGCTCACTCTGGAATAACGGATTTTTACCCAAAATGTCTCTCACAAACTGACAGGCTTCATCTGCAGCAGGACTTTGTAATATCCTAGAAACAAATACATTACATTGATATTACACAACTGTGCATGGCACAGATGTGGTAAAAGATTATTGATGCAAGTAAGTGCAGAAATATAGTTTGATGGCTTAATTCACTTTCAGATAAAATCTTAAAACTATTGCAGTTTAATTTGTAGACAACACTCACCTCAGTGTTTTCAGTGAACACTTCTGATCCTGTAGTAAATCATCGAACTCCTTCACTCCTGATTGTCCAGGATCATTTCCTCTGAGATCCAGCTCTATCAGGTGTGAAGGGTTTGATCTCAGAGCTGAAGCCAGAGCTTTATAACCTTCTTCTGTGATACTGCAGTCTGAAAGTCTAGAAAACATTAAAACTTAGAATGAACACTAGAAATGAACACTGCTGTAAATACAGTCAGTTTTGAACTGTAAATAGTTGAGAAAAAAGGCATGTTGTGTAACAGTATATTGGATTAGTATTCGCTCTTAAATGACAGCAGCCTAATAAACCTGCTGCTATCATTTTAATCAAAGAACAAAAGACAAAGAGAAAAACCCCTCACTGCTCTTGACTCAATTACTTTTGTAACTTTAGTTGTAAGAATTAGCACCTGAAAAACATAAAGCCGTGTTTGTTTAATTTGTCTTTTCATTTTTTTGTACTGTTCCACCGTTTGCTATTTATTTGTTCCTATTTTATTACTACAAAACAAATGATAAGCAAGTGTTGTGGTGTTGAGTGTAGCTGATGGTGAAATGTACTCACTTGAGTATCTTCAGTTTACACACAGAATTCTTCAGTCCCTCACAGATCTCTTTGACTCCAGAGTCCAGCAGACGGCTGTTGTTCAGGTTCAGCTCTTTCAGGATGGTTTTAGAGGAGAGAACAGTAGCTAGAACTGAACAGCTTTTCTCTGTCAGCTCACAATTATTCAGCCTAAACACAGAAACAGCATTATTTATTATTCAGTACATATTTAACACACATCAGATTAACAACTCTTAGTATCTGCTCACACGTGACTGACAGTCTTTTATAATCGATTAACAGAGGAGTTATAATGTATAAATCATGATGACTCACTTGATTTTCTCCACTTTGCTATGAGAGTCCATCAAAAGAGCAGAGAGCTTCTCCCAATCCAGATCTCCTAATTTATCTTCACTCAGATCCAGTTCTGTCAGCAATAATGGACTTTTACCCAGAACTTTAGTGAGATACTCATACGCTTCCTGTGCAGCAGCACTTTTCAAAAACCTACAGGAAGTAGAATTACAAATCAGATAATATTCCAATTTTATGCCTTTTGCAGCTTCATCTTGAATAAATCATTAAACAGAGTAGAATGATTTACTACAAGCATTTGTAACAATGAATTAAACCAAAATTAAATTTACAGGATGTAATAAACATAAAATATACATAAACATACAGAACGCAAACAAACAATATGCCATTTTCATGTATAAGCAAACACCAGTAAGAGAAAATACAGAAATGCATTTTCATTGTTTTCACTTATTACTTCTTTACACATAAACAGAACACATTAAACAGAATATCTATAATTACAGTAGCTGATCAAAACTAAAACATGTCCAAAACTAATACTAACAGAAAATGATAATGTGATATGATAATTTGTCCAAACACACACGACACGGCCAGACAAATACACTGAATCATTATCAGAAATGATATGCTGAACACAAATATAACAATGGAAATAATAGTGGAAATTCAATTGTCCCAGTGATCAGCCAATAATATCTGATATATTTTGCACCTCTAGTCCAGTGTAGTATTAATGTAAAGTGTTGTGTAATATCTGGTTAAAATCATAGTTATGATAATTGTCTCGTTTATCACCTGATGGTCTTTAATTTACAGTGTTCATCCTTTAGTAAATCATCGAGCTCCTTCACTCCTGATTGTCCAGGATCATTTCCTCTGAGATCCAGCTCTATCAGGTGTGAAGGGTTTGATCTCAGAGCTGAAGCCAGAGCTTTATAACCTCCTTCACTGATACTGCAGTCTGAGAGTCTGTGTATGAAAGAAGCTGTTAAGCACTTAATGATCTACACTACATAAGCAAAACACGTTTATAAAGTGAGATGACATTATTTAAATCATAAAAAAAAATAATAATAATTATAATAATTATTATGAAAAGCATTGCCAAATGCTTGGCAATTTGAAAATTTGGTGTGATAATTGACCAATATTTTTATTTTAATAAAAATTTTAAGCAAAAATCTGACCCCACAGATAAGCAACAGATGTCTTAACATTACATAACATCTGCCTAATTTGAATATTTCAATTTCATAGAAACATAGCAATGTACAAAAATGGTAATTTCAACTAAATGGACATTCACACACAAAAAAAAGTACATTATCACGCAGAAATGTAGATAAATGAAAACACACACTTAATTTTCTCCAATATGCATTCAGGATTTTCCAACAGAACACAGATCTTCTTTATTCCTGAGTTTCCTAGTTTATTCTCACTCAGATCCAGCTCTATCAGGTTTGAAGGGTTTGAATTAAACGCTGAAGTCAGAGCAGCACAACCTTCTGCTGTAATACTGTTATTATTCAGCCTGAAGAGAGAGAAAACAAAGACAGGAACCATTCTTCAGTTTATTTCCAATTTCAAACCTTTTTTTAATGAACAGCAATGACAGTCTTAGGGTACGCTTACAACGATATGCTTAAAACGATATGCTGAAAAGTTTTTCCTTTGAGTTTTCCGCGTACAGACGACATCATTATCAAAACGATCCCCTTTCCCACAGATCCGCGAAACTGACGAGTAGTATGAAGCTGCAGACTCGGAGCCAGCAGCTACAGTCCCGCACCCAGAGTCCCGCATTCTCAGACCCCTCGTTTTTCGAGACAGCGCCTCCTATCAAATTTAATTTTATTTAGCGAATCATACTCATTCGATTTCTTTTTTAATCAAACTACTTTATAGCTCATCGATACACCAACATATGAATAGTCCATTTAATATTTGTAAAGATAGTTAAATTTGAGCCGTTAATGTATGTTTTTTCGCCTTTTTTCCCCGAAAATATTTTGAAAGTTATCCTTTAACCTTGGACTTTTTGTAGACAAGCATGTTGTAAAAATTTGATTAAAATTAGTTGACATTAAAGTAGACCAATTAAATACATTAAGTGTGTTAATATCAAAGAATGTCATCATTAATTATTTAATCAGATTTACCGTTTGACCTTTTTTTTTTAACTATAAATTGAATTAGCCTAATTAATGTCGGAGTAATTATTTTACTTTAGGCCTATATAATTTATGTAGACTACTTAAATTAGTTCTTATAAAACGTAAGTATTAAAATTACTTTCATTCATCTGCATTCATCGGCATTCATCTTTTATTTGTGACGTTGAGGAATTTGACAGAGCGATTGCAAAAAGAATGCAAAAAGAATGAAAAAAGAAGGAACATTCGCCTACCAGAAAGTAATTATTTTACCTTATGCATTTACATTTTATTTTACATTTATTCATTTAGCAGACGCTTTTATCCAAAACGACTTATAAATTAGTTTTTTTTTTATTTTATGTTAGCATGGTATACTATAATGTTAATTAGACCATTATAGGTTGAACTGAAAGAAAATAGGAATTTGAATAAAAAACAAACAAACATTGTAGCAATATAATATCACATAATATTTTTCAGAAGATAGTTCAATCTGTAATTGTATCCCTTCCATCAGTAATTTTCTTTCAATTACACCCACGCTCAAAAAATAACTACTGGGTAATTTGTTAGTCAGAGAACACAATGAGTTTTTTTGGCACATGCATTAAGCAGGGAACGCAAATATTTATTTGGATAACTTTAAATAAAACAAGACCGTAATATTGCATCCTATTGTTTTCAATGGCATTTGGATAAGGGTGTTATACGATCTTTTGGACAGCGGGAGGCGCTGTCTCGAAAAACGAGGGGTCTGAGAATGCGGGACTCTGGGTGCGGGACTGTAGCTGCAGGCTCCTATGGCAGGCTCCGAGTCTGCAGCTTCATAATGTTGAAACTGACTGAAAATGCTGTATTCTGCTGCCAGGCCACTAGATGGCGATGAAACACTATAGACTAGTGGTTCTCAACGGGGGCGGTACCGCCCCCCAGGGGGCGTTCAGAGAACAATGGGGGGCGTTGGAAGCAAGATTTTTGAAAGGGGGGCATTCAGGTGTTAATGGGGGGCGTTCACAAGTTTAAATATATAACGCAATTTTTTGTTCATTTACTTTTGTTCATTTTAAGCATTTAGTAATTTAGTTGTAATAAACACTTTAAGTGGGCTATTTAAAAAGTGTTAGGACTATGTTTTTGTTAAATTATGTTGTAAAACATATGCGCAGAGTGTGATATCATATTGTGTGTGCACGCGCGTCTATGGTGCGCGTAAAAGAATACCTCAGCAGCGTTAAAAAAAAAAAAAAAAAAAAAAAAAAAATTCGTCCGCACCCGCTCTACTCCTGACCGCAAGTCCACCGTCAGTGTTGTAGGTAGGCACTAGGTTTTTTTGTGTTCATTTCTATTGCATTACGATTGAAAGCAGTATCAATAATGTCAAAAATATGATGTGCAGTCAAGTTCGGGTGTGTGTGTATGCTGTGAGTGTTCTCAGTTCTCACCAATACGCTTGTTGTGATTCGCGGAGTTTTGACGAGTTGTATTTTGACGACTTGATATTATTTCTTATTCAAAAGTTTAGAATCCCTAACATTCTAAAATCTTCCAGTTTAATGCAACATGTAGCCTATCGTTACTTTTGCAACGATTCTATTATTTTTCCAGTCATAGACCAGCGCTCAAGCACTGACTACAATCCAGCGCTGAGAAGAATCAGCATTCACATGCTCAAAAATGTGTTTCGCGCTGACAACAATCTAGTGGTGCCTAGAATCACGCAGCGGAGGAATGGAAAGTTGACAAGCCATTAAAAAGTATTGACTTAAGAAACACTTTCAATAAATCATGTTCCCATTCACTCTGGCGACGAATTTTAAAATTAATTAAACTAAATTCTATTTATAAGGTAAAACTTTTACATTTTTAGGCATTCCAATCCCTAATGCCAAAATGTTTTCTTTGTTCACCAAGTAATTTACTGGTCAGGCATTATTGTTAACTCGCAAGACAGTAAGAAGAAAATGACAATTTGATGGATAATTTAAATATATTCTGCAATCACATTTTGGTAATGTATTCATTCCGCCATCACATCTGAGCGCGAAATGCTGCTTGGGTAGTTTCAAGATATAAAAATAATTAATAATACAATAATAATTTAATTGTTCATATGTGTTTAATCTTGTTAGAAGATTTTTTTTTACTGATTATGAACACAAATTAATCACGACAAACTAAATTAATTGTAATTACCATTGATGACAACAACCAAGGTATTTTAAGCCTACAATTCTAACATAATTTTTCATGAAAAATCATGATTGTATTTATTTATTTTTCGAAAGCAAGGTTAATGTAAGCAGCTTCTTGCAATACTCTCCTAAATGCATAATTAAACCTAAGTGCAAACATTACCACTTTAATGACCGTCCTTTATTTTTCAGTGCATTTGTTTTACAATATATATACTGTCATGGGATTAATATTATAACTATTATTATGTAGTAGTGTAATGTAGACAGACACAACTAAAAGAGGTTTGAATTTTTCTTTAATTTGCACAGTGAATATGGGTTGGCGCTTTTAATTTTGAACTCTCAAAGTGCACCAGATTGATGAATTAAACATTAAAATGCACAAAATTTTGTTACGGGGGCATGCCCCCGAACCCCCCTAGAAGGCCTGAGGTCCACCCACCACAGATTTAACAAAATTCATGTGAGAAAAACTTGTATTGCTATGCCAATGAAGTTTATAGCTTGTTTTTTGGATTAATCACTGTGGAGTGTAGTTCCATTGTATTAATAAAATTCAATTTTGCACTTATTTCATCTGTTAACTCTCATTCATTCCTGGTCGCTCATTAGTTTGAGGGTGGGGGGCATTCAGGGACCTGGATATTGGATAAGGGGGCGCTGGCCCAAAAAAGGTTGAGAACCACTGCTATAGACTAAACACATAATGCGCATGTGCATGACCTCATCGTCTTCACAGATTCGCCTTTTTTGTTGTTTACACAGAGACCATTTTCAAAAACTTGCACTTTGAAACCCGTTTTCAGGCGCCCAAACGCAAAATATGGGGATCATTTTGACAATGGTGTTGTCTGTGAGCGCAAAACTCAAAAGGTAAAAACTTCTTCATTTTAAGCACATAATTGTCAGGTAAATGTAAGTTACCCTTAATTGCTTCTTCTTGTATTATTGTCATTTGTAAGTTATAAGTGGCATAAATGCAGGTTTATGCACAACTGCAAGCCTGCAGGGTGAGTAGACTCCAGAGACTCCAGTAGCTTCAAACACCTGTTTGCTGCTCAACAGTGGATTTTTTTTTTTTTTATAGCTGGCCTTTTAATACAATTAATTTGTTTTACAGAAACATTCCTTAACGGACAAGTTCGGTATTTTACACTTAAAGCCCTGTTTACAGATCGTTTCTGATGAAATAGAATGGTTAAGATTAAATTTTGGACACATGCTGCTGTCCCGAGAATTTTAGGTTTCTTTTGCTTTCCCCCCCACCTACAGAATGGTTGCATAGGTGCACTTGAACAATCCTTCCTAAAACGCATTAAACTTTTGTTTACAAAGAGATGAAACTCACCGAGTGGTCAGGGGTGTTCACTGATATGCTCACACAAAAATCGCTGCAAAAGATGCTTTCCAACAGGTTTTATCGTAGTTTTTGTCCAACTCCATTGACGTGCTGTGAGGCACGGGCTGTTTCTCAATATGCGCTCTTGTCTGTACTTGTGTTCTTGTGGACTTGTGAAACGTCATCAGTCGCTGCCCAAGTACTGTCCCAATACACAAGTTTGCATTTTGGCAAGAACGGTTAAAAATCCCGGAAGTGTTCTTGACACGCCCATTTCGCCGAGGATGCAACGGTTGGTAACTTGTGTGAACTTGACGGCAGAAATATCCCAGCATTCATTTCGGCATTCGAGGAAAGAGAGGCAGGTCAATACAGCAAGTCGTTTTTTTACAATTTCGTACACTATTTCATCACTAAATTCACTTCTGAGAACATTTGATGCAAGAAATCCACTGTGTAGATTTCAAATATTGGCATTTTTACGAAAATTTATGGCAAATCGAAAATGTGCTCAAACGTTTTCGGAAGTGAGAGATCTCCATAAGCGTAGCTTTATTGTTATGAATATACATTACATTATAGTGTACAGTTGTAGAGTAGGCTTGGGCGATAAAGCCTGGCTATTATCGTCAATAATTCTCGTTATGTTTGGGTACTGCAGACGGCGTCTGTGCGGGGGTATTATTGCACAATACCAGCAAGAACACATCGTCTCAAACTGTCAGCTGCGTTACTGTGTGCTCGTCACCTTGTGAGTTCATTCTTCCTAGAACAACTAGCAAGAGCGTTCTCCCCAAGAACACAAGTCCGTTCTTTGCATTCTTGGTTTTGAGAAACACCCACGGTATTACTCCACCACCGGAAACTGAACTTCTTCTTCTTCTTGTTTTTTTTACGGCGGATCGCAAACAATGAAATGCCAGTGGTTTGCTTGCAAAGGTGCATTATCGCCACCAACTGGGCTGGAGTACCTATTATTTAAGCTCTCAACGGAAAAATGTACGGGTGTGAGACGTTTGAAAAATAGCTCCACAGTTTTACAACGAATGGTAAAACACCTGTTGGAAAGCATCTTTTGCATCTAACAGTTTGACAATCTTTATTTAGTTTTCACCAAATTATAGTTCATGCCTTTTGTAAGACAATGCATTATTTCATGCTTTTCATCTTCAGAAACATCTTCCTTCCTCTGCATATTGCATGAGGACTGCTTAATAATGTGGAACAACCTCTTTAAGAAATGCTACCATTTACCTAAGACGACGTGGCAAACTACTATACAACTTTATAGTATTTTTAACTTTATAGTAACTTTATTTAAAAATCCACAGTACCCTCAAGACTATAACCAACAAAGGTCCAAGCAGGCTCCAAGATGTCTGCTCTAGCACCGATATAAATTTTTCTTCTCCTGCCGACATTAGCCAGTCTAATGGACTTCAGAGACAATCCAGGTGCAGGAAGGAAAGATGAATAAAGCCCATAAAAAGCACTTCTCTCCATTTGATTCATAGAATTGCAACTTCACCATCAATGAACTACTGATGTAACCCCTTCAGTCCTAACCGAACCGCACATAACACTTCAGTCCTAACCGAACCGCACTTAAAACTTCAGTCCTAACCGAACCGCACTTAACACTTCTGTCCTAACCGACCCGCACTTAACACTTCAGTCCTAACCGAACCGCACTTAACACTTCAGTCCTAACTGAACCGCACTTAACACTTCTGTCCTAACCGAACCGCACTTAACACTTCTGTCCTAACCGAACCGCACTTAACACTTCAGTCCTAACCGAACCGCACTTAACACTTCTGTCCTAACCGAACCGCACTTAACACTTCAGTCCTAACCGACCCGCACTTAACACTTCAGTCCTAACCGAACCGCACTTAACACTTCAGTCCTAACCGAACCGCACTTAACACTTCTGTCCTAACCGAACCGCACTTAACACTTCAGTCCTAACCGACCCGCACTTAACACTTCAGTCCTAACCGAACCGCACTTACCACTTCTGTCCTAACCGAACGGCACTTAACACTTCTGTCCTAACCGAACCGCACTTAACACTTCTGTCCTAACCGAACCGAACCGCACTTAACACTTCTGTCCTAACCGAACCGCACTTAACACTTCAGTCCTAACCGACCCGCACTTAACACTTCAGTCCTAACCGAACCGAACTTACCACTTCTGTCCTAACCGAACCGCACTTAACACTTCTGTCCTAACCGAACCGAACCGCACTTAACACTTCTGTCCTAACCGAACCGCACTTACCACTTCTGTCCTAACCGAACCGCACTTACCACTTCTGTCCTAACCGACCCGCACTTAACACTTCTGTCCTAACCGAACCACACTTAACACTTCTGTCCTAACCGAACCGCACTTAACACTTCTGTCCTAACCGAACCGAACCGCACTTAACACTTCTGTCCTAACCGAACCGCACTTAACACTTCTGTCCTAACCGAACCGCACTTAACACTTCAGTCCTAACCGAACCGCACTTAACACTTCTGTCCTAACCGAACCGCACTTAACACTTCTGTCCTAACCGAACCGCACTTAACACTTCTGTCCTAACCGAACCGCACTTTACACTTCTGTCCGAACCGCACTTAACACTTCTGTCCTAACCGAACCGCACTTAACACTTCTGTCCTAACCGAACCGCACTTAACACTTCTGTCCTAACCGAACCGAACTTAACACTTCAGTCCTAACCGAACCGCACTTAACACTTCTGTCCTAACCGAACCGAACCGCACTTAACACTTCTGTCCTAACCGAACCGCACTTAACACTTCTGTCCTAACCGAACCGCACTTAACACTTCAGTCCTAACCGAACCGCACTTACCACTTCTGTCCTAACCGAACCGAACCGCACTTAACACTTCTGTCCTAACCGAACCGAACCGCACTTAACACTTCTGTCCTAACCGAACCGCACTTAACACTTCTGTCCTAACCGAACCGAACCGCACTTAACACTTCAGTCCTAACCGAACCGCACTTAACACTTCTGTCCGAACCGCACTTAACACTTCTGTCCTAACCGAACCGCACTTAACACTTCTGTCCTAACCGAACCGCACTTAACACTTCAGTCCTAACCGACCCGCACTTAACACTTCTGTCCTAACCGAACCGCACTTAACACTTCTGTCCCAACCGAACCGCACTTAACACTTCCGTACTAATCGAGCTTTGCTGAGGCACTTCTGAAATGTCCTCCATGTGTTGTTGTCATGGTCTCAAACTCAGTTCCTGGAGGGCCACAACCTTGCAAAGTTTAGCTCCAACCAGCTCCAACTGTTATCGGCTTGGAAGCTTCTAGTAATGCTGAAGAGCTTGATTAGCTGGATCAGGTGTGTTTGATTAGGGTTGGAGTAAAACTGTGCAGAGCTGTGGCCCTCTAGGAACTAAGTCTTAGACCAGTAGAGACAGTTCTACTTCTATATAAACAATATTCTTGTCAAGAAAAATGAGACAGAAACATCAATTGTGAGCGGGGTGGCCAAGCTCCACTCCTGCAATAAGAGCACTGTATCAAATGATGAATTTAAATTTCAGTACATATTTGCTGATGACACTTAATATAATGTGGGATACTTCAATGCAAAGTATAACTTTGAAACTTGTGTAAAATACTCACATCAGTGTGTTGAGTTTACAGTGTTTATCCTTCAGTAGAGCAGTGATCTGATTCACTCCTGTGTCTCTTAGTTCATGTTCACTCAGATTCAGTTCTCTCTGTAGTAACGGGTTTTTACCCACAATTCCTCTCACATACTGACAGGCTTCATCTGCATCATGACTCAAAAACCTGCAGAAGGGAAGATGAAGCAGGTTTAAAATCAACTACTTACCTGCAACTTACCTGCACAATTTGTTGTTGCATAAAAGTTAGTGAAATAATGTTTCTATGAATAATTCACCCTCATATAATTTATGTTATATTATTTGATCACGTCTCACCTCAGTGTCTTGAGTTTACAGTTCTGATCCTGTAGTAAATCACTGAGCTCCTTCACTCCTGATTGTCCAGGATCATTTCCTCTGAGATCCAGCTCTATCAGGTGTGAAGGGTTTGATCTCAGAGCTGAAGCCAGAGCTTTATAACCTTCTTCACTGATACTGCAGTCTGAGAGTCTACAGATAGGACATTTATTTATAATAGGATTTATTTTACAATTAATATCACTGCAAAAAAGACTTCAGTATTATTTTAAAGGGGTCAAAAGCATTTTTTTAAATTGTATAATGTTTGACTGCACAGGATGACCAGTGCTACAAAAATACTCAGAACAAATCAAACCTTCTGAAACTTATTCACACTTGTATGTTGCGACATTACTCTCAAAAGATCAAGAAAAAATGTATTTCTCAGTTCACAGCTCCTTTAACTTTGAACAAAATAAATGTTATTTAAACAAACAATCTCACCTGAGTTTCTCCAGTGTGCAGTTTGCATTTTCTAATCCGTTCTGGAGTTTCTTCACTCCTGAATCCTGCAGATTATTGTTGCTGATGTCAAGCTCTTTCAGACTGGAGTTTGATCTCAGGACTGTAGCGAGAGCTGAACAGCTTTCCTCTGTTAGACCACACTTACGCAGCCTAAAATGATGAACAGAAGAAGGAGAATTTACAAACACAAAGTACTTGACGCCAACATGTTTTTGTCACCAAATGTCTTTAAAATGCTTTAAATCTACAAAAACATATGAACACAATACTCACTCCAGTGTGTTGAGTTTACAGTGTTTATCCTGCAGTAGAGCAGCGATCTGATTCACTCGTGTGTCTCTTAGATCATGTCCACTCAGATTCAGTTTTCTCAGGAGTAACGGGTTTTTATTGCAAGGAATTTTAGTCAGATATTTACAGGCTTCATCTGCATCAGGACTCTGTAACAACCTGGACAGGAGAAGAAGGTGACATTACCTGCTACTAATGATGTGCAAGACTAGTCGACTAAACGGTACAGCTGCTACTAGTCGACACTGAAAACAATAGTCGATTACACAAAGAAAAAGAAAATACACAAGATTTTATCGTTCAAATTACTGTCGTTTTAATGTTTCTGTGGTGAGCAGTGAAAACTGAGCTTGCGTCCCAGGAGCTCTGGAAGGATTAAAGGAGTAACGACAGTGTAGGACGAGAGAGGACCAGGCCTGGGACATTTAAGTTGCATGTTGTTTATGTATGTGCAGCAGTCGGCCATGATGCACCTGCCGTTTACTTTCGTTTTATTTATTTTGTCAATAAAACTTACATTTACAGTTCGTCGGTTCCCCCTTCTTCCCTGAGCCCTGCACTTTGTTACATTTATATTTAAAGGCATTTTAAATTACACATTAAAATAAAACACTGGGGAAAATAATACCTTAAGATGTACTCTTTTAATTTTACCTCAGATCTCCCATGCGTTTTCTACGTGTCGCGGTGAGCTCGGAAATGACCACTCAAAAGACAAGCAAGGTGCGAGAGAATTTTGAATTAAAAAAAATGTTTTATGGGGGAAAAAAAAGTTTTATGAAAGCTGTGACACGTCAAACTGGCATAATTGCACTGGAGTCACGTGTAAACATATTCAACACATGCACATAGGTGTGATAGCTAAAGCAATCAAATGCCCATCGCGTCATTCACTCCAACTCTGAAAAAAATATCTTATCTCTGTGACGACAGCAACAGACATGTTCCCACTCAGTTTTGTTAAGGGAGAAGGCTTCCGAAAAGTCATAACACAAGGCAAGCGTACTGCATATTTATGACCTTTTTAGCAGCATTAATTATGGGATTCGACTGTTTGATTTATTGTTTCAAATGGATCATGCACTTCATTTAGCGGAGAATATCTCAACTGTTATAGACTAATATGACCCCATTGAACAACGTGGGATGTGTGCCAAAATCTCTACCCGGGACGAAAGTCCTGAAAATGACCACAACCTGTGACACTATTATCACACTACAGGTGAATGGGACTTTTTCTTCCCTTTATAGATATCCTCATATATTTCTACCAGATTAGTCTTCATATTAAGACAAATACTTTTTGTATTACACTTTGTCTTAAAAATAAAATAAAATATGCAAATTAGGCAATATCTCATTAAATATGCGTATATAAACCCTTGAAGCTACAGATTTTCTGAGGTGATCACAATGTTCACAATGACCATGATTATAAGGTCATAGAAGAGTGTAAGCATTCTGATTTTATATAAAGAAAATGGCTAAAAAACATTCAACCTATTAAGCAACATACAGGAATTGCCAGTTACAGTTCACAGTCGAGGAGCTACTCCAGCATGAGATCACCAACTCTGCAATCTTCTTGGTTGACAAAGACGGTTACTTGAGGAAGAGTGCCAAATCACACTTTGGGACTGAGCTGCTGAAGTTGTGTCCACAAATAGATAGTCCAGATACCTTCTCCAGATCCTTCAGTATCGGGGCTGTCGCTAGGCAATATGGACTTTCAGCTCCTCCAGAGATCTTCTATTGGGTTCAGGTCTAGTGACTGGCTAGGCCACTCCAGGACCTTGAGATGCTTCTTACGGAGCCACTCCTTAGTTGCCCAGTCTGTGTGTTTCGGGTCATTGTCATGCTGGAAGACCTAGCCACGACCCATCTTCAGTGCTCTTACTGAGGGAAGGAGGTTGCTGGCCAAGATCTCGCGATACATGGCCCCATCCATCCTCCCCTCAATACGGTGCAGTCGTCCTGTCCCCTTTGCAGAAGAGCATCCCCAAAGAATGATGTTTCCACCTCCATGCTTCACGGTTGGGATGGTGTTCTTGGGGTTGTACTCATCCTTCTTTTTCCTCCAAACACGGCGAGTGGAGTTTAGACCAAAACGCTCTATTTTTGTCTCATCAGACCACATGACCTTCTCCCATTCCTCCTCTGGATCATCCAGATGGTCATTAGCAAACTTCAGATGGGTCTGGACATGCGCTGGCTTGAGCAGGGGGACCTTGATGGCGTAGTGTGTTACTAATGGTTCTCTTTGAGACTGTGGTCCCAGCTCTCTTCAGGTCATTGACCAGGTCCTGCCGTGTAGTTCTGGGCTGATCCCTCACCTTCCTCATGATCATTGATGCCCCACGAGGTGAGATCTTGCATGGTCCCCAGACCGAGGGAGATTGACCGTCATCTTGAACTTCTTCCATTTTCTAATAACTGCACCAACAGTTGTTGCCTGCTCACCAAGCTGGTTGCCTATTGTCCTGTAGCCCATCCCAGCCTTGTGCAGGTCTACAGTTTTATCCCTGATGTCCTTACACAGCTCTCTGGTCTTGGCCATTGTGGAGAGGTTGGAGTCTGTTTGATTGAGTGTGTGGACAGGTGTCTTTTATACAGGTAATGAGTTCAAACAGATGCAGTTAATACAGGTAATGAGTGGAGAACAGGAGGGCTTCTTAAAGGGACAATATGTAGCTTTTTAGGTATTTTATTATCTAAAATCAATATTTTTATTCATAAATATGTCCTCAATGGTGTACAAATACCTCTGCCAATGATCTGACTTATCCTCGTAAACGAAGAATTTATTATCTTTATATACATGGGACGGGTAGGTCCACGGAGGCTTCCATGTAGTTCCTAAGCGTTCATCTCTTCCTCCGGTGAAAATGTTGTTGCAAACATAGCCGCCGCGTGTCTGTCGCTGTGTTTGGCAGGTGCTTGTGTTAGTAGAGGTCCTGGGTAAGATTTGTATGCACTTCATTGTGCACTTCAAACAGATGCAGTTAATACAGGTAATGAGTGGAGAACAGGAGGGCTTCTTAAAGGGACAATATGTAGCTTTTTAGGTATTTTATTATCTAAAATCAATATTTTTATTCATAAATATGTCCTCAATGGTGTACAAATACCTCTGCCAATGATCTGACTTATCCTCGTAAACGAAGAATTTATTATCTTTATATACATGGGACGGGTAGGTCCACGGAGGCTTCCATGTAGTTCCGCCATCTTGAAAAACTATAATAGCAGAGAGGAACAAAAAGTACTATGCCAACACGTTTCCACAACGCGTTTTCATTCAGAGCCAGCGTCACATGACTGAAACCAGCAGAAACGGAGGAGCAGAGAAGAGGCGCTCGTCACTGCCCCGGCAAGTTTAAAAGGCTGCACTGCACGGTTATTTATAATGGAGGACCATACAAATGATGAGTCACAGGATAAGGAGTCATCGAAAAAGTCCAAAATAGCCCGTAAACGGAAACGTGACCGGAGATTACAAAAAACAAATAGCTCGGGATAGCTAATGGAGAAAGCTTTCAAAAGAGATGCTGAAGTTGCCTGCTTTCTTCTCGACAGGTACAGATGGTGCCCAACCAGAATGCCTATTACCGCCGCGCCAGCCGCCGCGGCGAAATCACCGCGGCGAAAATAAGCCAGCCGCATTTCAAAGTCGTTCCCGAAATGACCGCCAGGTGGCGCAAAGGGACATTGTGCAAATCAGCAGCAATTGCCGTATTTTAAAATGTAAGTGGGTTAAATATAAAACCCTAAGCCTAATAGGCATATTTTTCATATATATAAATAGGCCTATAAGGCTACAACAGAATAGAACTAAAGATAGAATCAATTTTAGAACTGAAAAAATAGAATCAAAAGTTAAAAATAGAGACGATATTAGGAGCAATGACGCTAAATATTTTTACTATTCTATTGAGGAATTAGATAAATGAAGAGCTCTCGTGAGCGATACAATTGCATAGTAATTTATAGTGATTTCAAAAGCAGTCCTTAAAAAAAAAAATACATGGAGTAGTGTGGCATACATTTTGAGAGATTACGCGGAACGCGTTTTAGTTAAGATCCTGGTTTCAATGCCCTTAATCTATATTGGCTTGGCTACTGCTTTAAAAAAATGACACAACGCGTTTTGAGATTGTTTTGAATTAAACATTGAAGTTTAAAATGTAGTGTTTTGGCACACCAGGCCGAGTGGCGTTACGCATTGTTCAAAAATCAGGTTTTATTCTGGCATGTTGAATTGGCGTTAGAATTTTTTTTTTTTTGATTTATTAGATTTAGATTTTAGATTTCGTTAGATTTATTTTTTCTCATAACAGCTAAAATAACTTAATATATGCCTTGTCTTAATATGACCTACTTAATATAGGCAATAGGCATATAATAGCCTATATAATAAATTAGCAAAACTTGGCCACTAAATATTTAATTTTCAATTATTTGAATTATCACAATTAAAGTTTTAATTTTATTAAATTGAACAAGCGCAACAATCAGCATTTAATCAAATATTCTAAAAGATGTATTATTAATAATAATGTTATTTCAACATAATATTTCGTTATATCATAATATCGTTTTGTCGACATAATATGTGTGCGTGCAACAAGCAAGATGTGTATTTGTAAATCCGGTGATGCGTGCATTGATTTTTATCAATAAACTAGTGTTTTCTTGACGATCGCCATATTTGTAGTGAACGCACCTAGAGATAAATGCACATAAAGACATAATCTGATTATCAGAGAGTAGCCTTTTCTTTTCGTTTTGAATTATTTCATTTGAAGGCATTTCAAGCTTTGTGTATTTGATGTATTTATCATGTCTGTGTGAGGCATACGCTGAGTTTCGTTAAGTTAGGATGAGATGCGCTCCAGCTGACGCAAGTGACCGCGCGGGCGCCTCCATGATTAGTGTCTGTTATATTTGCTTCTCTTACTTATTAAATACAGGCAATTGGTTGATGAAAAATTGGTTAAAATTAAGATACAATTTATAGAAAACGAAATTCACTTTAAAGAAAGGTTTTCTACTTAACAAAACTTAATGAAGTGGTCAAAATCATGTCTGACCCACTCCATATCCATCTCTCGATATAGCCTAATGCATCCTATCTTACTCGTGCTGTTCACTTTTCATATTCAACATAGATGGAAAAAAAATAATTAAATGAAACCTTGTAACGAATTCACACTGTAGGGTAGACTGTGTACAGTTGAGACACCTTAAATAAGTTGCGTTCGCAGCAAGCACAAGTTGTGATTTTTGCTGTGCACTTGCATATTAGTGTCAGCTGGGAAGGAAATATATACCAGACCTCTTGGAACTTTAATTGAATACATAGCGTTGGTAAAGCATACTGAAATTACATCCCTACAAATTTATTAGGCCCTACTGAAAATAAATGTATCGAATTTAAGCAAAGTAGCCTAAATGTTAAGACTGTAAGCCCTTTGCTTTTTACTTAGCCTATAAAGGACTCTTACAGCCGACTTTGTGTTAATATAATTTGTAGAGGATTTTTTTTTAACTCAAACACTAACACTGAAATAAATGAAACTAAATTATTATAATTTTTTTGGCACAGACCACGACGAGTGGCGCTATGCATTGTTCCAAAGCCAGGTTTTATTCTGGCATGTTGAATTAGTGTTCGACAAACGCGGCGGCGCGTTCATTTGAATGAAGAGCGCTTCTCGCTCGTGTGAGCGAACACACACTGGAACATTAGGCCATGTCGCAACGAGTGAATCGTGGCCGAGTGGTTGAACTTACGTTACGATCATTTAGATGACACGGGATCGAATCCCGAACTAACTTAGACTATTGATATTTTTATATTAGCCTATTAATGCATTTTATAGTCTATTGTTGATGCAGAGAGATTTGTCTAGTTCTAAAACATAGTTTTTTGCTTATAGCCTATTTACAAAATAAAATCACCATGCATTTCCATTTTACACTAAGGAACAAATATTATACAATGACTTTACTTCTGTAGCCTATAATAATTCCAATCGTAATTTCAAAAGCAGTTCTGTATATATATATATATATATATATATATATGACGTTTAAACGACAAACAATAAAATCAGAACCAGTATTTGCGTTCATGGTTCCAGTGGCAGTAATGCATCCACGGCTTTTCAAAATGTCACAAAGCGTTTTGAGATTGTTTTGAATGAAATATTGAAGTTTATAATGAAGTGTTTTGGCACACCACAACGAGTGGCAAACTCTTTGTTTTGTTTTGCAAACTCAGCTAGCCTGTGGGGGGTTTGGAGAAGGCAATAGTTGCTTTATCGTGGGGGTGCAGGACAGAGGTGTTAATGTTCCGTCTTTCATATGGAGAGTGTCGGAGCCAGCCTGATGAGCAGGCAAAGGCAAAGTTATTTTAAGGTTTAATCTCAAAATCTCCAAAAGTCCATAGCCTATGTACAGTAGGCCCTATATCTTATTAAATTATATATTGTAGTTTTATTGATTGTATTTAAAGGTTTTCCACACACAATTTCAATTTAGCAGATACAGAGCTATTTAATTCGCGACCCACCTCGTTTTATTGTAGGTGAATTCAGCAAGGCGTGTTGTATCTTTGAAGGAACAAAAGCTATTTGTTACAGTTTTTTCTTTCGTGATTTGTGTGGATGACACACAGCGACATATACAGTATTATCAGCTGTATGGTGTTTTTTACGCTGAAATGCTTAATTTCGAGAAAGACCCGCCGCGCGCAGTGAGGGAGACCAAACTTACTAAAAAAATATCCAGCGCGAGAGGCAAAGAAAAACGCCTGTTCTTAATTTATGTTGCTTTGAACTTTTTTTTCGTTTTGTACCGTTTTCATTTTTTAATTTAGCTGCAATTTCTTTGACAATAAATTTAAAATGTTTCTTATTTTGCATCGCAAAGGGAATAAACTCTATCGAATCGATGCAACCCTGTTTAAATAAATAAACTGTCCCGACACTTTATTCATACCTTGAAATGTGCGATGGGTTTTCAAACTTAATTAATTTTCTTTTTCTTTTACATTTTCATTGTTTATTTTTTAATTGAAAGCAATACTGTATTGAAAGTATTTTTCTGATTTGTTCGATCTGTTTTGGAAAATGTCTACCGTTGCTATGGCCGGGTATAACTGTCAGTCATCTCAATCTCGTGAATGATTCACACACACAAAAAAACATAATTTAGCAGATTAAAGACGAGCTTCATCATCTTCATTTTCTGGTGCAATCGGCTAACAGTCTTCCTTCATCAGATATGTCATAGCGTGCAGCGGCCCAACTGGAATGTAGCAAATTTATGTTAATGTACAATTGATAATTAAACAAGATGATTGACTTTAATAAACAGTTGCATATTTAAGCATCAAGAACGGAAAAACATAAACACTGTCGGCTATACTGAGATTCGATCTCAGATCGTTTGAAGCTCAGAGAGTCTATTGTTAATGCATTGACCACAGATATCGTCTGAATAGCCTCGGTCTACTATTTTCTCTGTTTTAAAAGTAAAAAAAAAAAAAAAAAAAAAAATTATGTCAAAAAATAAAAAAAGTGTTTTTACAAGACCTTGTGCTGTTTATTTATTTATTATTATTATTATTATTATGCAGATGTTCAGCCATTCTGTTGGAAAAAGATTGTCCCTAATGTAAAATGGAAATGAATGGTAATTTTATTTTAAAAATATAAAATATTTAATAGCCTATAGGCTATAGGAGAAAAAAAACAATATGGTGTAGCAATATTTTAGAACTATCAAATCAAATTAATAATAAAAAAGTAGCCCATGTTTGTTCGGGATTTGAAACGTAAGTTATAGCCTACCACTCGGCCACGAATTTGTTTTGTTTTATTTTGTTTGAAATGTATTTTTACATATTTTGCTTTCGTTAATGTTAACCAATTCTGAGCATAATAGGCCTATATTTTTTCCCTAAAAGTTTGTTTTATTCTCTGCTTTGTTTGTTTATATTTTAACATATTCAATCAGTCTCATTTTTGTTCAAATAATGATTTTTTTTTTTTTTTTTTTTTTTTTTTAAATAAACAGATAGGAAGCTTACCTTTTAAAATGCCGCAGTTGCTGCTGTTTTGCCCTGTCACTTGCCCGGTATAGCCTATAGTAATTTCGCGAACGACTTTGAAATTCGACTGGTTTATTTTTGCTGCGGCAGTAGTAATAGGCATTGTGGTTGATTATTTATTAAAGAATTCAACTGATAATCATAACAACATGTAAGCCTAATTCTGAATATAAGAAATAATGCTTAAACCGACTAACATCGGTTAGTAACTGCAAGTCCTGAAAATGTTTTAATTTTACGGTAAATTATTTTAATTTATTTCACTGTTATGTTTCAGTTAATAAATCTACAAACACATTAAAATAACACGAAGTAAATGACAAGTAACGTATTGACATAGCCTTTCTAAATTATAGAAAAACTGGGCACACAATGTTAACGTGTGTCTACTTTGTTTAAATTAAATGAATTTGAATTCGTTTAACCACAATATTTATCTTAAATTTATCTGTGACCTCAGCTCAGATTACTGCCGCGGCAGATTACGGCATTAAAGAGAATAAACTGACACTTTTCAAAGTCTGTGATTACAGCGCCACTCAGCGGTAAAAGGCAGCAAATACACATCCCAATTTTGCCGCCGCGGGAACGGCGGCGGTAAAAGTCGCATTCTGGTTGGGCACCATCTGTAAGTCAATGTTACATTCTTAATTACAAGCTTTTTTTCATTGCTTTGTTGTGTACTTGATTATATAGACAGTAGAACATTTATAGTTAAAAGTTAAACAGGCTCTTTGACGAATAGCAGCTATTGAGTAAAGTAGAGAAGGCACTAAAAACAAGGTTGTAAGTTTTGTTTGTTCAAAACTATAACATTGGTTTGTTCGTTGTGTCAAGTTGCAGTTTGTTTGAAATAACAAACCAGTTCACCCAAAGGAAAACTCGATGAAGTGTTATTACAAGACATCCTGTCATAGCTTTTTGGTACATAACGGCTACCGTTATAGTTGCAACACGCATTTGAAAAAGCGAGGGGCTGGAGAGCACTATTCGTTTGAATGCAAAAAACAATTTCACCACTAGATGGGAGAAAATCCTACACAATGTCCCTTTAAAGAAAAACTAACAGGTCTGTGAGAGCCGGAATTCTTACTGGTTGGTAGGTGATCAAATACTTATGTCATGCAATAAAATGCAAATTAATGATTTAAAAATCATACAATGTAATTTTCTGGATTAGATTCCGTCTCTCACATTTGAAGTGTACCTATGATAAAAATTACAGACCTCTACATGCTTTATAAGTAGGAAAACCTGCAAAATCGGCAGTGTATCAAATACTTGTTCTCCCCACTGTATGTACACATTTAATGAGATATTGCCTAATTTGCATATTTTATTTTATTTTTAAGACAAAGTGTAATACAAAAAGTATTTGTCTTAATATGAAGACTAAACTGGTAGAAATGTATGAGGATATCTATAAAGGGAAGAAAAAGTCCCATTCACCTGTAGTGTGATAATAGTGTCACAGGTTGTGGTCATTTTCAGGACTTTCGTCCCGGGTAGAGATTTTGGCACACATCCCACGTTGTTCAGTGGGGTCATATTAGTCTATAACAGTAGAGATATTCTCCGCTAAATGAAGTGCATACAAATCTTACCCAGGACCTAGAGTCATTTCAAAGCTTTGTTCTTTTTTGTTACTTGTTTTTTGACAGTTAAATTCTCGTCCACCTAAAACGCTTTTAGGACTATTGTATATTATTATTTTAATAGCACTTACCTCAGTGTTTTCAGTGAACACTTCTGATCCTGTAGTAAATCATCGAGCTCCTTCACTCCTGATTGTCCAGGATCATTTCCTCTGAGATCCAGCTCTATCAGGTGTGAACGGTTTGACCTCAGAGCTGAAGCCAGAGCTTTATAACCTCCTTCTGTGATACTGCAGTCTGAAAGTCTACAGAAAATACATAAGCACAAATTTTAATTAACATTGCACTGTAATATCAATAAATATGACTAAATCACACTACATCTTAACTGAATCAGATATGCCACAGTTTTATTCTGCTCTTAATGTGCAAGATTAATTATTTAATGATCACCAGGAATCTGTTATTGTTACATTTGAGTGAGCGAGTTTGTTCTAAATTTGATCTTAAATTTAGGTTATTATAGTTAGCCTATACATGTATTAATTCGTTTTCATTAATATTGTATTTACTTAGGATACAGATGACGCTGTAAAGTTATTATAAAGGCCTGCTTACGCAAAGACAAATGTTCCTCAAAAAAAAATTAAAAAAAATAAAAATCTGCACCAATGAAAAAAAATTACAAAAAAAAGGAAAAAGCCCAACCCCAAATTAAAATAAGAAATTTTTAGGGGTGTAACAGTACACAGAAGTCACAGTTTGGTTAGCACCTCGGTTTTGGGGTCACGGTTCGATACGAGTTTGGTACAATAGGAAAAATGGTCACACTTTAGTTTAGGGTCCAATTCTCACTATTCACTATTAACTACAACTTTGCTCAATAAACCCCTAATTACTGCTTATTAATAATTAGCTAGGTAGTTGTTTAGTTTTAGGTCGTTTTTTTAAATAAAATGATAAACAAAATAATAAATAGTGTTTCTCAGCAAGCTTTTATTTTGGCAGGTTGCCAGGAAGTAAGTATATGCACTGCCAGTTTTAGCCTTTTTTTACAGTCTATGGTTTTAGCACTGCAGAGTGAAGCATGTTATTAGCCATGTTTCCATCCAAATTTGTGAATTAAACTTGTGTGCAAAACTGCAATATCACATAAAATATTTGTGAATAGAGCAGCGTTTCCATCCAGTGAGTCTAAGAGAACAAAATTGTCACTTCCTGATAAACTGGCGCTAAATATTCACTAAGAAAAGCAGGAAAAGCTACTGTATATAATAATTTTCACATAAGCCTATAATAAATTACTTGCGCCTCAGAGCATGCAGACTAAATGCAATAAAGCCATTATCTTGCTTTCTTCTCTTCAGTGAACTAGGGTTACATACGTAAGAGAGACAGTTGTTCTGCCTGGCAGCATTTAGTCCCCCCTGAGTTAGTTGGTACAGTCCTCCTCTAGTGTATTACAAACTAAGCAGTAAATAGAATGCACTCTTTCATTAGTCATATTCTAGCAGGGATGATAAAAACAAAAACAAAAGGTATTTGGTTACAATTCACTACAAAATTTAATTTTGTGATAAAAAAAAAAACTAAATAAATGGAATAATGAAAAATTGTAATTGTGCATTTGAAGTGTCAGAATTTGCTCCACTTAGGCTATATTTAAACATTCAAAGCTTATGCCCAACCCTCCAATACTTTCCGCAATCTGCTCCCTTTCAAAGTAAACTCCTTCGTTTGTGAGCACAAAAAGACGCATTTAAAGTGTGCCCACTAGTGGACCTCTTTTCAAATGCTCAATACGCACATGCGCTGTTCTTCTTCTGCTCTTTTTCCTAGTGTGGTGGTTAGAAAAACAGCGTTGCGTCCCCTTCTGGATTGGAGTGTGAATCGCGTGTATTCTTCGTATAGCTGAATGCACAGAACCGTGATGTCCGTACCGTGACGTATCGTTACACCACTACCAATTATTAATAATAATAAAAAACTTTACTTAAGCTTTTACTTTAATAATTACTGGAATGTCTTCAAATATAGATTTATTGGCCTCTGTCAAGATCAAGTTTTGTTTATTGTGTTTGGTTCTGTCATTTTAAGTTGACATTGTTTTCTAGTGTGTGTCAGTTTGTTCTCTTGATTAATGACACCGTTCACCGGTTGTCTAATTTATTATCTACCTAGGGTATGTTTACATGGCAGTGATGTACTAAAAACAGACGACAAGGTTGTCAAAACGATCCCTGTTCACACGAATCTGTGAAAACAACTAAAAAGGCTGTATAAGAATAATAATAATAAAAATAACAAAAAAAAAAAAAATTTTATATAGCACCTTTAAATTATACTTGTGCTGCCAGGCCAGTAGTTGGCGATGGCACTTAGTCAAGATACACCCCGCGAAAATAATAATATGCATGCGTGAACATGTAGTACGCATGCGCTTGATGGCACCATTTTCACAAATTTGTGTTTTTGCTGTTTACATGAAGACTTTAAAAGCATTGTTTTCAAATCCTAGCTGAAACCAGTTGATAAAAGCTTGCATTTTCAGGCCTTCAAAACGCCACTGTTGTGCAAATGAACAGCCAAACTGCATAAAAAGTTTCTTGGTTTCAGTTGAAAAGGTTGTTGTGTAAACAGCCCTTTAGTTCCCTTTCAGTCGAGAACATCAGACGTAGTCGACATTGACTGAATGGGATCACGCTAGGGAGCCTGTCATCTTCGAGCATGTTAGAACGAGCCAATGCGAGCAGGGAGGCATATAAATACAGAAGCGGAGGCATATAAATACAGAAGCAGATGCACGCACCATCTGGCTTATGTGACTAGGCGACTGACTTATGTGACTAGGTGTAAATGGAATTGTTTTGATCAGTAAAAACGCATGAAGTGACCAGGCCCCTACACCATAAAAAAAAAACACTCAAGTAAACACTTAGTGAGCTAGATACGCAACACAGTATGAAGCCTATAGTCATTATCTCAAAATACCAAGTGCAAAAAAACAAAACAAAGAACTCACGCACACTATCAATACTTGCAAATGAGTATCAATTTTATTAGCAACGTTTAGGTCTTACCAAAAGACCAAGTGCAGAAACTGTAGTTACGACCAAAACAGTCGACACTGAGGATAGGAAGACGACAAAAACTCCTTTTTGAGGACAACTTAATGTAGCCTACTGCAAGTAGTGGAAAGGAAAAAAGCAAGCGGGCATTTGTTTTGTTTTTAGCACTTTATACTTTATTGAGGTGTTCATTCTTTTTATGTATTTTGAAGTAGGCTAAAAATAATAATTGCATATTTATTAAACAGGTAGTTCACCCAAAATAGAAAATTCTGTCATTTATTACTGTCCATCATGTCGTTCCAAACCCCTAAGACTTTCACTCATCTTCGGAACACAAATGAAGAACTTTTTGATGAAATTGAAAGATTTCTTTCCCTCAATTGACAGCCTACACAACTACCACTTTGATGCTTCGAAAAAAGTTAATAAAAAGATCTTAAAACTAATCCATATGAATTGAGCAGTTTAATCAACTTTTTTCACTTTGCTCCTATATTTCTTTGTGTGCTCCTAAATCTTTTCATTTAGGAGCACATGTACTCTTTGGGGAAAAAGTTAGCGTAGAGCCCTGGGCCCAACCGGACCTGGTTCCCCGAACTCACACTCCTCTCGACAGCCCCTCCCTGGCCCATTTCTCTGAGAGAGGACCTCCTCTCTCAGGGACGGGGCACCATATGGCACCCGCCGGAGGTTCTAGGTGGTCTACGACAGTCAGTCGTAGACACCATCACTTCTGCGAGAGCACCCTCTATGAGGCATGCTTACGCCTTGAAGTGGAACCTATTCGTTGAGTGGTGTTCTTCTCACCGAGAAGACCCCCGAAATTGCTCGATCCACACCGTGCTTTCTTTCCTGCAAGAGAGGTTGGAGCTAGGGCTGTCTCCCTCCACCCTCAAGGTGTATGTTGCCTCTATTGCCGCACATCACAAAGCAGTGGATGGGAGATCACGACCTGATCATCAGGTTCCTGAGGGGGGCGAGGAGATTGAATCCGCCTCGCGCCCACTCTATACCCTCTTGGGACTTATCTCTGGTGCTAACTGCACTGCAGAGACCTCCCTTTGAGCCTCTTCTGGCAGCTGAGTTAAAAGTCCTGTCTTTAAAAACAGTTCTCCTGCTTGCTTTGGCCTCCATCAAGAGGATAGGGGACCTGCATTTTCGGTTGACGAATCTTGCCTGGAATTCAGGCCGGCTAACTCTCACGTTGTCCTGAGACCCCAGCCTGGATATGTGCCCAAGGTTCCTACCACTCCCTTTCGGGACCAGGTGGCGAACCTGCAAGCGCTGCCCCCGGAGGAGGCAGACCCAGCCCTGGCTTTTCTCTGTCCAGTCCGTTCCTTACGGATATATGTCGACAGAACGCAAAGCCTCAGGACCTCAGATCAGCTCTTCATCTGTTACAGAGGCCAGCAGAAGGGAAAGGCTGTCTCAAAGCTGAGGTTGGCCCACTGGATAGTGGATGCCATCATCTTGGCGTATAAGTCCCAAGGTGAACCTTGTCCCCCGGGACTGCGAGCTCACTCCACTTGGAGTGTAGCCGCCTCCTGGGCGTTGGCGCAAGGTGCCTCGCTTACAGGTGTTTGTAGAGCTGCGGGCTGGGCGACACCTAACACATTCGCTAGATTCTAGCCTACGCGTCGAGCTGGTTGCTTCCCGTGTGCTCTCTTCACAGAGAAGCCAGTTAACACCGTAGCCCCGCTCAATGTGTCGGCTTGCTGCACCATTCCCCTCCTATGGACTGGATACGTGCGCCATTCTGCTCCAGTTGAGTTCCCCTTTGGCAGAACCCTGTTGAGCTCCTCCATTCCCCCTGCGGCCTCGGACGTGGCGGAGCGTCCGATGCCAGGCCTACCACTCGTTCTAACATGCTTGAAGATGACAGGCTCCCTAGCGTGATCCCATTCAGTCATCTCGACTACGTCCTCGCTCCCTCCTTCAGGGAACGGTGGGTTGCATACGCAACCAGGACGTTCCTCTGTGTATTAACACACCCTGTTTGGTTCAGTTCTTTGTCCGGTCTTGTCTTGGTTGAGTGGATGTGTTTCCCCTGTGATTCTCATCTTTATTCTGTGGATAATTGTATTAAAGACAGGCACGCTAATTACACAGCCACGCATAACAGCCTCTAAGTTCTGCATCAATTAAGGCTTCCACATATTTTGAAGCTTAAAGTGTAAGTTGCAGGTTAAATTTTTCACGAAGATAATGCAATGTGTTTATTAAACATAAAGATAAGAACCGCCCACCATTGTTTTTTATACCAAAATGCTGATATAATATGAAAAGTTGGCACTTTTAACAGTGGTTTTAACCGCTCCCGCTCCCTTCCACTAGATGGGGCGTGACGTCATAAGAGGAACTCACTAGTAGAGTTACCGTACGCTAGCAGCTATATTCGCCTTACATAACTTCAGAAAAGTTGGTTGTATGTTTTATTTGATAAAAAAAATTATGGATAAAATAACTCAATTGTAAACATACTCGTGTGTGCTGACTTCAAGGGGACCATGATCCTGCCTGAAATGAGAATAAGCTATTCGCAAAACAAACGGGTTCAGGCACGTCAGATCAGCCGGTCGCAGGTCGAGCTGTTCCACTAAACTCCAAAACGCGTTCACCTCACGGCAGCACATACTCTCCACTGCTGATTCAATTGGGTGGCATAGCCCACACAAACACAGTGATGGGGACATCGATCTCTCTTTTTCTTTTCTGACAATAAACATCGCTAATTAAATAGTGAGAAATTGATAACGCGTGGATTGAGGAAGAGTATTACATGACGTTTGAGGCGTCAATGAGACTAGCGATTGATGCCTGTGCATCATTTGGACTGACTTACTGTAAGTAAATAATGTCTTCAGTCGTTGTCCCTCCTTGCTATTCTACATGACGGCAATATTTTGAAAAGTCTTGCTTGTTCCGTTATATTATCCAGGTTAAGTTTGCACCAGGCTCTAACGTAGCTAATGTTACTCACCAGGACACCTGGCCAACCCTCCACTAACTCTCCTCACACCAAGCATTAATAACTCTTTGAGTGCCATGGCTCCCCTCTCTCACGCCTGCCCGGTTAAAAATTGTAGGGCTGTGGTCCATAACGAATTTGATGGTTTTCCCACATCCTCAGTCGTTCTCCAAATAGCCATAATATAGTAAGAATCTAGCGGAGTATGGGTTGCGAGTTCCTCTTGTGACGTCATCACCCAGTAACTGAAAAAACACGCTACCTTTGAAGAAACCCCAATAAATGTTATTTTAACGCATTTTAAGACAGAAATAATTAAATATATACATATAGAGCACTTTAATTTACACATTAATTGGCTGTGGTGGTTAACCTGCAACTTACACTTTAAATAAAGTAATGAACTCGAAACATAGAACAAGACTAAAAATATACCACGTTTTGGTTTTGTTTCATGCTCCTCTTTCATGTCTGTCATGTGATCCCCTGTTCTAGTTATGTGATCCTGCCATGTTTTCTGTGTTGTCATTAGTCCTTGTATATTTAAACCTTCATGTTTGCCTTGTTCCTCGTCAGTAATTGTTTGTGTAACCACTGTTTGTAAGCATTCTGATCATGTTCAAGCCATTGTTTTATGTTTGACTACTTTACATTACTCTCCATTTGGAAGCACATTTTGTAAACAAATTAGTACATTTATTTATTTATTTATTTTTCCGCATGTCATGTATGGGGATACAACCACTCATGTAGAAAAACTCCACCTACTGTAGGCTGTGAAAAATAGTATTTACATGTTTTCAAACAGTTCATCCTATTTATCCAATCCTATTCAGATTTTTTTTTTTCTCATTGAATTAAATTTATTAAACAAAACAAGAGCTGCTCAATACCAACCTCCAAACCCTGTTCCAGATTCTTCCCCTGGTATTTAATGTCACTTGGCAAAAGAGTCAGTGAGCCACCAAGGTAGTGTGTCATGATCCTGGTATTCTCTCTCTCTCTTTCTCCCTCTGCTGGTCTCATTCACACACTCACACACACCCTCCTTTTACACACACACATACACTCACTGGCCGTTTCTCAATATGCGTTCTTGTCTGTACTTGTGTTCTTGTGGACTTGTGAAACGTCATCAGTCGCTGCCCAAGTACTGTTCCAATTCAAAGTTCACATCTAGCCAAGTCCAGTTCAAATCCCCGGATGTGTTCTTGATCCGCCCCTTTTACCGAGGATGCATCGAGAGGTGACTTGTGCGGACTTGAGACAGCCAGGTATCCCAGAATGCATCTCACACCAACCAGCAAGCGTCAATAACAGAAGAGAAACCCCGCGTAATTTAAAAATACTGCTGTTATTGTGTCACGAAATGTAGTTTTAAGAGTATTTCAGGCGAGAATGTAGTTGTTTAAAGCTCAAATCTTTGGTTTCTGACAGGGTTTCTGCAGGTTTCAGTAAGTCAAATTTAAGACCTTTTTAAGACATTTTAAGACCATAAAGATTGAAATTTAAGACCTACACAACGCATTATACAAGTAAGATAGATTACGTAAGTTACCTCAGGATCACTAGAGTATTTATCTATCTATCTAGGATTATCTAACGTGTGTGTGTGAGAGAGAGAGGGAGATGTAGATATTTTTTTTAATAGAAAATTGTACTTTTGCATATTATACTGTAAAAACACAATTATTGTTGATTTTAGTTGATCATAGTTAATCATAACTAGAGAGGAAATGATGAGATGATCAAAGTGAATCAAAATGATCACGGTTATCACAGAATCCTGTTCAAAAAGTACTAATACTACAGAATGAAGTCAATTCAACAAGTTTTATGTCGAAAAACAGTAAATAACAAATTGATTAGCATCAATATGCACTTTTTGTTTACTTAAACATTAAAATACCATTAAAAATGATGGCCAGATTTTAAAAGAGTGTCTTGCAACATGTTATCTACTAACATGTACAAGTTCAGATAAAGTTTTAACAAAAAAGATTTTATACAAAGATAAACCTCATATTTTAGCCTTTAAATAATTTTTTATAAAAAGATTGAGTCAAAAAAGATAAATTACTGACATTTACACATTAGCTTATATTTATTATTAGTAGTGTTTGGGTGCACCCCCATCCTTCATGTTGACTGAGCTTTCAATGTTGTTATGGAAAGGGGTGATTGGTTGGTTCCTGTCACATGACCTGCGGTGCGCTTGCGGCATTCTGAAAAGTTTAGATTTTTTTCATCTCGTTGCACCTGGTAAAAAGAACAGAGAACAGCCTTTCCTCGGCTAGTGCTGCTGGCGTTTTGCCGCTGGCTCGGATGTCTCTAGTCTAAGTGGTTTAACATGAGATATAAATCGTCTTGTGTATATCTAACGGGCGATTTATTTATGTATTTATTTTATTTGTCTCATTAATCTATAATTTGTTCCCTGGCAAAACGTTTTGGTTGAGGGCAAAGTGAAGTTTCATAGCTTTATATATTTAGTCTATTTAACTTTAACGTTGTAGCCTAGAGAGCTGACTTATGTTTGACTGAATCGTTTGCTAGCTTCTTATACCTTTTAGGCTACTTATACTTTTATAATGGCTATTATTGATCATTAAAACTCATTTAACAAAAAAGGTTATGTCATTGTATTATATATATATATAAAACATATAAAATATTTTATTATACATGTTGCCTGCATTCTCTTCACTGTATGTATATATAATAAAATAAAATGACACAACCCTGTCTCTTTTTGCTAAATGTCAGTTTTAATGATCAATATTATGTTTGTTTTTAAAACCTGTTTTTTATGTATCATATTTTTTAAATTAAAACAAAAAGAGTCAGGGTTGTGTCTTATATTTCGTGTTGTTATACATGTATGCAGTGAAGATAATCAATTGCGTTGCCTGAACCACATTTGTGTGGCCATTAATAGATTTTTTTAAATGAAAATGAAAAGAGGCAGAGTAGTGGTTTATAACATATTTTGTTTTATTGTAGCCTAAATATATATAAAGAGATAACCGGAGTAGCCAGAGCGAGTTGAGTGACGCTATCAAGTACGCCGCTGTTCCATTTGCAGAATAACCGGACTTGCGTTCTCCTGAGTCGAACTTGGCAAGTCCAAACTACCAAGGACGCAAGTCCGAAGTTTGCATACTTGGTATTGAGAAACGGCCACTTATACTCAGCTCACACAGTTTCATTACCTGCTGCCATCACGCTCATCCTTTCCACACCTGTCCCCTCTTTCTCTCTGATTAGCACCTCTACTTCTAGTTCTATTCTTTCCTTTGTCCTCTGCCAGATTATTAACGTTGTATACGTATGTGTTTGATCTCTCTAGTCTCTACCATCAAGTCTTGTCTTGTCCTGTCTGGTCTATACTACCTTCTCGTCTACCTCCACTGCCTTAAGTGTTTGCGCTAAATCTGTGCTCTGCCCAGCTTACCTGCCACTGAATGCTGTGATCGGCCCCGTGAGTACACCAGTCTACGGCCGCTGCTGCTAGCCACCGCTGTTCTCTTCTACGGACCTGTTTACCCTGCCTTGGGTCTTCATCTGCTTTTGTTGATTATTTATGATAGACTTTCTGTTTGCCAGCTAAAGCGGCCAATTGCCTAATTTCTATTAAAGACATTATTACCTGCTTTCGCTTTTGGGTCCTCTCTCTCAACTCTGACACAGTGTTATATATAACGGCAAAGTGTGAATCTGATTGGTTGGTCAGTTTTCTTTATAGTGCAATGGAAAAAATAACAGCTCTCCATAAAAAAAAAAAAAAATGTCAGTCTGAATGAACAGCAGTTTATGGTGAAATGTACTCACTTGAGTATCATCAGCTCACACACAGGCTTCTTCAGTCCCTTACAGATCTCTTTGACTCCAGAGTTCAGCAGACGGCTGTTGTTCAGGTTCAGCTCTTTCAGGATGGTTTTAGAGGAGAGAACAGTAGCTAGAACTGAACAGCTTTTCTCTCTCAGTTTACCATTATTCAGCCTGAACACAGAAAAAGCATTTTTTTTTTTTTATTCAGTACATATTTATTATGTACACATTACACATGAGATTAACAGCTCTTCATATCTGCTCACACAAGTGACTGACAGACAGTCTTTTATAGTGAATAGAAGTTATAATGTATAAATCACACTGACTCACTTGATTTTCTCCACTTTGCTATGAGAGTCCATCAAAAGAGCAGAGAGCTTCTCTCCATTCAGATCTTTTAATTTAGCTTCACTCAGATCCAGTTCTGTCAGTAATAATGGACTTTTACCCAGAACTTTAGTGAGACACTCACACGCTTCCTGTGCAGCAGCACTTTTCAAAAACCTACAGGAAATAGAAGAGAATTTTAGATGAGATAATTTGTTATAATTTTATAACTTTTGCTGCTCCCATCCTACTTATGAGTGGAGTTATAAATCAAATACAGAAAAAAATATAGATCATTCCCAATAGTATGTTTCATAGTTAGTGTATGAGTGTGATGTGGGAAAATCAATTCCAACAAGAATAAGTAAGAATTTAAATTCTTCTTATCAATTCCTTTCTGTGGATTTTAATGTGATTTTAAACCATTCAAGATGACTGAAGTACTTTTGTAACTGAATTTGTAATGCATATCTTACATTTGATTTCAGTTTCTGTACCTGAACATCTGAAAATCTTAAACATTTGTATCTTTTAGTTGTATTTATTTGTGTTATTGCTTATGTGTTTATTTGTTCTTATTTAATTGCTGAGTATTAATATAATTAATTAATAATGCTTTAAATTTATATTAGTTAGAATAGCTGTTTTTGCTGTGGTATTTTTGTTAAAACCATAGGCAAAAGTTCCTTGTATAAGTTCTTTAGCTTTTAGATTTTTGTTCATGGTATTTAGCATGGTATTATAACATTTCGGAAAAAAGACTATGTGAATGATATTGTAACAGTTATTCTGTTATACGTGTTTAGTTTAGTTTTCATGGACTTTTAATTTGCATTCTTCAGTTCCTGTTTTCCTTTGTTCAGTTTTCCCACTCCTCCTTTGTTGTCATGGTAACTAATATGATTTGCCATTGTTCAAATGTGTCGTTGTTGATCACCTTGTTTTTACCTGTGTATTTAAGTTCCTGTGTTTTCAGTTCTAATTTGTCTTGTCACATTAACGTTAAGTTGTGTTTGCTCGCCTGCCTGCCTTTTGGATTGTTTGCTCGATTATTAAAGCCTTTTTGAACCTAATCTTCATCATCCTGTTCTTCCTACAACCCAAACGTGACATATTTTTATTTTTTTTTACCTTATTGGAATCAAAACTAGGAATTGATAAAAATCGGAATCAATAAGCAGAATCAGACCTAGAACTACCAACTCTAGTGTGATGTTTCATTTGGTTTTTGGTTGTTCCTAGAGTTTTGAATTTGTTTCTAAAGCATTCCTTTTAAGTTTTAGCTTTATAACCATAAACTAACATTTACATAAGGCTGCAAATACATATTTTTGTGTGTGTGTGTGTGACAACCAAATAAGAACTTGTATAGAATGTTTTCTTCAATGAATAATTGTTTATAGATGATGAAAGCTTTGTTGATGAAAGAGAATTTGATATTATTAAATGTAATAATTTTTTTGGTGTGTGATAAATGAACTAGAAATTCTTAAATTGGAGATAAGCAGCAATCACTACAAAATTGTAATGTTTACTGGATATTATGTGATGTTTTAATGTTTATTGCAATTGTGAAAAATAAATAGCTTAATTTATTGACAAAATATGCACGTTTTACTGTTTAAGGAAATATAAAATCTGCACCTGTTCATCAACGCAGCAGAAGTGTAGTAACTGATAGTGCTGTTAATGTTCTGTTTATACCAGAAGTTTATTGCTTATGAAAACAAATTCATGATCTTGCTAATTTTAATCCTCCATATTATGTGCTGTGATTAATAAACAATGGATCAATACAAGACATGAAAATCAACTGATTATTGTTTTGTTGCAGCATGGTTTCAGGTAATTTTAAAAGTACAATTTTATTAAATATTTCAAGGTTTTATTCACCTGGTCTTTAATTTACATTGTTCATCCTTTATTAAATCACTGAGCTCCTTCACTCCTGATTGTCCAGGATCATTTCCTCTGAGATCCAGCTCTATCAGGTGTGAAGGGTTTGATCTCAGAGCTGAAGCCAGAGCTTTATAACCTCCTTCTCTGATACTGCAGTCTGAAAGTCTACAGAAAAACAGAAGAAAAAACGAACAGTTGTTATTATTCTTTTTGGAGACACAGATTATCACATCACTAATGGGATTTATGAATGGCTTCTGACAAATTATGAACAATTTATCGCCATATAGAGTGTGCAAAAACATGTGCCAATATGATGTTTTTATTTTAATATTGGCAAAATCTCCCTTAGATATATATGCATTGACCAAAACCTTATTAAATGAAATAACTTTAATAACCTAATCTTATTAAATTAATAGTTCACCAAAAAATGAAATTCCATAATTTTGGGATTTTGTCCTCATGTTGTTTACACATTTATTTTCTTCACTAAACACAAAAAGAGATGTTTAAACTGAATTTTAGCCTCATAGTGTACATTTAAAAAATAGTAAAACTTTTTTTCTTCAGTTCATCTAATTAAATAAACCTTAATAAATAACCATACATAAACATGCAGAAATGTAGATGAATGTTAATACACACTTCAGTTTCTCTAATCTGCATTGTGTATTTTCCAACAGAACACAGATCTTCTTCATTCCAGAGTTTCCTAGTTTATTCTCACTCAGATCCAGCTCTATCAGGTTTGAAGGGTTTGAATTAAACGCTGAAGTCAGAGCAGCACAACCTTCTGCTGTAATACTGTTATTATTCAGACTGAAGAGAAAGAAAACAAAGACAGGAAACATTCTTCAGTTTATTTGTGCCACAATTCACAATACAGTAACAGAAGGATACATTTATTTGATAGATCAACTAATCTCAATCCTCAAAAACTTTAAAGAGCAATGACAGTCTTTTATCAGACTTTAAAACTGTAATGTATTTTTTTCTTTTGTAAAGTATAAAACAATGTAAAATACTCACATCAGTGTGTTGAGTTTACAGTGTTTATCCTGCAGTAGAGCAGCGATCTGATTCACTCGTGTGTCTCTTAGTTCACGTTCACTCAGATTCAGTTCTCTCAGGAGTAACGGGTTTTCACCCACAATTCCTCTCACATACTGACAGGCTTCATCTGCAGTAGGACTCAAAAACCTGCAGATAAGAAGATGAAGCAGAATTCAAATAAATTCTTAAACTTGATCTAAGGAAAAATAACATGAATATGTGTGTGAAATGGTTAATTTTGTATTAGTGAAATAATGTTTATATAAATAAATTGCCTGCATATCATTTATTTTGTACTATTTGATCAGGTCTCACCTCAGTGTTTTCAGTGAACAGGACTGATCCTGTAGTAAATCACTGAGCTCCTTCACTCCTGATTGTCCAGGATCATTTCCTCTGAGATCCAGCTCTATCAGGTGTGAAGGGTTTGATCTCAGAGCTGAAGCCAGAGCTTTATAACCTTCTTCACTGATACTGCAGTCTGAAAGTCTAGAAGAAGACAAAAAGAGACAAATAGTCTTAAAACTGAAATAATTACTCCTTCAATAACAGACCTGCAAACTCACAGAAGGTGAAAAAGGTGACAGGTTTATGAATGTAATCACTGTGGGGCGTCTGGGATTTTTTGTGTGATTTAAACATGTAAATTACACGTTCAGGTGCACTCTAACAATAATGGAAATATTAAGCCTTTGAACTTTCAGTGCACAGAAGAGCAAATAGGACATACACTTCTTTTACAATTCTTATTAAAAGATGTCATAACAGTAGAAAACAAAGCATTTAATTTGTAAAATATTAAACATTTCATAGTAACAAAGTAATTATATTGCAATCTAATGACTTATTTGAATATTGTATACACTCACATTAAAGACATAAGCTATCCAAAACACAACTTATTTAATAATGCTAAATACAAAGTTTATAATGGCTGTTATTGTTCAGTAAATTATATTTTATATTTTAAAGCCCGTAAGTTTTACCTCTTTGTCGCCATCTCTGTTTGAACCCTGAAATTGCAGTTATTGTGTTATTTAGTTGTCTTCTTTATGTAGGCTGTTCATCAGTACGGCTCCCCAGTGCGCAAGAATCGAATGTTTTGAGGTGTATGTGTGGGTTGTCTATCAACGCACCAGTTGTCAATGATGATTGTCGTTTTGTACTTGCTGGATTACAAACCGGCATCAAAATGACAAGTTTAATTACATTCAGCTGCAGTAAGAAGAGGCTACAAAAGGTCCGCCACCTGCTGCATCCACACACGCGATATAGCTTACTATCCGGGACTCCTTTATTATGTATACAGAAGTAATGATGCAAAGACGAACGGCAGAAGCTTGTTTTTCCCCGTGAAAACCTACTAGTACCACTCAAATTATAGACATAAACAAGCTTACTGTTGTGAATTGGGCTACTGTAAGGAGATCGTTTTGAACACTGGCTGGTTATGCACTTGCTCCAAATTGGTATACATTAACAAAAAAGTTATGGACTGCAGCTTTAGGGTCCTATTTTTAGGCTGTGTTTACACTGGCACAAAATCCGATCTTTCGGAATTTGTTGCACATGTGTAAACACAAAAATCCGCTCGAGATCCGATTTTTCGCATCCAATCTGAGCCACTTCCAAATGTGGTTTTAAATCAGATACATATCCGATATCTGGACATTGACCTACGTCTTAACAAGCATATCCGATTCCCCTTTGAATTCCCAGGCGAGGACGACCCGTTTATTTACAAAGATAGCTTTTTAATGTTGTATTATGAGGCAGACGTGCCTGTATGCGCTCGCTCACAGCTTTAGAGAGTGATTTGTGTGGTTCCCATTAATGTCAATAGTAAAGAAATTCTGGAAAACATGAGAGTGGGAAATTTCACAGTGAAAAGTGTAAAAAAAGATTGACCAAAGGAATAGAGAAAAAGGAGACAGAGTCAACACTGATTGAATTTGAGGAGAAAGAGTTACCCAAAGAAGTATATTTTGGCTTTGTAAGATATAATGTAAGAGAATATGTACAGAAACCAATGAGATGCTACAACTGTCAGGAGTTTAGACATACAGCTAAAATGTGTAAAGGGACAGAGGTGGACAGAGGAACCAGAATATAGAGATGGAAGAGTGAATAAAGGAGAAGAGGAAATGAATGATCAGCATGGATAGAGAAAAAGAAACTGGTCACATTCACTGCAGGAATAATTAATGCATATGAGATTAAGTCAATGACACAAAGAATTCAAGTAATTGTGAAAGCAGCAGAACACCATTTGGACATGATGAGGCTGAAATGGGAGGAAATAAATGGTGAACTCAGAAGTCAGGTGAGATGATTCATAATCCTAATAATGCTAATTTTACAATGGAATGTGAGAAGTCTGTTAGCTAATGGGCAGGACTTAAAGCAAATTGTTGTTAGTAGGATAGAAAAAACTGAGATTGTGTGCATTCAAGAAACTTGGTTAAAACCTCAATTGGATTTTTTTTTTTTTTTTGATTATGTGGTAGTAAGGTATGATAGAAGGGAGGGGTGAGGAGGAGGGTGTGTATAAAGCAAGGAATACCGTACCAAGTCTTAGGAGTGGGAAATGAATGAGAATGGGCTGGAAATAGAGAGTTGGTAATTGTTAATAATTATTATAATCCTTGTAAAAAGCTAGAGAAAACCAAGCTAGAAGAGATAGAGGGACAACATTTTAATAATATTATATGGTGTGGGGATTTTAATGGCCATAACACATTGTGGGGGAGGGGGAGAATTTACTACAATGGTCAAATAATAGAAGAAATGCCAGAAGAGAAGAATTTAGTGTTCTTACATAATGGTGTATGTACAAGAATTGATGTTAACACTGGAAAATAATCAGTATTAGATTTCACATCAGTATCAAATAAAATTGCAGTAAAATGTGATTGGACAGTGCATAAAGATAAATGAACGAACGAACAAACTTTACACCCAAAGCGCTTGACAATCATGTTGGGGTCTCTCCTCTACCACCACCAGTGTGCAGCATCCACTTGGAAAGATGGCACAATAGACAGTGATCATTATCCAGCGTGGTGCAAAATAAATCTAGAGGTAGTATGGAGTATTGAGGAAGCAAGTGGGAAATGGATTTTTGAGAAAGCTTATTGGGGAAAATTCCAGAAAGAAAGTAATAAGATTGATTAATCAAATTAACGATGAATTGAGTGTTGAAACATTAGACAACCTAATAAAGCAAGAAATAATATCATCAGCAGCAGAATCCATTCACAAGAGTAAAGGAAGATGTAAAAAGAAAGCAGTGCCAAGGTGGGATGATAAATTTAAAGAGGTAGTGAAAAATAGAAATAAATAATTTAGGTTAGTTAAAATAACACATTATCAGCATTTGATTCAGTATAAGCAAGCTCAGGCAATAGTAAGAAGGACAATCAGACAGACAAAAAGAAAATTCTGGAAATCTTATTGTGGCACAATAGGAAATACAACTCAAATAGACGAAATATGGGGAATGTTTAAAAAGATGTGGGGATAAAAGAGAATGGAATTACCCAGTTAAGACTGAAGGAAATGAGATTGCAACAACAAACAAGGAAAAGGTAGAGATGATGGCAAAAGGTTTTGTTACTATAAACAGTTCTAGAAGAATAGGAATATAAAGAACAAAAGCACAGTATAAGGATGTGATATGCAGAAAAGATAATGTGGATGAGGAGCAAGATGCTCCTTTTAGCATGGGAGAGTTGCAGAGAGCACTGGATAGGACAGGGAAAACGGCTCCAGGAAAAGATGAAGTGTGTTACAGTATGTTAAAACATCTAAGTATGGAAGTTCTGGAGAAATTATTGATGTTATACAGTGCGTGCAGAATTATAAGGCACGTTGATTTTCTGATCATATTTTTTTTCCAGGCACATTTGACCAATTCCAAACCACATTAATCGTAATAACTTCAATTGATTTTGTATTTAATAATTTATAAGTTTTATATAATTGTTCATGAAGGCTGGAAATGAAAAACGCCTTATTATTAGGCAAGTTTTCTTTTACAGATAAAATAAGCCAAAAAGAGATTTAACTCAGACTGAAAAGTCAAAAATGATTAAATGCCCATGAGAAGAATGCAATACTAATGCAAAACTAGAAATTGCAGTTAAGGCATGACCATTGGACAGTGAAATACTCATTAGGTCAACAGGGTCAGACAAAAACAGGTGGAGAAGAAAAGACTCATGTTAACTGCAAAAGAATTAGGAATTAAGGTGAAGAATTAAGTGTGAAACCATCAGGAACCCTTTAGTCTTCAGCTCCAACATTTTCCAGAACTGTAGCCTACCTTGAGTCTCCAGAAGAGCAAGGTGTCAGGATCTCACTCATCTCAGAGACTTGGGTTAGGTAAAGAATCCTAAAAATGAACCCCCTCTTAATAAGAATCACAAGCTGAAGTGTTAATTAAAGAATTAATCTTTCAGAATATGTTTTAATAAGTTTTGGGAGTTTATTTTTAGTCCATCTCTGCAAAACGGACTTCAGGGTAGGAGATTGTTAGGCTTCCGGGTGGATGAAGTAGGAGGCAAACTCAAAGATGAAGAATTCCAAGGCTTTAATTCTCAATTATTACAGATACACAAAAACAGGGAGTGTGTGCTCAGAACAAGACTACCTAACATTAAACATTGACCGACAAAGACTGAAGGAACACACAGGACTTAAATACACAAGGAAACAGATCAGGAAAATATGACACAGCTGGGGCAAAACAAACGAGATAACTAAACGAGGTGATTAACAGGGCACAGGTGAGACAGATGAATTAATGAACTGAATACAAATCACAAACACAGTCCAAACTCAAACAGAAACGTGACAGTACTCCCCCCCCTCCCCGAAGGCGCGTCCTCGCGCTGTATAACATCCTAAGGGGTGGGAGGGTGGGCGCCCTGGAGGCAGATGAAGGCGTGGTTGCCCAGGACAGGAAGCCTCCAGGGCGGAGCTGGCTGCTCGGGGAACCAGGGCAGAACAGGCTGTGGGCGTGGCCACGGCGGAGCTGTCGGATCCTTGGGCATCCATAGCGGAGAAGACCCCGGAGGCAGATGAAGGCATGGTTGCCCAAGACAAGAAGCCTCTAGGGCGGAGCTGGCTGCTCGGGAACCAGAGTAGAGCAGGCTGTGGGCGTGGCCACGGCGGAGCTGTCGGACCCTTCGGGCGGCCATGGTGGTGCGGACCCTTCAGGTGGCCATGGCGGTGCGGACCCTTCAGGTGGCCATGGCGGTGCGGACCCTTCGGGTGGCCACGGCGATGAGAACCCCTCGGGTGACCGTGGCCCCTCGAGTGGCCAGGACGGAGCTCTATGGCCCCCCCCCAAAAAAATACTTGGGGAAAGTCCCGAGTTTTAACACTGGACAGGAAGAGGCAGGGGGCGAAAGCGGCTCTGGGCTGGACAGGACCAGTGATGAAGGCGGCTCTGGGCTGGACAGGACCAGTGATGAAGGCGGCTCTGGGCTGGACAGGACCAGCCGCGAAGAGGGCTCTGAGCTGGACAGGACCAGCGATGAAAACGCCTTTGGGAAGACTGGTTCTGGCTCTTGCTCGAAGACTGGCTCTGGCTCTTGCTCGACCGGGCAGCCGACCCCCCGACTCGGAACAAGACTCGGAACTAGACTCGGAACTGGACTCGGAACTGGATCTGGCCTCTCTGGGCCAACAACTGTCTCAGGCTCGGCAGGCATGACGCGAACTGCCTTGTCTTCGGCAGATCTGGCGTGAAGTGCGGGCTCGGCTGGACTCGGAACTGGATTCGGAACTGGATCTAGCCTCTCTGGGCCAACAACTGTCTCAGGCTCGGCGGGCATGACGCGAACTGCCTTGGCTTCGGCAGATCTGGCGTGCAGTGCGGGCTCGGCTGGACTCGGAACTGGATCTGACCTCTCTGGGCCAACAACTGTCTCAGGCTCGGCGGGCATGACGCGAACTGCCTTGGCTTCGGCAGATCTGGCGTGAAGTGCGGGCTCGGCTGGACTCGGAACTGGATCTGGCCTCTCTGGGCCAACAACTGTCTCAGGCTCGGCGGGCATGACGCGAACTGCCTTGGCTTCGGCAGATCTGGCGTGCAGTGCGGGCTCGGCTGGACTCGGAACTGGATCTGACCTCTCTGGGCCAACAACTGTCTCAGGCTCGGCGGGCATGACGCGAACTGCCTTGGCTTCGGCAGATCTGGCGTGAAGTGCGGGCTCGGCTGGACTCGGAACTGGATCTGGCCTCTCTGGGCCAACAACTGTCTCAGGCTCGGCGAGCATGACGCGAACTGCCTTGGCTTCGGCAGATCTGGCGTGCAGTGCGGGCTCGGCTGGACTCGGAACTGGATTCGGAACTGGATCTGGCCTCTCTGGGCCAACAACTGTCTCAGGCTCGGCGGGCATGACGCGAACCGCCTTGGCTTCGGCAGATCTGGCGTGAAGTGCGGGCTCGGCTGGACTCGGAACTGGATCTGGCCTCTCTAGGCCAACAACTGGCTCAGGCTCAGCTGGTATGACGCTCTCAATCTCAGGCGCGGCGGGCATGACGCAAACTGCCTTAGCTTCGGCAGATCTGGCGTGAAGTGCGGGCTCGGCTGGACTGACGTGAAGTGCAGGCTCGGCTGGACTGGCGTGAAGTGCAATCGCGGCTGGACTGGCATGAAGTGCAGACTCGACTGGACTGGCGTGAAGTGCAGGCTCGGCTGGACTGGCGTGAATTGCAGGCTTGGTTGGGCTGATGAGAGGAGGGAGATCAGAGAAGTCATCATCCCTGGAGATAGGTTTGATGGAACTGATGAGATGAGGATCCGACTGGACATGAAGATCTGGTTGGACATGGAGATGTTGGTGCTGGAGAAAGTGCCTGGCCCCATGTCGTCCATATCCTCCCCTGTGACCTCCACGTATCCCCCTGAACACAGCTTGGCGGGTTCCCACAAAAGCCTGCTTACATATCTCCATCTTTTTCTTCTTTTAGGGTCGGTCAATCTGTTAGGCTTCCGGGTGGATGAAGTAGGAGGCAAACTCAAAGATGAAGAATTCCAAGGCTTTAATTCTCAATTATAACAGATACACAAAAACAGGGAGCGTGTGCTCAGAACAAGACTACCTAACATTAAACATTGACCGACAAAGACTGAAGGAACACACAGGACTTAAATACACAAGGAAACAGATCAGGGAAATATGACACAGCTGGGGCAAAACAAACGAGATAACTAAACGAGGTGATTAACAGGGCACAGGTGAGACAGATGAATTAATGAACTGAATACAAATCACAAACACAGTCCAAACTCAAACAGAAACGTGACAGAGATGGTCTAAAAATAAACTCCCAAAACTTATTAAAATGTATTCTGGAAGATGAATTCTTCAAACAGTGGTAGAAGAGGATGTGGTGCTGGTCCTTCAAGAGTCACTCTCAATCTGTCTGTCTATAAAGCCTATAAAAAAATCAGTCTTCATGTATTTCACAACACTTCAGCTTGTGATTCTTATTAAGTGGGGGTCATTTTTTAGGATTCTTTACCTAACCCAAGTCTCTGAGATCCTGACAGCTTGCTCTTCTGGAGACTCCAGGTAGGTTGCAGTTCTGGAAAATGGTGGCGCTGAAGACTAAAGGGTTCCTGATGGTTTCACACTTAATTCTTCACCTTAATTCCTAATTCTTTTGCAGTTAACTTGCGTCTTTTCTTCTCCACCTGTTTTTGTCTGACCCTGCTGACCTAATGAGTATTTCACTGTCCAATGGTCATGCCTTAACTGCAATTTCTAGTTTTGCATTAGTATTGCATTCTTCTCATGGGCATTTAATCATTTTTGACTTTTCAGTCTGAGTTAAATCTCTTTTTGGCTTATTTTATCTGTAAAATAAAACTTGTCTAATAATTCTGCACACCTGAAAATAAGGTGTTTTTCATTTCCAGCCTTCATGAACAATTATATATCACTATATATCACTTTTAAATGATTAAATACAAAGTTAATTGTAGTTATTACGATTAACGTGGTTTGGAATTGGTCAAATGTGCCTGGAAAAAAAATATGATCAGAAAATCTACGTGCCTAATAATTCTGCACGCACTGTATAACAAGGTCTGGGAGGAGGGAAGGCTTCCACAAAGCTGGAAGGTGGCAGTAATTATTCCAAGGAAGCCTGGAAACGATGCAAGTAATCCTGGTAATTACAGACCAATCACATATATGTAAGATAATGGGAACGCATGATAAATGAAAGACTAATATACCTTTTGGAGAGTAGAAATAAAATGGCTAGATGTCAAACCGGTTTAAGAACTACAGGAAGAACTACAATGGATCCTGTGATAAGTTTGGAGGAGGAAATAAGGAAAGCGCAAGTAAATAAAGAAACTGTAGTAGCAGTATTCTTTGATGTGGAGAAAGCATATAAAAAAATGGGTTAGATTTATCAAAGCAATATGCTGTAGAAAATGGGACACCACAGGTAAGTGTACAACTTTATTCTTCATCATGATTAATGATTTAAATTCCAGGGGTCTTTATTCGTAGATGATGGTGCTATATGGAAGAAAGGTAGAAATGTTTAGTATATTTTAAAGAAGATGCAAGAAGTAATTGATCAAGTTGAAAATGGGGGGAAAAAAGGGGATTCAAGTTCTCAGTGGAAAAATCTAAAGTAATGGTTTTTACAAATAAAAAGAAGGGCAAGAAAATTAAGTTGAAAATGTATGGAAGTATATTAGAGAAAGTAGAATGTTTTTTTGGGGGGGGGGATTATACTTTGACAAAACTAACATGGAGAGAACAAATAATGTATACAGTTAATAAATGTAAAAAAAGTGCTAAGTGTGATGAGGTGTCTTGCAGAGTTGGAATGGGGAGCAAGTGTTTCAGCTTTAATAATAATAATAATTCATTACATTTATATAGCGCTTTTCTCGGCACTCAAAGCGCTTTACATAGAAGGGGGAATCTCCTCAACCACCATCAATGTGCAGCATCCACTTGGATGATGCGACGGCAGCCATATTGCGCCAGAACGCCCACCACACACCAGCTTGCTGGTGGAGAGGAGACAGTGATGAAGCCAATCAGTATATAGGGATGATTAGGAGGCCATGATGGACAGAGGCCACTGGGCAAATTTGGCCAGGATGCCGGGGTTACACCCCTACTTTTTCGAAAGACATCCTGGGATTTTGAATGACCACAGAGAGTCAGGACCTCGGTTTTACGTCTCATCCGAAGGACGGTGCAACCTGCAGCAACCAGCAGCAACCTGTTTTTCTCAGGAGGTCTCTCATCCAGGTACTAACCAGGCTCAGCCCTGCTTAGCTTCAGTGGGCAACCAGTCTTGGGCTACAGGGTGACATGGCTGCTGACAACTTTGAAGTATATCTACATTGCTTTAATAAGATTTAATTTAGACTATGGGAGTGTTGCGTATGGGTCAGAAGCAAAGACTGTATAAGCTGAATTGGACATTGTGCAGGCATGTGCTTTAAGAATAAGAATAACTTCAGGTTGAGGTAGTAAAACAACGTAATTTCCACATTATCTTCACCTGGGAATATTCCCATGACAACTAGGGGTGTCGAAATGAATCATTTCTACGATGCATCGCGATGCAGATGAGGACGATTCGGTATTGGTTCAGTAATAGACCATAAACGATTATAATGTACTGACGCTTTTCTGATGTCATTTGTCAAGTACGTGCTTTGTCGCGGTAGCATTCAATGGCAGAGGGAGGTGAGACGCGAGTTCGAGAAAATTAAAAATGCTTCAACTACTTTAAAAGCCTACATCTGGGCACATTTTGGCTTTTATGAATAACCTGGTAAGCACGACCTGCAGAAGACACGCGCTGTGTGCACTCATGTCACGCACAAATAGAATATGCAGGAGGTAATACCACAAACTTGATAAACCAAATTAGCCGTTTTCACCCCGAGCTGTTAACGCCTGGCAGAGCAGCGGATGAGCTCCAACGTCACCCGAATCCACAGCCAAAAACAAATCATCCACCCGCCCCAATCATTTTATCTGATTTAAGTATCCGCACCCGATGGTCAAATTACAATTATTCTGTCACTGCGACTTCCCGAACAGGCACGCACACACATCACTTTTGTAGTAAAATTTAAAATTGAGGATGCGGTGCATCGTGATATCGAATTGAACTGAATCGATGACATTATAATCGCAATCGAACCAAACCATGAGACCAGTGTCAATTCACACCCCTAATGACAACGCAGCACGGTGTCCAACAGCGAATTAGCGGAGTCTATTTCTCAGCTCTCAACTTTAAAACTTTCTGTGTCATCTTTGGACCCTGCATGGGTGTTTTGGGCATAATGTGCAATAATCATAGTCATAGTCTCATCTTCCATTCCCTTTAATAGCCAGTTGTGCCTGCACCATAGTGGATTCGCTATTTACATGGCGGAATTTGCAAGCGGAAAGACTGAACGCTTCTCCAGAGAGGAATCCTTTTATTTTTTATATTTAAAAATGTTTGTGTGCTGCTGCGTGTCCCTGTCTGAGTAATAAGCAGAGTGCATGTGCGTTGAGCACCCACCTATTGGCCCATATTACCAGTGCGCCCTTTAAAAATAATAATACTGTGCCATTGACTTTAGACCAGGTTTCAGTTGGTCAATAGCGCAGTCGTTTTCAGTTGCCTCAAAATAGCAACGTGGCAACAATGTGACTGAACACACCTTGTTTTCAGATCAGCAGCCCATGGGCACACAGATGGGCGCAAATGCATTTGCACAACGCACAAATGCACAAATGCATTTGCACAACGTGAAAATAATAACTTTGTCGGGCCGAAATTAGCAAAAAACCCTTGCATCGCGACTGGTGTCGCATTGCGCCGTGTGTGTAATAGGGCCCTTAAGGTTGCTTTATCAACAACTTCAATGCAGGTTATCTAGTTCTGCCAGTAGGTGGCAGCAAGTTAATAGACCATTTATTAAAAAACGCTGATTAATTCTGGAATGAAGCAAGGTTTAATATATTATTAATTTGTATGAACCCCAACTGTTAACAATTAAACACCTACATGTTGTTTCATGACTTTGAAACAAAACGAAAGAAAAATTTCTTCACTATTTTTATATATCTAAATTAACATTAGCAAACAACACGGATCATGTTGAAACTTAACCCTCAAAATTGTTGTAATACCGCGAAAAGCTGTCTATGGAAAATAAGACAATCTCTTATCTTGATTCTGATTGGTCAAAAGACTTGTGGCTCTGCATCCAAGATGTTTTATTGGAAAACAACTATGGTTTTACTCCGGTTTCTGAGCTTGCTATTTCACCCCAACACAATACGATAGGATTATACCATTAGGATATTTATAGTTCCCAGCACCCCAAAAGTTTTGTCAATAAGAGAAATTAATACAAGTGACATTTTCACTAATGTAAGTAACATTACTAACTAACAGAGGCTCTTCATGACATGCATATTAATAATTACAAGGCTGATTACTTTAGCCTTATTTACCTGCATTTATTACACGGCTTCTCTGGAATACTTCACTCTGATTGGTAAATTGTGACATTCCAAGGTTTGATTCACAGATAATTCTCAATTGTCTCAATTAATATCAATTAGAGCTTGCTGCAGTTCCATTTTTCACCACAAATTTACATTGGAAAATTGTGGGGTGCTGTAGAGCTGGGGAGGGCTCAGAGACCGGCTGCCCCACTTAGTATCACAAATTATACGTCTGCCGGAGCCATTTTCTAAATTTTTATATATCCTGCTTACTTTACGATTTAAAATTGTTGAGAAAGTCCAAAAAAATATTTGTTGCAGAATGTCAAACACATTTACAATTAATTATTGATTCAGTTTATATAGAGGTCTATGTTCCGGATTAATATTTTGGTGGGGCTCTGACCCACCTGCCCATAGATGAACCGTAGCTGTATCCCACCACCGTGCTCTCTCGTTTATTTATAACTCAACTGCTATCATCTTCACCCTAGTTATAGAGTGCATTTACTGTCAAATGAAACCAGAGGACTTCAGTACTAATCGTAGGCCTGTGGTAATATTATTAAAAACGATTGTTTAGGTAAGATTAAGTACATAACCCCTTACTTGGCGTATAGAGTGTAATTTCGGACCTGTGTACAGGCCAGTTTTGGCTATCATACTAATTCATGTTTAGATTAATCAAATTCAAACCTGAGAATCTGCAGTGTACACTGTGAAGTTCCCAGTAGAGTGGAGATTTCTGTTACTCCAGAGTTTCCTAGTTTATTCTCACTCAGATCCAGCTCTATCAGGTTTGAAGGGTTTGATTTAAACGCTGAAGTCAGAGCAGCACAACCTTCTGCTGTAATACTGATGCATTTAAACCTGTAGAAGAGAAAATAAAGTTTTCATAATGATAAAGACAAATAATATCAGTTTTCTTGCAGCACTTGGCCTTTAACACATTGACTAAAATACTTGCATCAGCTTTTTCAGTTGACACTGTTCATTCTCAAACAGAGTCGAGAAGATCTTCATTCCTGAGTCTCTCAGTTCAGTCCCACTCAGATTCAGCTCTGTCAGATTTGACGGGTTTGAATTTAAAGCTTCAGTCAGAACACGACAATCTTCATCTGTGATTTTGCTGTTATTCAGACTATATAAACAGACAAATATTTACTTGAGGATGATGACATTACAAAAGCATCCAAAGTCAGCACTGTCTGGTAAAAGATACATAAAACAAACCCAGCAGCAAGTTCACAAGAATTAAAAGGTGTTATAATGATACAACTTACGTCAGTGTGTTGAGTTTACAGTGTTTATCCTGCAGTAGAGCAGCGATCTGATTCACTCCTGTGTCTCTTAGTTCACTTTCACTCAGATTCAGTTCTCTCAGGAGTAACGGGTTTTTACCCACAATTCCTCTCACATACTCACAGGCTTTATCTGCAGTAGGACTCAAAAACCTGCAGAAGAGAAGATAAAGCAGGAATTAATTCAGTTCTGAACTAAACATGAGGGAAAAAAACATTGACTTTGATGAGAAACAGTGTGACGTGGTTTATCTTGAATTTACTTTGATGCAGCCCCGGAGTGGGTAAATGGGAGAATCGGGAGAATTCCCGGTGGGCCGCTTCACTTTTGGGCCAGTCGAGGATTATTTATTTTTTTCACATTTCAATGTCACATTAGTTACATTAGGCTACACATGTTCCACATTCTGACACCACAGCGCGCAGCACTCTGCATGGGTTGTACCATGTGAGGGAGTTCTCCCCTCCCCTCCTATAGAGTTGGTTGGGTCCATAGCCCGTCTTTTCCAAAACGTTTTCTCAGGTAGGCTACCGCGGCACCGCCGGCGCCTACTGATAGCTGGGCCGGCCGTAACTGTACGTGTCAGGGAGGATGGATGGGAGGAAGAGGCCAGGAGGTGTGGAAGCTTTGTTTCCGCCACAGAATAAAACATTTTAAAAGATAATTGCGACTTTTTATCTCCACTTTATTTCTCAGAATTGCGAGATATACATCTAAGTTTTTCCACCTTAGAAACATTGCTAAGTTACGTAATATGCTATCAGTTTCTGATGCAGAAAAGTTAGTTCATGCATTCATGACCTCGAGACTAGATTACTGTAATGCTTTATTAGCTGGTTGTCCTGCATCCTCAATAAACAAGCTACAGTTAGTCCAAAATGCCGCCGCTAGAGTTCTTACTAGATCAAGAAAATTTTACCATATAACACCGATTGTATCATCACTACATTGGTTACCTATAAAGTTCCGTATTAATTACAAGGTATTGCTACTGACTTATAAAGCCCTAAACGGCTTAGCTCCAGTTTATTTAACGGATCTTCTATCGCCCTATAATCCATCCGCTCTTTAAGATCACTAAATTCGAGGCTTTTGGTCATACCTAGGATATCCAGATCCACCAAAGGAGGGAGAGCATTTTCACATTTAGCTCCAAAACTCTGGAATAGTCTTCCTGATACTGTTCGTTGCTCAGACTCGCTCTCCCAGTTTAAAACTAGATTAAAGACGCATCTCTTCAGCCAGGCATTTATATAACATTTTTAATCTTACAGTTTAATCCGGTCTCTACTTCATAAACGCCAGAGGGTTCCTTGCCACTGTTGCCTTTGGCTTGCTCAGTTGGGGATACTTAATTTGATTAATCGATTCAACAGTGCTATTGATCAGCATTACTAAACGTGGACGTTACACTAGAAACAAACACTGATGTACTATTTTATTTAATACTGTGAAGCTGCTTTGATACAATCTGTATTGTGAAAAGCGCTATATAAATAAAGTTGACTTGACTTGACTTGACTTGATATAATGTCAGAATTGCCTGAAATAAAGTCGCTATTGCGTGTTATAAAGTCAGAATTGCGAGATACTGTATAGAGTCAGAATTGTGTGAAATAAAGTCGCAATTGCGTGTTATAAAGTCAGAATTGCGAGATACTGTATAGAGTCAGAATTGTGTGAAATAAAGTCGCAATTGCGTGTTATAAAGTCAGAATTGCGAGATACTGTATAGAGTCAGAATTGTGTGAAATAAAGTCGCAATTGCTTCTTATAAAGTCAGAATTGCGAGATACTGTATAGAGTCAGAATTGTGTGAAATAAAGTCGCAATTGCTTCTTATAAAGTCAGAAATGCAAGATATAGAGTCAGAATTGCGTGATATAAAGTCACAAAACGTGTTATAAAGTCAGAATTGCGAAATATAAAGTCAGAATTGTGTGAAATAAAGTCGCAATTGCTTCTTATAAAGTCTAAGTGAATTATTATTTAACCTTTACATTATTTGTTAACCCATGGTATTAATACAAACCACACAATAGTACGAGCTGAACTGTTGCTTCATTTATCCAATTTAAAAAAAGTGCTAATTTGGAATTCCACCATGGAAAAAGTGGGCCGGTCTTGGGCCTGAAACTCCCGGGCTGAAAAGTGGCCCCACTCCGGCCCTGCTTTGATGCATCAGCGGAGCTGAGTGATAAATCAGTGTCAATATTTATTGGAAATAATAAATCTATGATGTTGATAAACTTTTAAGTAATTTTCAAAGTAATCTATACAATCAGATGTATGATGCTAAAAAGTCTGCATGTTCTGCTTGTCTCTGTGTGAAGTAGTGAAATTAGAAAAAAAGAAAAGGTAGCTTAGTTTGTGCAGTTTGCTATTAAAGGGATAGTTCACCCAAAAATTAAAATTCTGTCAGTAATTACTCACCCTGATGTTGTTCCAGCCCCGTAAGACTTTCGTTCATCTTCGGAACACAAATTAAGATATTTTTGATGAAATCTGAGAGCTGTCTTACTCCTCCATAGGCTTCTTAAGGGATTGAAACTTGCTGGCCCAGAATAGTTATTAAAGACATCGTTAAAATAGTCCAAATGACTACAGTGGCTCAACCATATGTTTATCAAGCGACGAGAATACTTTTTGTGCGCAAAAAACAAACAAAACTAACGACTTTATTCCACTATTCATTATGTTCTCCGTGGGCCTGTGTGTGTTTACTTAGTAAAACTGCGTAGCGCGTCTGTGTTGCACGTCACACGCATCACACACATGATCAGCGTCGGCCAATAGTGAGCCTACGTGGTGATGTGCAACACAGACGCGCTACGCAGTTTTACTAAGTAAACACACACAGGCCCACGGAGAACATAATGAATAGTGGAATAAAGTCGTTAGTTTTGTTTGTTTTTTGCGCACAAAAAGTATTCTCGTCGCTTGATAAACATATGGTTGAGCCACTGTAGTCATTTGGACTATTTTAACGATATCTTTAATAACTATTCTGGGCCAGCAAGTTTCAGTCCCTTAAGAAGCCTATGGAGTAAGACAGCTCTCAGATTTCATCAAAAATATCTTAATTTGCGTTCCGAAGATGAACGAAAGTCTTACGGGGCTGGAACAACATCAGGGTGAGTAATTACTGTTATAACTAGGTTATAAGTTATTTTTGGGTGAACTATCCCTTTAAATAAAGCAAACTATATTTACATTTTTGATGGTCTAACAAACATTGTGGAACATTTCCTTCCCCATTTTACTATGAACTAAATAGATATAAATATTGAATGCTATGGGAAAAATATTGCCAAGCCCTATGCATTAGACTGAATTAGTAAAATAATGTTTCTGTAAAAATAGCCTGCATATACTGTATATATATTTTTTTATTTTTTTATTATTTCATCATGTCTCACCTCAGTGTTGTCAGTGAAAAGGACTGATCCTGTAGTAAATCATCGAGCTCCTTCACTCCTGATTGTCCAGGATCATTTCCTGTGAGATCCAGCTCTATCAGGTGTGAAGGGTTTGATCTCAGAGCTGAAGCCAGAGCTTTATAACCTTCTTCTGTGATACTGCAGTCTGAAAGTCTACAGAAGAGAAGAGAAAAACGTATTTCATCATCTGATAGAAACTTGTTTACTGGAGTAATTTAACTCTTGACAAAGAGTAAAGAGAAATGTTATTATTAAAGCGGCACTATGTAAACTTTTGGCTTCAGGGGTTAATAAACAAAACTGCATGCATCTAGCAGAAGAACATTGTAGCTGAAGCTACTTCTCTCTTTTTATGTCTATGGTGATTCATGCAGGTACAGTACTGTTCTACTCCACAGTGGTTGTGACCCGACCGGCTAAAATAGTCCAAATATAAACACTTATTGTAGTGAATCAGGATAAGACAAAAACATGGTTTAGAAAAAGGATTCATGTCATACTCGCTCATTATATAAATTGAACACAAAAATAGTTACATAGTGCAGCTTTAAAATCATACAATGTTTTAATGAACTTACCTGAGTTTCTCCAGTGTGCAGTTTGAATTTTCTAATCCGTTCTGGAGTTTCTTCACTCCTGAATCCTGCAGATTATTGTTGCTGATGTCAAGCTCTTTCAGACTGGAGTTTGATCTCAGGACTGTAGCGAGAGCTGAACAGCTTTCCTCTGTTAGACCACACTTACACAGCCTAAAATGATGAACAGAAGAGGGAGAATTTACAAACACAAAGTACTTGATTTCCACATTAAATGATCACTGAGAATTACATTGTTTTGGTCACCTGATTTCAATAACATACTTAACATCTACAGTAACATATGAACACAATACTCACATCAGTGTGTTGAGTTTACAGTGTTTATCCTGCAGTAGAGCAGCGATCTGATTCACTCGTGTGTCTCCTAGTTCACGTTCACTCAGATTCAGCTCTCTCAGGAGTAACGGGTTTTTATTGTAAAGAATTTTAGTCAGATATTTACAGGCTTCATCTGCATCAGGACTCTGTAACAACCTGGACAAATGAAAAGTACGCTGACATTACCTGCTATATAGTGATTTATGCTCACAATGTTGTGAAAGGGCTTTAGATATTTCAAAGCTTTCATAAATGTCTTTTTGACAGTTAAATTTTTTTGTAAAGATAGGACAGTATAGAATGGACAAGAAGTAAAGTAGGAGAGATGGGAGAACGGGATCGGGAAAGGTCCACCAGTCATGACTCCAATTTAGGACGCCCGGAGTGCAACGGCACTATAACAGATTAAATATTTTCCAGCTAAAATTACACTTTATTATTTTAATAACACTTACCTCAGTGTCTTGAGTTTACACTTCTCATCCTGTAGTAAATCACTGAGCTCCTTCACTCCTGATTGTCCAGGATCATTTCCTGTGAGATCCAGCTCTGTCAGGTGTGAAGGGTTTGATCTCAGAGCTGAAGCCAGAGCTTTATAACCTTCTTCTGTGATACTGCAGTCTGAAAGTCTACAGAAAATAAAACTATAAATTAATTTCACATTATGGTTTAAGTTACTTCATTACTGCACAATACGCTGAATACTTTATCAGATGCACAGCTAAGCCACTTCTGACTTTATTCATGTGTGGATTGATTAATGAATTATAATTAATTATTGGTCAGAAAGACTCCAAAATTTTATCATAAATGTAGGAAAAAATTAATTGTAAAGTTATGATTTTGTTTAAATTTGGTTTTTATTAATTGGGTATCTAGAGAAACCGATAATATGCATATTCTGCATGTAGAAAAACTAATTATTCTACATGCATATTCTGCATGTAGAAAAACGAATTATTCTACAGATGGATGAAATTTACACTCAATCTATTCCGTCTCAAGCAATCAGACTGTTATCTTAAGAGCTTTCATGTTCCATTCACAAAATGTGCCCTGGAAATGAATTCTTGTGCCTCAGGGAAATTCAGTGGAGTTCACATTCCTAAAAGCAACAGAAATGTGCTGCATTTTATTTGTGATCAGCTACCTTTAAAACCATAACCTCAATAAGAAAGAGAGAGAGCAACATCAGCAATGGTAAGAGAATGATTGGGTGTCGAGTTTCAGGATGCAAAAGCAATCAAGTAGTTTGTTTTTTGTTGGACCCCACTGGCTTCCATAGTATTTTCCTCCCTACTATGGAACTCACCGGGGACCAGCAACTGTTTGGTTACCCACATTCTTCAAAATAACTTACTGTATAAGGTCAACAAAAGAAAGAACATTTTTGGCAAAATAAGAAAATGTTTGTCTAAAAACCTTTCTTGTTAAGGTTTGTATTTTCAATTCAATTCAATTCAATTCAAGCTTTATTTGTCATTGCATAAATACAGTGTATTCACACAACGAAATTACAGGTGCTACTCCAGATCAGTGCTTTTAAAAAAATAAATAATAAATAAAATAAAATGTACTAATTTATAAATATATATTAAACAACCCCGCCCTCCCCCCATCCCTTTCATACATTGCACTCTCTCTTTTTCTCCCTCCCTCCAAGTAGCAAGCAAGTTTCAGCAAAATAAAAATATAAATAGATTGTTTGCCAATGAGATCATCTCTAGAGGTAATATGATATTTCACAGGGTTATTGTTTGTTCAGTGAACAAATTGCCCTGGGGAAAAAAATATTTGTTAATCTAGCAGTGCGAGCTTTCATTGACCTATAGCGCCTGACAGAGGGAAGCAGGTTGAACAGGAGGTGAGCAAGGTGTGTAATGTCTTTAACAATGGATCTGGTCCAGTTGAGGCAGCAGGAGTTGGCAAGCTCTTCCAGGGAAGGAAGAGGACAACCTATGGTCTTTTGGGCTGAGCCTATGACCCTCTGCAGAGCCCTCCTGTCTAGCACCGAACATCCCGCATACCATGCTGTGATGCAAAAAGTAAGTAAACTTTCAATAATTGACCGGTAAAAGGACACCAGCAGCTTCTGTTCAAGATGTTTTTTTCTGAGAATTCTCATGAAATGTAGGAAATGTTTTTTGTTATAGCTTTAGTGTTTGTGGACCAAGAGAGATCTTCAGAAATGTTTACTCCCAGGAATTTAAAAGATGAGACCCTTTCCACACATTCACCGTTCAGGAGGAGTGGGGCGTGGGCTGTGCTGTTTTGTATGAAGTCTATGATGATTTCTTTGTTTTTTATTGTGTTCAGCAGTAGGTTATTTGATGAGCACCAGGTTGACAGTTGCTGGACCTCGTCTCTGTACTCTGTCTCATCTCCACCTGAAATGAGAGCGACCACCGTGGTGTCATCTGCGAATTTTATGCTGAGGTTGGAGGGGTGAGAGGGGGAGCAGTCAGATGTGTAGAGTGTGTACAAGAGTGGGCTCAACACACAGCCTTGGGGGGAGCCAGTGCTGAGTGTAAGGGGGGAGGAGAGATGATGACCTAGTCTCACTTGTTGTAGTCTGTTGGAGAGGAAGTCTTTTATCCAAGCACAGGTGGAGGGGGGGAGGTGTAAGCCCAAGAGTTTTTTAATCAGAATGTCCGGGATTATAGTATTGAAGGCTGAGCTGAAATCTATGAAGAGTAGTCTTGCATAGCTGCCTGAGTGTTCGAGGTGGCTCAGCGTTGTGTGAAGGGTGATGGCAATGGCATCCTCAGTAGAACGGTTTGCCCTATAGGCAAACTGGTGAGGGTCGAATGATGGTGGGAGACAGGCCTTGATGTGCTGGGCAACCAGCCTTTCCAAACACTTCATTACCAATGATGTTAGTGCGATGGGCCTAAAGTCGTTCAGGCTTTTCCGTGCTGATGTTTTTGGAACTGGGATGATGGTGGCGGATTTCCAGCAAGATGGGACGATGGCTCGGGTCAGACAGATGTTGAAGATCTCGGTGAAAATCCCCGCTAGTTGGTCTGCACAGGCCCTGAGTACTTTCCCTGGTACTCCGTCGGGTCCAGCCGCCTTCCTCGGGTTCACTTCCCTTAGTGCTCTCCTCACCTGATGTTCCTGGAGGGATAGCGAGGTGCTGGTGAAGGCTGGGGGAGGAGCTGATTCACCATTCACCTCAAACAGGGCAAAGAAACTTTAATTCCTCTGCCATTTTTGCATCAGGGTTGTTAGATGTGATGTTGTGGCCCTTGTAGTTGGAGATGTGTTGTAATCCCTGCCACACTTGACGTGGGTTGTTGTCCATGATGTATCCCTCTATTTTCCTTTTGTATGCTACCTTAGCAGCCCTAATGCCCTTCCTTAGGTTAGCTCTGGCTGAGCTGTACTGTGCCCTATCCCCTGACCTGAATGCTGTGTTGCAATCCCTGATAAGGAGCCACACTTCACTTGACATCCAGGATTTCTCGTTTGGGAAGACCCTGATCCGTTTAGTGACGGTGACATTTTCACTGTCACTGGTGATTGTCGTTTGAACCTTTCTGGATCCGCCATCAAATTGATAAGTTGAATTATATCAAGTGCTGTGAGAAAAGGCTATAAATCCGATGTGTTACGTCAGATGTGATGTAATGACACAAAGACATGCTTGAATTTCAGTGTCATAACTAGACATCAGTGTAAAAACTATAAATGTCTTTTTTATATAGGCCTATAGTACTTAATTTAAATGTCTATTTAAATATCTGAAACCTCAAATAAACATTATGGTGTCACGGTTCATGAATTCACTGGTTTCTTCGTGTCTCGTGTATTTGTTGTTTTGTGTGTGTGGGTGTGTGTGAGTGGGCGTGGCTGCTCGTTCAGTTGATCAGCACTCCACCTGATCTCATTCCCCTCATCAGCTACCATCAATCATCTCTGCTATATAAACTCATCGCACTCTCCTTTCCCTGTCAGATCGTTGGTTTTGGTGTCCTCAGTGTGTTGTCGTCGTCTGCTCTTCCGGTTCCAGTTCCTGTTCCAGTTCCAGATCGTGTCCTGTTCGGTGTTTTCGTGGTGTTCGTCGTGTTGGATGTTCACTTCACTGGATTCACCGTCACCTGTCTTCACCTCCACGCTGACCATCAAGTCCCTGCGCCACCAGCCTACCCGTGTGTTTTTGCTGTGTCTTCTGACCAACAATAAAAGAGTTTACTTGCATATTGCTTCCGCCCCTGAATTATGACAGAACGATCTGACCATACGATGGGAGCAGCAAGTGGATCCTCTTCGCTTGATGACTTCATCAGAGTAACCATTTCTCGGATAGAGGCTCAAGAGAGGACATCTACGGAGTCGGGTCGGGCCATTCAAGCTCTCGTGGCGCAGGTGTCCGAGCTCACCCAGCAGCTTCAACATCTACGAGCTCCCACTGCGCCACCACCCACACCGGCCGCTCCCCCAGTTCCACCATCAAGCGCCTCCCAGTCAGAACCCCGTCTACCGGTCCCTGAACCCTACAGTGGTGAGCCGAATTTTTGCAGAGCTTTTCTAACACGCTGTACTATGCATTTCTCTCTGCAACCCAGAACATTTGCCACAGAACAAAGCAAAGTGGCATTCGTACTCACACTGCTGACTGGGAGGGCAGCTCTGTGGGGGACGGCGGTGTGGGAGAATCAAGATCCGTGTTGTGCCTCGTTCCAGACACTCGCCGCCGAGATGAAGATGGTGTTTGACCGCGCGGTCGCGGGAAGAGAAGCAGCACGAACCCTGGCGGATCTCAAGCAAGGAAGCAGATCCGTATCAGATTATGCCATTGAGTTCCGGACCTTGGCGGCTGAGTGTCAATGGAACGAGGAAGCGCAGTGGGACATGTTCCTGCATGGGCTGGCTGACCGCGTCCTGAGAGAAATCTACGCGTTGGATTTACCCGCTACACTCAACGGACTCATCGACCTGGCGCTTCGCGTGGATTCTCGTGTTGAACGGATGAAGTTACCGGTTCGGGCTTCAACCACCGTGGAGACCACGCAAGCCAGCGGCGGGGACGCGGTCAGCCCCGTCTACGATCACGAGCCCATGCAGGTCGGGCGAGCTCGGCTTTCCCGGGAGGAGAAGGAAAGGCGGAGATCCCAGGGCCTTTGCCTGTACTGTGGGACTGCTGGTCACTTCACTTACAACTGCCCGGTAAAAGGGCAAGCCCGGCAGTAAATCTGAGGCTACTGTCGGGTGGGATCTCCGCTGAGAAGACCTCATCAACATCAACTCTCCTTCCGGTAAGACTTAGATGGTCAGCCAACACTCACGACTGTCTTGCACTTTTAGATTCTGGGGCAGAAGGTAACTTCATGGACTACACATTCGCTCACAAGATTCACGTTCCCCTGTTACCACTTACCCATTCCATTGCTGTGCACGCCCTCAATGGTCAAGCCCTTCCCACCATCGCATTCACCACTGGACCCATTACACTCACTGTATCCGGCAATCACACAGAGACTACCTCATTTTACATCCTGGACTCCCCCCTTGCACCTGTCGTTCTCGGTCATCCCTGGCTAATCAAGCATAACCCCAAGATTGACTGGCAGCAGAGATCAGTGTTGGAGTGGAGCAGTTTTTGTCATGAGTCCTGTCTTGCGTCTGCCTGTCCGTCTGTTGTTGTTTCTGCTTTTCAGGAGGAGGCAGTGGATTTATCAAACGTGCCCGCGGAGTATCTGGACCTGAAGGAAGTGTTCAGTAAGTCTCGGGCTGCTTCTCTCCCTCCGCATCGTCCCTATGACTGTGCAATAGATCTACTACCAGGTACGTCTCCGCCTAAAGGCAAGCTTTACTCTCTATCTATTCCCGAGAGGGAGGCCATGGAGAAATATATTTCTGATTCTCTGGCATCCAAATTCATCCGACCTTCCTCTTCTCCTGCGGGGGCGGGGTTCTTTTTTGTGGGGAAGAAGGACGGTTCTCTGCGACCTTGCATTGATTACCGAGGGCTGAATAACATCACGGTAAAGAATACTTATCCTTTGCCGTTGATGTCTTCAGCCTTCGAGAGGTTGCAGGGAGCGTCGGTCTTCACAAAACTGGACTTACGTAACGCTTATCATTTGGTCCGCATCAGGAAGGGGGATGAATGGAAGACTGCGTTTAACACCCCCAGGGGGCACTTTGAATATTTGGTTATGCCTTTTGGGCTGTCCAATAGTCCAGCAGTCTTCCAGGCACTCGTCAATGACGTGCTGAGAGACATGGTCGATCAGTTCATTTATGTCTACCTGGATGACATATTGATTTTTTCTTCGTCTCTCCAGGAACATGTTCAGCACGTCAGACGAGTGCTTCAGAGGTTGTTAGAGAATGGTCTTTTTGTCAAGGCGGAGAAATGCGCTTTTCATGCACAGTCTGTTCCTTTCTTAGGGTACATTGTGTCGTCTGAGGGGATGCGTATGGATCCTGAGAAGGTTAAGGCTGTGGTGGATTGGCCAAGTCCAGATTCCCGTAAGGCCCTACAGAGGTTTCTGGGGTTCGCCAATTTTTACCGGCGGTTCATTCGCAATTTCAGCCAACTAGCCTCACCTCTGACCGCCTTGACCTCCCCCAGAACTACGTTCAGGTGGTCAGACGCAGCCGAGGCTGCGTTTGCCAAACTGAAAGGCCGCTTTGTTTCAGCCCCCATCCTAGTTACCCCTGATCCATCACGTCAGTTCATGGTGGAGGTCGACGCGTCAGAGGTGGGGGTAGGTGCAGTGTTATCCCAACGTTCTCCGACAGACGACAGAATGCATCCGTGCGCGTTTTTGTCTCATCGTTTGTCCCCTGCCGAACGTAATTATGATATTGGTAACAGAGAGTTGTTGGCAGTCAAGTTAGCATTGGAAGAGTGGCGTCACTGGTTAGAAGGGTCGGGGGTACCTTCTATCGTATGGACTGATCATAAGAATCTGGAATACATTAGAACCGCTAAAAGATTGAACTCTAGGCAGGCTCGGTGGGCACTTTTTTTTCGGACGTTTTGACTTTACTCTCTCGTACCGCCCGGGCTCCAAAAACATCAAGCCCGATTCTTTGTCACGTATTTTTGACCATTCCGATCGCCCGTCTACTCCCGAGTGCATTTTTCCGGAGTCCCTAATTGTCTCCACACTCTCATGGGAGGTCGAATCGAAGGTCAGAACGGCCTTAGAAGGGGTAACGCCTCCACCCGGTTGTCCACCGAACCGGTTATTTGTGCCAGAGCAATTACGGTCCAACGTCATTCAGTGGGGTCATTGTTCCAATGTGGCTTGTCATCCAGGAGTCAGCCGTACCACGTCTTTAGTTAAGCAACGATTTTGGTGGCCACGTATGGCTCGTGACGTTCACAGTTTTGTTTTGGCTTGCTCAGTTTGTGCCACTGGTAAGACTTCCAATCGACCCCCAGATGGGCTCCTTCAACCGCTGCCGATCCCTTCGAGACCCTGGTCCCACATCGCTCTAGATTTTATCACCGCCCTCCCACCCTCTCAGGGTAACACGGTAGTTTTGACCGTGGTGGACCGATTCTCGAAGGCGGTCCATTTCATTCCCTTGCCCAAATTACCCTCAGCCAAGGAGACAGCGGTAACAGTCGTTGACCACGTCTTTCGGCTACATGGCCTCCCGACAGACGTGGTCTCCGACAGAGGACCCCAATTTGTGTCCAAATTTTGGCAAGAATTTTGTAGATTACTGGGTGCGACTGTTAGTCTGTCCTCAGGGTTTCATCCCCAGAGCAATGGCCAAACTGAGAGAGCCAACCAGGATTTGGAGAGAACGTTGCGATGTTTGGTCTCCAAGAATCCTTCCTCATGGAGCCAACGACTGTCAATGGTGGAGTACGCCCACAATTCGTTACCAGTATCATCTACGGGCCTATCGCCGTTTAAGTGTAGTCTAGGTTACCAGCCACCAATTTTTCCTAGTCTGGAATCCGAAGTCGCGGTCCCCTCCGCTCACGCCTTTGTCCAGAGGTGTCGCCACACTTGGACTAGAGCCCGCGAGACTCTACTCCAAGCGGGAGCGCGCACCAAGGCTAAAGCCGATCGCCACCGGTCTAAGCCTCCCGTATACGTCGTTGGTCAAAAAGTGTGGCTTTCTACTAAGAACATTCCTCTCCGCTCCGTCTCTAATAAGCTAGCTCCCAAATTTATTGGCCCATTCACTGTCACCAAGATCATTAGCCCGGTGGCAGTCCGCCTCAAACTCCCTCCAGTGTACAGGAGGATTCATTCCGTCTTCCATGTTTCCAAAATCAAGCCCGTGTTTCGTTCTCAGTTTAATCCGCCCGTCCCGGTTCCCCCCCCGCCGCGTCTCGTAGAAGGGGAACCTACGTATTCGGTTAATCGCATTCTGGACTCAAGGCGGAGGGGACGCGGATTCCAGTACTTGGTGGACTGGGAGGGTTACGGTCCGGAGGAGAGGAGTTGGGTTCCTGCCAGAGACATCCTGGATCACTCTCTTATCGATGATTACAATCGACAGGTAAGGGAGTCTGGGGACGCCAGGAGGCGTTCCTAGGAGAGGGGGTACTGTCACGGTTCATGAATTCAATGGTTTCTTCGTGTCTCGTGTATTTGTTGTTTTGTGTGTGTGGGTGTGTGTGAGTGGGCGTGGCTGCTCGTTCAGTTGATCAGCACTCCACCTGATCTCATTCCCCTCATCAGCTACCATCAATCATCTCTGCTATATAAACTCATCGCACTCTCCTTTCCCTGTCAGATCGTTGGTTTTGGTGTCCTCAGTGTGTTGTCGTCGTCTGCTCTTCCGATTCCAGTTCCTGTTCCAGTTCCAGATCGTGTCCTGTTCGGTGTTTTCGTGGTGTTCGTCGTGTTGGATGTTCACTTCACTGGATTCACCGTCACCTGTCTTCACCTCCACGCTGACCATCAAGTCCCTGCGCCACCAGCCTACCCGTGTGTTTTTGCTGTGTCTTCTGACCAACAATAAAAGAGTTTACTTGCATATTGCTTCCGCCCCTGAATTATGACATATGGGCCCTATCTTGCACCCAGCGCAATTGACTTTGTACACCGACGCATGTATCATTCCTATTTTGCACCCGCGCAAAGCGGACTTTTCCCTCCACAGACGCACGTCGGTTAACTAGCAAATACACTTGCGCTCCCCGTGGGCGGTTCAGCGCAAAGAGGAGGCGTGTTCCGGCGCAAACGTTCCCTAATGCTATTTTACAGGTTTAGAAAACAATTCCGCCACTGGCCGAAAAAAAACAGTTTAAAGTCAGTGGCGCGTTGCGCATGTTATTCATATGCTATTTTAAGGGCCATAATCAATGTAGCATGTGCTCAACGCGCATACACTTTGTTTCTCTCATCTACACACAGACGCAGCAGTTATCATTTTTGCAAATCATACATTATTACGATAGATAGATAGATAGATAGATAGATAGATAGATAGATAGATAGATAGATAGATAGATAGATAGATAGATAGATAGATAGATAGATAGATAGATAGATAGATAGATAATTATAAAATCATACATCTAGCTTACACATTTACCAAAATTATCATACGCCTGTTTAACCGAAGTTAATTTGGGTGTGTTTCTCCATCCCCAACGTCCCTGACGAGAACGTCGGTCTCCTCGGCTGTGAACCGCTCCTCGCGTGCGCCTGGCAAATCCGCCGTTATAATAGGAATCCGCTTTAGAACAAGCGCGCCTGCTCTTAAAGGGAATGTGAGATGTCGCTCTGGTTGTTTTTTTTCACGTTACGCCCAAACCACACCTATGAATAATGAAGCTACTTCAGACCAACCCATTTTAGATTTGCGCCGGGCGCAAGAGTCATTTATCCTGCCGGTATAATAGCAACAGCGCCGAGACCCGCCCACAAAGTTACTTGCGCTTTGCGCTTTGACACTTGCGTTTCAGATCGTTAAAATAGGGCCCTTATGTGTTTGAAAACACTGAATAGTTGTGAAAAGCATGAGCGCATCCGTCTCTGGCTCAGTGCCAACCAACGTGCGAAAGCACGTTTGAATTTATCAGTGACTCATTGAACATTTTGTGATATTGTATGCGTCAATGGGTTCAAATCAGTCGCGTTTTGGGGGTGGAGGGGGCAAAGTGAGAGGGGCAATGCCTTCGTGGCACCAGCCCTGCATGAGAGATGTTCTCAATCTCTTTCTATCATTTTTACTAAAACTTGAAACAAACAAACCAAAATCTAATAGACAAAAATTTTTCAGGCCACATCCCACATGTAAAATTAGATTAATTATTAAAAATGTTATTAAATGAATACGTAATTGTGGCAACCAGGACAAGGCCGAGGGCCGTGAGAGAGCGGCCCGAGGCCAGTGGCGTGATTACTGAAAAGCGACACCTGCGCGACGCACCGGTCTCATATCTCTCACGGAGGAGCGGAAGCATAAAGGAGGAGCGACGACAGTGAAGAGCGAGAGAGGACAGACCTGAACTTGTGTTGTGTATTATTTTATTTTATTGTGACAGCAGTCATCCGTGAGGGGCTGCTGTCTTTTACTTTCGTTTTGTTTTTGTTTTATTTTTGATATTAAAGTTTCATGAATGTTCACCGGTTTCCCGCCTCCTCCTTCCCATAACAACGAGACAAGACAAAAGGGCAGAGCACTCTTTAACACAAACTGATCATTTACAGGTTGTGCACACAGTGCCAAAAAAGCTGTTCTGCAACAGCTGAAAAGAAGACTGTTGCTATACATTATAAAGCAATGTTTTACCCTACACAGTTGCACAGGGTAAAAGAGAAACAGACAATATAAGTTCTATACATGTGCTGATGAGTAATAAAAGAAGCCCTGCATTGGCAGATATGCATATAGCTGCACAATGATGACAAAGACAGGAAGGGATAGAGCCAAACTTATTTACATGATATTTTAATGGTTTTGTTTTGGTCCATCTACATCTACACTGATATGATAACAATACTATATTAAAATTGCTGAACACCACAATATGGAACACAAGCATATTTTTCACAATGTTAATTCAAACGTAAAAAGTTAGGGGGGTTCGGGAGCATGCTCCCCTCAGAAAATTTGGATTTCTCTGACCTACATATGTGCAATTTAAGACTTTTGAAGGCCAAAAAATGGACAAGAAATAGCTTTAAAACCATGTCATTGGGCATTAGATTATTTGTCAATACCTGCTCTCTCCTCATCTTCATCTTTCTTTTACTTTCCGTCTCCTTACCCTGCCCTATTTCTTCCTCTCCTGAAGCTGAACTTTGACTGATAGTATTTTCATTTTCATCTGTGTCAGTGAAGAAAGTAAATATAGGCTCATCTGATATTTATATGTTTTATGAATCATTTTCTGAGACAAGTTAATTTACTCAAGGCTACCAGGAAAGCTGTAGCCTAAGTCAGTATTACCAATAGGAACCTTCTACAAACTTTGGCATTTGAAGACATCTGAATTTAAATGTTAAAAGTAATATTAAATAATACAAATTATAGGCTGTTTACCACAGTTGGTGTAATTGGCAGATGTTCCCTTAGACATCATGCGCTGTGGAAATGCGTCAAAGCATTCTCAAGTATAATATGCAAGCATTAACGCATGTAGGTGATTTTGAATGAATATTTCATGTCGATATACAATGGTTAAATAATGTTAAAACAAATCCTGCTATTGATATCTTTGTAAGACTGCCGGCCCTATAGAACAGTGGAAAGGGAAAACAAATGTCCGGCGAATATCGAACCTAAAACTAACTTTCCCGCGCTCAACCACCGTGAGTGCATTTCACGCATTAGTAATTGCTACCGTTCAGCGGGGAGGGAAGAAGGACTTTGTCTGCATGGGTGAACCAACGCAGATGCACTCAAATCAGACAGGAGAACCGTGACTGAGAACATAACGTAGGGAAGCGTTTGTGAAGGTGTGCCAGGGGGTGATATTACGTTTTGATTTGATGCGGAAGGACTCCTTCAGAAGGAGCACCAGGCTGGCTGCAATTTGACGGTGCATGCAAAAAAAATGTTTAACAATAGTCTACCATTGCGCTATCATTGATATTAATGAATCTATTTATTTATTGCTCTATCTGAGGTGCCGGACCGTTCCGACCCACAATAACCCCTGTTCACAGAGATACAAACAATAGAACATTTGCTTCTGCATACACACAACTACAAAACACTCAGGTTATGCATAGTAAATACTCGCCTGACTATAAACATGATGCTAGTTTAACTGTATTGATTGTTCTTTTAGCGTGACTCAAACACAACGAGCATTTGAATAAAACACACACATTTAACATTCACATTAACCCTCTGAGGTCGGCAATCACGCCGGCGTGATTTGCTCGGTTTTTTTCTTATCAGTTCAAACGAGAGTCCAAATACTCTGTTGACTTTGATCTTACAAACCAGTTTCATACATCAATCGATCCTGTTAAGTGTGTATTATTTTTGTGTATACTCACAATAAAAACAAAGTGTTGTGCTTTTTGCCAAATAAAGAAAAATAAACATGATGTGAGTTCTGCTTTCTCTCTGTCAGTGAAGTCAATTCTGAAACGCGTCCGAAAATAAACAATAACTCAGCGAAACCTCAGTCAAACAGGCATACAGACACACAGGCATGAAGCTTTTAAATGAAGTAATTTTTATTAAAAAAAAATATTCTCAGTTTATGTAATCTGTATGAAAAGAGCGAGATGTCAGTCGTTCTCATCTCATCTAATTATTTTTAATGTGACCACGCCCACGGAGAGCGCGCGCTATTCAAACGCAAATGACTGAGGCAATCCATGCAGCTCGAGAAAACACATCAAGTTTATTCAGATCATTGTACTTGTTTACACGTTCTCGCGGCGCTGTGAGGAATAATAATAATGGAAAATGTACCTCAGAGGTGCTGGTATTTCAAGGAGCAACGGATCCTGAGAATACTGTAGTAAGTTTTTTTCATTCTCAAAGTGAATCGTGTTTCCGTGTGTGAATGAATGAACGGCAGAGATGCGCGCTGTTTACCACAGCTTGCAAAAAGACAGTTTAAATTTAAATCGCTTTCTGTGTGTGAATGAATGATGATGTTTTTAGCAAACTGTATTGTTATACTGAGATGAGTAAAAATCGACTGAAATATGTTGAAATAAAATGTATTTGTATTAGCAACGTATTAAACTGCAAATTAACATTTATATGCCCTAATATTTTTATAAAAACAATGTTACAGTCAGGCGAAATATGAAAGACAACATTTTGTTGACTAGATTTGGGTACAGTTTTTACTGTAGAATATACTGCCACATCAAATAAGCTTTTGTTTAGCAATTTCTGCTCTGTAGCAACAATGGCATCTGCTTTTCGCATTAAGTGGATCATGTGATGGCAAAACACATCGTCTTTGTCCTTGCTGGTTAATAATTGCCCCACGAGGACCAATTTACCAGCACCCATGTGACTCGTATCCCCCAACTTTACAGCCTCATGACATTCCGCACACACACACAAACACCCTTTTGTGTATAACTGAGAATAAGAGAAATATCTTTTATTTTATTTTATAATGTGTGTACCTTCCTATATGTACCCCACTTTTTATAAAGTCAATGAAACAAAAGATCTATAAAGCTACAGGCTCTATATTATAAAACTACTTTGAGTAGTTTTAATTTATAAACCCAAAGAGGTTTTATCTTCGGGGCCAGAAGATAAACTTTCTTGGAGTTTTGTAAACAGGAATACTTCTTCTTAACTGTGATAGTCTTACATTTATTCGCGGGACGAATAACGGATGACGAAACCAGTTACAGAACGAGGCATTTCCTATAATTGATAAAGTAAATGCATATGCGATTTATGAATTATGACCATGAGTTATGATTATTAATATTTCTAAAATTCCCTATATCCTTGAGCTAATTCGCATTAACCCAGAGGCATTTACGCTACAGCTCATATGTTCTATATATATATATATATATATATATATATATATATATATATATATATATATATATATATATATATATATATATATATATATATATATATATATATTAGGGCTGTCAAAAGATTAATCGCGATTAATCGCATCCAAAATAAAAGTTTTTGTTTACATAATATATGTTTGTGTACTGTGTATAATTAATTTGTATATATCAATACACACACATGCTTGTATATATTTAAGAAAAATGTGTAATTTATATATAAAAAAATTATATTTATAATATAAATTATATATAAATATATACAGTATATGTATGCAAATATTTCTTAAATATATACATGCATGTATATATATATACAAAATAATTATACACAGTACACACACATATATTATGTAAACACAAACTTTTATTTTGGTTGCGATTAATCGCGATTAATCTTTTGACAGCCCTAATATATATATATAATACTATTTTTGTCAAAAATAAAGTCATCAACTAAGATGTTAGCTGTTCCAATGTTGGCTATATTCAAACTAATGAATGCATAAGATAAAATGTTTTACAAAGAAAGAGTACACTTGAAATATTGTTGAAATTGTAATTATTGTTGTAATTGTAACCTTTTTAATAAAATAGCAAAACATATTTACAAGATAGATGTAAGCAAAATCTTAAATGGTCAATATAAGTCTTCTTCTAAATATATATTTTGTCCTTGCATTCATTCTTGTGGCTCAGTCAGTGTCACACCTGAATGAATGGCTCATTATGCAAGTCATTACGCATAATGAGTGGGACATTGTATTCTCAGGTGTAAACTACTCCTCCTTCACGCCCCCCTCGCATATTGGCTTTCCAAGCAAAACCTGTCTTACACAATTTAAATCAATGTATTGTTTTATGTGAACGATAAAGCAAGACTATTTTCACATCATTTTGAAGCCAGAATTCGAAGCGACAACATCCATTAGTCAAAAGTCTTGTGGACACATATTTAGTATGAGTTTTGTGGTCTTATTTCAGCAACTTTCATTTTTATTTTTTCAATAACCACGCATAAACATTATTCTCTTAAAAATACAAACATCTACATACATGTTGCTCACATATTATGGTAGCTCTGTTTGTGCTATATAGAGTGAAATTACAACTTTGCCATTAACATGTTTATAAATAACTGAAAAAATCACAAACGTCCTGGGGACGATAGAAATTGTTTTTAGAACGAACAGAAATATTCTACAGGACGCCTACAGGATGAAAGACATTTTTGTATGTGTGTTCATTTATTACTAGCCTATTAGAGTAACTTACTTAGAAAATGCCAAAATTAACCGACTACAACGGAGCGCGTCTTCTCATGCTGTTACTATAGTTACTATCACTGGCCGGTACATCTATCACATGGCTTATTTTCACAGACGAAAACGAGACGATAACTAAATAAAAACTAGTTTTGAATGACAAAAACTATGACGAAAATCTATTGACATTTTCGTCAACGAATAAAAACTAGACAAAAATGTTACATAGTGACGATTTGGGAAGCGATCCAGTCAAAACTGATGTCCTGCGTTTGTGGCAGATGCGCACATGTGTACTGTAACGTGCTGATCTACCCAGCGGCACACGGGTTGACATGCGCTGCATGTCTCATAAAACGTTAAACATGTAAACGTCTGGGAGAATGAGTAGAGCAGACATATAGATTTGAATAAGAGTGACGACGCAAAAAAAAAGAGCTCCATTCGGTACGGTTTTCTGTGCGCACACACCCGACCCGAAGCGTGCGGCCATGCACATAGACACCTATACAGCACGCGAGTACTGAATTGAGCTCTCTTTCGTGTCTGAATGGACAAATACATACAACATTATGTCGAAATATCCATTTGGAGAGTATTCCCGTAAACTATGTTGGTTATGTCTTAAACAGTTGTGAGTGTATCGGATGTGCATCAGTGAAATTGGATCCGCATGTCATTGGACATGATCCGATGTCTTAAAGTGACAGTGGGTAATAATACTAATGCGGTCTGTGTCCTTAATATTGATCAAGCAACAAAAGAAAAAGAGAAAAGCATTCACTGCTCGTTAATAGCTTTAATAAGGATTCATTATATTTAATTCATACAAATAAATGTCTGCTGCTTGAAAGAATAAAGAATGATGATATTTTTGAGATATCACCAGTATTTATTTGTTATTGTTTAATCCAACCAACTCAAAAACGTTTTGAGCTGTATGTATTTTTCTCTTAATTTTCGTATATGTAAAAAAAGAAAAAGGAAGAAAAAAAAGATTTGTTCTGCATGAATACAAAAAAACATTTAACTCCTGTTATTTTTTATTAAATCTGTTTTTTTACCTGTTTACAGATAACTACTTTGAATGGAGCTAAATAAATATAATAATATACATCAAACATTTTAATGGTGTTTTTATTATGTGACTAACATAACAACTATAGATGATAATAACAAAGTACAGAAACAACATGTTTATTTTGGGACAGTTGACATTCACTTTAGGACAGTTCAAATTGTTTTTCAGGACGGTTCCTGGACGGAGGTGAAAAAAGTTAGTCTGGAGCCCTGCCCCAGAGGGTTAAATATGGTGAACGCCATTTAAAGTGTAATGCTTATATCACTTTAACTGTTTTCATATCCAAGTTAACAGTATATGAAATAGTGATGGCAATTTAAAAACACTGCTTCATGAAGCTTCAAAACCTTTATGAATCTTTTGTTCTGAATCAATGGTTCGGAGCGAGTATCAAACAGCAAAAGTGACATGATTTCAGTGGCTCTTTTTAGAGATGTGTGGATGGGCTATTATTTCATGCGCAACCGCATCACAAAACTGTGATGTGCAACCGCATCACAAAACAGCAGCAAATCACAACACAAAATTTTATCACTGTAATAAAAAATATAATTTGGCACAAAATTTCAACATGCTGCTATGTAGCCTACTACTAATTAATGCCTATTGCACTTTATTTTTTTGCAAGTCTACTGTCGACTTCAGCCGAGTTACCTATGACCTAGCGAGTCTACCGTCGACTTCAGCGTAGTCTTCTAACTCTAACTTTTCTGTTTGCTGTGCAGCAATAATAAACGGACAGACTCCAGAAAATGCCTTCGAATATGCTTTAATCACAGCCGGGAGAGTTCTCAGACAAATTTCAGAGAGAATTCCACCAGCAAAAAGAATACAATAGTTTTTTTATAGAATAGGAGCATGGCGAAAATGACATGATACATTACATAATGTGGCGAGCAGGACTAGGCCGAGGGCCTTGAGAGAGCAACACGAGGCCGGTGGCGTGATTACTGATGAGCGACACCTGCCCAACGTACCGGTCTCGTATCTCTCACGGAGGAGCGTAAGCATAAAGGAGGAGCGACGACAGTGAAGAGCGAAACAGGCCTGAGTTTTATGTGATGTTTTGTTCCTGTTTTGTGTGGCCAGCAGTCGTCCGTGAGGGGCTTTCTTTCGTTTTTTTGTATTGGTTTATTTATTTATTAAAATATTTGAATGTTCGCCGGTTCCCGCCTCCTTCTTACCATAACAACGAACCTCGTTACACATAATTTCCCTACAATTTGATTGGTTCTTCATAGGCAAAGCCTTCTGTAGGTAGAAGCAAACTCTGTTTTCTTGATTGCTTCACTTTGTTAATCACAAGTTTATAAACCTAGACATCTGTCTAGTCATTTCCCCTATTTGTTATTTTTGCACACAGAAACTCAAAGTCATGAGTTTTCGACCAAAGGGTTTGGAAACATTTAAGCTTCAAAAGCAAATGTTAGTTATGATTAATTAACCCTCTGAGGTCGGCAAACGCGCCCCCGCGTTTTGCTGGATTGTCTCCACATTGTAGCACTATAAACTTAAATTACTCTGTCATTTATGGTCATACAAAAAAAAGAAATATAAAAAAAGAATCTGTGATATTTCTATTTCTATTTCTTCTTTTGTATGTGTCCACTTACAATCAAATCAAAACATTGTGCTTTTGTAAAATAAAGAAAATAAACAGGGTGTGCGTTCTGCCTCTCCGTCGCAGTGAACTTTTTTTTCTTGAGCACGTCTATAAACTGAAATAAAACTCAGCGAATACTTGTCACACATTTATGAGCAATATACCTTTATAAACATTTAAGTGTGTACTTTTAAATGATCGGATTCAAACTGAAAACAAATATTCTCTGTTTAAGTAATTTGTATAAAACCAACAAGATGTCCAGCTTCTCAAACGCTTCCTAATTATTTTTTAATTTACCACGCCCACTCGCGCAAAAGAGATTCACAAATCTCCACATGGAACGCGATCGCGCTCATTAGGCCTACCTCAAAAACAAAACACCAAAACACTTCACAAGTCTCTGCTTTTAGACGGGCCTGAGCTTACATTGGATTTACATCAGAAGAAGAAGAACGTGATTTGAAGACAAGAAAGGTGTAAGGTAATGTGATGAGGCGGAAGCCGAGGCAGAATCCATATGCAGTCGTTTATTAAAATCCACAGCAAACAAGACAAAATCGGCAGGCAGATAGCAGAAACTTAAGGCAGGCAGAGGTAATACACAATGTGGCAGTCCAATCCAAACAACAGAGCAAAAGGGATAATCCAAGAGGCAAAAACAGAACAAAGCTGGCAAAGGTCATACACGATATAAGCAAGACAATGACAAGAGAACGCTCAGTAAGGCAGGTAGACTGGCAATACTTCGCAATGGCCTGTTAGCCAGTACTCGGGAGAGGGCTCCCTCTGCTGGCGTGACGTTACAGAATCCCCCACCCTAGGAGCGACTCCTGGCGCTCGACGAGGACGTCCCCGTGGTCGTGGTGCTGGACGATCGGGTTTGGCTCGATGAAAGTCGAGATAAGTGATGGATCCAAGATGCCATCGGCGACTACCCAAGACCTCTCTTCCGGTCCGTACCCCTCCCAGTCCACTAAATATTGGAGCTGACCCCCTCTCCTTCTTGAGTCCAACAACTCCTTTACCGCATAAGCAGGGGATCCATCAATGTCCAGCGGTGGAGGTGGCTCCTGGTTCTCAATGTTGGGGTCAGCACCCGGGTGGACCGGTTTAAGGAGGGAAACATGGAAGGAGGGGGAAACACGATAATTAACGGGAAGCTCCAACTGGTATGTGACCTCATTTATCTGTCTTATTATTTTAAATGGGCCTACATACCTTGGGCTTAGTTTCTTGCTTGGTAGCCGCAACTTGAGGTCCCGTGTGGAGAGCCAGACCCTTTGTCCAGGTTGGTAGGGAGGATGTGGGCGATGTCGTCTATTGGCCTGGATCTCCTGGTTCCTGACAGCCCTTTGTAGACGTACATGAACAGTGTCCCACACCCTCTCGCTACGACGAATCCAGTCATCGACTGCAGGTACCATAGATGGTTCTCCTGACCACGGGAACATAGGGGGCTGGTATCCAAGCACGCATTGAAATGGGGTGATACCAGTGGATGAATGTCTTAAAGAGTTCTGCGCATACTCTGCCCATGGTAGAAACTCTGCCCAGCGATGCTGTTCATGACCACAGTACGACCGTAGATACCTGCCAATCTCTTGATTCAATCTTTCCACTTGACCGTTGGACTGAGGATGATATCCTGAGGTTAAGCTGACATTGATGTCCAGCTGTCTGCAGAAGGCTTTCCATACTTGTGAGGTGAATTGTGTTCCTCTATCTGAAACAAAATCTTCGGGTATGCCATACACTCTGAAAACATGTTGGAACAGTGCTTGAGCAGTTTCCATGGCAGTGGGGAGGCCCTTCATAGGTATTAGGCGGCAGGATTTTGAGAAGCGGTCAATGATGACTAGGACTGTTGTGAATTCAGTTGATGGAGGTAGATCGGTGACAAAGTCAATTGAAAGGTGTGACCAAGGTCGTTGAGGAATGGGCAAAGGCTGCAACAAACCAGAGGGTAATTGTTTGGGTGTTTTGGACTGAGCACAGATCGAGCAGGACTTGACATAGTTAGTCACATCTTTAATCATTGATGGCCACCAGAATGAATTTTGTGTGAGATAAAGAGTTCTTGAGATACCTGGATGACCTGAGCAGAGTGATGTATGGACCCATTGCATGACTCTTGTATGAAGATTTACAGGAACATGTTGCTTGTTGGGGGGACAACCTTGTGGAGTTGGTTCATTCTGTTGTTCTCTTTGAATTTCCTCCATCAAATCCCATGTAACAGGTGCAATGATTACTGATGGTGGCAGAATGAATTCTGGCGTGGATTCTGCTTGGGGATGATCATGTCCCCTGGATAGGGCATCAGCCTTGCTGTTTTTACTGCCAGGTCTGTAAGTTACGGTAAATTGGAATCTTGTGAAGAAAAGTGACCAGCGTGCTTGTCGAGGATTTAGTCCCTTGGCACTCTTGACGTACTCAAGATTCTTATGGTCCGTTATAATCTGGAATGGATGAGTGGAACCCTCTAGCCAGTGTCTCCATTCTTCTATTGCAGCTTTCATAGATAGAAGTTCCTTGTTGCCGACATCATAGTTGCGTTCTGCGTCAGTGAGTTTTCTTGAAAAATATGCACAAGGATAGAGCTTGCCTGGCTGTCCATGGCGTTGAGAGAGCACTGCACCAATTCCATTGTCTGAAGCGTCAACTTCTACTACAAACGGCAGGTTGGGATCTGGATGTTTGAGGATGGGTGCTGTCGTGAAACTGTTCTTGAGTTGAGTGAAGGCTTGCGTGGCATTTTCAGTCCATTTTAATTTTGAAGGTTTACCTTTCAGCAGGGAAGTCAGTGGAGCAGCTGTAATGCTAAAATTACGGATAAAGCGTCGATAGAAGTTAGCAAATCCTAAGAAGCGCTGAAGTTCCTTGAGTGTGGTTGGTTGGGGCCATTCAGTGACTGCTGTAATCTTCAAATTGTCCATTTCTACACCTTGATGGCTGATGTTATATCCCAGGAATGAGGTTCGCTTGACATGGAATTCACACTTCTCAGCTTTTACATAAAGTTGATTCTCTAGTAGCCTGAACAGCAGTCTTGACATGGTCCTTATGTTCACTTTCAGACTTGGAGTAAATGAGAATATCGTCAATGTATGCAACAACGTACTTGTTCAGGATGTCTCTGAAGATCTCATTGATGAAAGATTGGAAGACTGCCGGTGCATTGGCTAGCCCATATGTCATGACCTGGTATTCATAGTGCACCCTAGTGGTCAGAAATGCTGTTTTCCACTCATCCCCTTCTTTGATTCTGATGAGGTTGTAGGCGCTCCTGAGGTCTAACTTGGTGTAAATTGTTGCCTCTCGGAGCTGTTCTAGGCCAGAAGGTACTAATGGTAATGGATACCTGAATTTAACAGTGACATTGTTCAAACCTCTGTAGTCAATGCAAGGCCGAAGTCCATCCTTCTTTTCCACGAAGAAGCAGCCTGCAGCCGCTGGAGAAGTAGATGAACGAATGAAACCAGAATTGCGAGCTTCTTCAATGTATTCCTCCATGGCCTGAGTTTCTGGGAGTGATAGGGGATAGACCTTACTTTTGGGAGGCATCGCATTGGGCAGGAGGTCAATGGCACAATCCCAGGAACGATGAGGTGGAAAAAGGGTCGCATTAGTCTTGCTGAAGACTTCTTGAAATTCTTGATAGCATGATGGAATGGTGACTGTTTTAGAATCAGGACTTTCAATACATGTGGTTAAACACGGCTTGGTAACTAGGGTGCTTAAACAGTGTGTATTGCAGAATTGTAACCATTGCGTAACCTCACCATGATGCCAAGAGATGACTGGGTCGTGAACCGATAGCCACGGGTATCCTAGGATGATTTCATGGCGTGGGGAATCAATAACGTAGAATGAGATGGTTTCCAGATGAAATAGTCCTACTTGAAGTTGCAAGGGTAGAGTTTGTTGTTTGATGCCATCTCCAATGGGCTTGTTGTTAACAGCATTAACTTTGAGTGGTGGGTCACAGGGTTGCGTGGGGATGTTGAATTTCTTGATGATGTCTTGATGGATTAAATTCAACGCAGATCCGGAGTCAATCAACGCTGTGGAATCGATAGAGTCATTTTCAGTGGTAATCTTGACACTGATAGTGAGGAATTTAGTGGTAAAGAGAGAAAAATTGTCAACACTCACCCGGCTAGTAATGTTGGTTGTCTTCCGGGCTTTTAGTGGACATACGGCATTAATGTGGCCTGCCTCTCCACAGTAAAAACACAAATTGTGTATCAGCCGTCGTGATTTCTCCTCCATAGAGAGTTTGGTAACCCCTAGCTGCATTGGTTCAGGGCTGGATGGAGCAGTAGGCAGGACTGGATTGGATATTTGGGAAGTTTGATTTGTCGGAGTGATTCTCTGTGATGGTGACTTGGATTTAGCAGGGTTATTGCGCATGAGGTTATCAATCTTGATCGCGAGTGTCACATACTCTGAGAAGGATTGGTTTTCTCCCTTGCACGCGAGTTCTGCTTGTAACTCGACATTCAAACTTCGTTGAAACACGGCTTTGAGTGCAACATCATTCCAACCACTCGTTCTGAACTCAATGGCGTAATCAGCGGCTGATCGGCGGCCTTGATTCAATTGTAAAAGTTGTGTTGAAACATCCATGCCACCCGCTGGGTATTCAAACACATCTCTGATTTGTTGAATGAAGTATGCATATGATCTTTGAATCATACTGTCAGTTTCCCAGACCGCTGCAGCCCAATCAATTGCTTTACCAGTTAACAGAGTCATTAGAAAAGCACATTTCTTCTCATCAGATTCAAAATCATCCTTTTGGTGTCTGAAATAAATTTCTACTTGGCGGAGAAATCCCTTGCATTGCTCTGCTGAACCATCAATTTTATTGGGTAACGCAAAGCTTACCTTCTTAGGCATAGGAGGTGGTAATGAATGGAGATACTGCGCGAGGTATTCATTGGTAGCCTGTAGTTTGCCCAGCTGGTCTTGGTATCCCTTGAGGATGTCACTTTGGTAAGCAAATGCTGTCTGTAGATTAGCAACTTCTGCTGGAGTCATCGGAGGCGAAGTATTATGTGATGAGGCGGAAGCCAAGGCAGAATCCATATGCAGTCGTTTATTAAAATCCACAGCAAACAAGACAAAATTGGCAGGCAGATAGCAGAAACTTAAGGCAGGCAGAGGTAATACACAATGTGGCAGTCCAATCCAAACAACAGAGCAAAAGGGATAATCCAAGAGGCAAAAACAGAACAAAGCTGGCAAAGGTCATACACGATATAAGCAAGACAATGACGCTCAGTAAGGCAGGTAGACTGGCAATACTTCGCAATGGCCTGTTAGCCAGGCCATGCTTAAATGTCTCTCAAACAGGAAGTAACCAGTGAAGCAGAGGGAGTGGCACACAGTCAGCACTCGGGAGAGGGCTCCCTCTGCTGGCGTGACGTTACAGGTAAGAAATTCTTACATATTAGTTTGCTGTTGTTGCATAAATTTCACATTGCAGTTGAACTGTTGCTAGATATATGGTGAATATTATAATATTTAGACCCGTGTTTACTGTTACTGTGTTTGTGGATATCTGCTCAAACGTATATATGTATATGGTAACCATAATGTTTTATATTTGAGCGCGATCGCGTTTGAATGTATCATATTTTTGATCATGATCGCGTTTGAATGTATCCTATTTTGCAGCGCGATCGCGTTTGAATGTATCATATTTTGCAGCGCGATCGCGTTCGAATGTATCATATTTTGGATCGTGATCGCTTTTGAAAAGCAAACGGCTTCATGTTTTTACTATTATCTCAATTCATATCATCATAACGAATGGAAACATTTGAAGTAACATGATAATCAATATATTTTTCTCTAGCTTTGTTGTTACTGAAATCTTTTGGAAGATTTATACTGCTATTGGTTATTGTTATTATTATTTTATCCAGCACTGCGCATAGCTTATGCCTACAAGGCACAACAAACCTGGTGTTCATTATATTATATATTGTTGGAAACATTTGTGTGTGTGTGTGTGTGTGTATTCTGTGAATTTTAAAAAGCAATTTTAACCAGAAAAATCTAAAATTTATTCCCAAAATCGTGCATGCCTTTCTCTTGATATCAGTATGTTCACTTTTTTTTTTCAGGGCCCAGATGCCACTGAGGACTTCAACATTCACATGAGTCTCTGTACATGAACATGGTAAAGTGAAAATCAAACACCTTGGAAATTAAAGGTATGTACAATGTTTTTAGGAATGGCACAAAGGTCTCTGTCTTTGGATCATTGTTTTCAATAAGTACTTTTTTGGCATTTGTTGTGTATCTTTGGACTATGATGTGTTGTAAATAAATCCAAACAATGTAAAAGCCATTCTTTTTTAAATCTTCTCATTTACAGTATTGTGCAAGGTTGCTCAGAATCACAGGGCCTGATAGCTCCTAATAGGGCCGTTAGGGGAGGGTCTTTGTCTTTCTCAGGTGTGAAAAGCTTACATATTAATGAGCTCCGCATAAAGCTTTTTCACACAAAACACGTCGTAAAAGTTTTAAATCAATATATTGTCTTATCTGAATGAGCAGTCGGGGTGATTTTCACATAGTTTTAGAGCAAATATTCTAGGCTATGTGATACAATTTTCAAAAGTCTTGTGAAGAAATAATCAGTATGGGTTTCATGGCCTTATTTCAGTGAGATTCTTTTTTTGTATTTTCACAAACCACGCATAAATGTCATTATCTCAAAACTACAAACTTTTACATGCATGCTGCTGATATATTATTGTAGCAGAGTTTGTGCTGAATACAGTATAATTAGACTTTAGCCATGAAAATGTCACAAGTAACAGAAATAACCAGAAATGTCAGAACACCTCCAGGGCCCAGAAAACAGCTCAGACCTCAGAGGGTTAAAAAATCCATCACAGTACTCACTTGAGTATCTTCAGCTCACACACAGGCTTCTTCAGTCCATCACAGATCTCTTTGACTCCAGAGTCCAGCAGACGGCTGTTGTTCAGGTTCAGCTCTTTAAGGATGGTTTTAGAGGAGAGAACAGTAGCTAGAACTGAACAGCTTTTCTCTGTCAGCTCACAATTATTCAGCCTAAACACAAAAACAACATTATTTATAATTCTGCACATATTCAAAGCACATTAGATCAAAAGCTCTTCATATCTGCTCACACGTGACTGACAGTAATTTAAAATGAAAGAACAAACAAAAAAAAAACAGAGAAGTTATAATATATAAAATCATGTTTACTTGATTTTCTCCACTTTACTATGAAAGTCCATCAAAAGAGCAGAGATCTTCTCTCCATCCAGATCTCCTAATTTATATGCACTCAGATCCAGTTCTGTCAGTAATAATGGACTTTCACCCAAAACTTTAATGAGACACTCACATACTTCCTGTGCAGCAGCACTTTTCAAAAACCTACAGGAAGTAGAAGAGAATTTTTATGGTATTCCCAACTCAATCTTTCTTAAGGGTCTAGTGTAGTATTAAAGTTATAGTTATAATAACTGCCTCCAGTTTCACAGATAAAATATCTAATATACAAATCAGCAAGAAAATCTGAAAACAAACATTTGCAAAAAATTATGAATATAATAATTTATATTTTTTTCTTTATCATTTTTATGTCACAAAACCCATGAAATTCAGTTGTGTAAGTGGTGCATTGCTTTGAACTGCAATTCTTTAAATTCCTCTTCGTCTTTATAACGCTGCACTGACTCATTTATCCTCTCTACTTTCATATAGATGATATCATATCTATGTCTTATTTTTAAATATTTGAAGACAATTATGACCTGATGTGCTTTAATTTAAAAGAGTCATCCTGTAGTAAATCATCGAGCTCCTTCACTCCTGATTGTCCAGGATCATTTCCTCTGAGATCCAGCTCTGTCAGGTGTGAAGGGTTTGATCTCAGTGCTGAAGCCAGAGCTTTATAACCTTCTTCTGTGATACTGCAGTCTGAAAGTCTAGAACAGAATAATCAGTTACTCCACAAACGTCTGAACAATATTAATCCATACAAAAAGGATAACTAAATATGGAAGCAAACAACAGGCCCAAAGACCTTTAATATATTAGTCATCAACTAACCTGAGTCTCTCCAATTTACAATTCTCTTTCAGTCCATCAGAGAGCAGCTTCACTCCTGAATCCTGCAGTTTATTATTGCCCAGGTCAAGATCCTTCAGCTTGCTGTCTGAAGAAAGAACTGAAGCCAGAGCTGAACAGCTTTCCTCTGTTAGATCACACTTACTGAGCCTACAAATAATACAAAATGTTATCAAATGCATCATATTCCTGTGATTTCTGTGGTGTTGAGTGTAGCTGATGGTAAAATTAACTCACTCAAGTATCTTCAGCTCACACACAGGCTTCTTCAGTCCCTCACAGATCTCTTTGACTCCAGAGTCCAGCAGACGGCTGTTGTTCAGGTTCAGCTCTTTCAGGATGGTTTTAGAGGAGAGAACAGTAGCTAGAACTGAACAGGTTTTCTCTGTCAACTCACAATTATTCAGCCTAAACACAAAAACAACATTATTTATAATTCTGCACATATTCAAAGCACATTAGATCAAAAGCTCTTCATATCTGCTCACACGTGACTGGCAGTAATTTAAAATGAAAGAACAAAACAAAAAAACAGAGAAGTTATAACGTATAAATCACACTGACTCACTTGATTTTATCCACTTTGCTATGAGAGTCCATCAAAAGAGCAGAGAGCTTCTCTCCATTCAGATCTTTTAATTTATCTTCACTCAGATCCAGTTCTGTCAGCAATAATGGACTTTTACCCAGAACTTTAGTAAGACACTCACATACTTCCTGTGCAGCAGCACTTTTCAAAAACCTACAGGAAGTAGAAGAGAATTTTTATGGTATTCCCAACTCAATCTTTCTTATGGGTCTAGTGTAGTATTAAAGTTTTAGTTATAATAACTGCCTCCAGTTTCACTGATAAAATATCTAATTTACAAATCAGCAAGAAAATCTGAAAACAATCATTTGCAAAAAGTATTAATATAATAATTTTTATATTTTTTTCTTTTTTATTGTTATGTCACAAAACCCATGAAATTCAGTTGTGTAAGTGGTGCATTGCTATGAACTGCAATTCTTTAAATTCCTCTTCGTCTTTATAACGCTGCACTGACTCATTTATCCTCTCTACTTTCATATAGATGATATCATATCTATGTCTTATTTTTAAATATTTGAAGACAATTATGACCTCATGTGCTTTAATTTAAAAGAGTCATCCTGTAGTAAATCACTGAGCTCCTTCACTCCTGATTGTCCAGGATCATTTCCTCTGAGATCCAGCTCTGTCAGGTGTGAAGGGTTTGATCTCAGAGCTGAAGCCAGAGCTTTATAACCTTCTTCTGTGATACTGCAGTCTGAGAGTCTAGAAAAGAATAATCAGTTAATCCACAAATGTCCTGAACAATATTAATCCATACAAAAAGGATAGCTAAATATAGAAGCAAACAACAGGCCCAAAGACCTTTAATATATTAGTCATCAACTAACCTGAGTCTCTCCAGTTTACAATTCTCTTTCAGTCCATCAGAGAGCAGCTTCACTCCTGAATCCTGCAGATTATTATTGCTCAGGTCAAGATCCTTCAGGTTGCTGTCTGAAGAAAGAACTGAAGCCAGATCTGAACAGCTTTCCACTGTTAGATCACACTTACTGAGCCTACAAATAATACAAAATGTTATCAAATGCATCAAATTCCTGTGATTTCTGTGGTGTTGAAAGTAGCTGATGGTGAAATTAACTCACTCAAGTATCTTCAGCTCACACACAGGATTCTTCAGTCCCTCACAGATCTCTTTGACTCCAGAGTCCAGCAGCCGGCTGTTGTTCAGGTTCAGCTCTTTCAGGATGGTTTTAGAGGAGAGAACAGTAGCTAGAACTGAACAGCTTTTCTCTGTCAACTCACAATTATTCAGCCTAAAAACAAAAACACATACTTTATTATTCAGTACATATTCAACACACATCAGATTACCAGCTCTTCATATCTGCTCACACAAGTGACTGACAGTCTTTTATAATACACAACAAACAGAATTTATAATGAATAAGATTACATTGACTCACTTTATTTTCTCCACTTTGCTATGAGAGTCCATCAAAAGAGCAGAGAGCTTCTCTCCATCCAGATCTCCTAATTTATCTTCACTCAGATCCAGTTCTGTCAGTAATAATGGACTTTTACCCAGAACTTTAGTGAGACACTCACACGCTTCCTGTGCAGCAGCACTTTTCAGAAACCTACAGGAAGTAGAAGAGAATTTTAGATTAGTTAATTTTACAATTGTGAACATGCTGTTGATCCACACACATCATTTTTTGGGAACAGATAGTGTTTACTGTTTAAAGAAAAATAAAACAATTTCAAAGTTTTGTGTGGTGCATGTATTCCCAATTGTTTGCAATGCTGTTAATACAATGCATTTATGCGTTGATCTAGCATATTATATATGATGTTTTATTGATTATTGACATTGCAGCATTGTTGGAGAGCCGTCAATTTTACAAAGTAACGTTTTTAAATCACCTCATGGTCTTTAATGTACAGCGGTCATCCATTAGTAAATCACTGAGCTCCTTCACTCCTGATTGTCCAGGATCATTTCCTGTGAGATCCAGCTCTATCAGGTGTGAAGAGTTTGATCTCAGAGCTGAAGCCAGAGCTTTATAACCTTCTTCTGTGATACTGCAGTCTGAAAGTCTATTTAAAAAAAAAAAGTTTGTATATTCTTTGTAAACACAGATTATCATACTAGCCCTAGGCTTTATAATAACATCTGATAAACCACTTAAATCAACATGATTTACATAATACTTCACAGTCAGTTACAGAAAATAGTAAAATAAATAGTGATGCATGTACTGAAATTGAAATTTTAGCCTATATAGTCTTTTTCATCAAGTTCATCTAATCAAGTAGGATATTAACAAATGTATATTAACATAAAAAATGTAGATTTAAAAATACACACTTCAGTTTCTCCAATCTGCATTCAGGATTTTCCAACAGAACACAGATCTTCTTTATTCCAGAGTTTCCAAGTTTATTCTCACTCAGATCCAGCTCTATCAGGTTTGAAGGGTTTGAATTAAACGCTGAAGTCAGAGCAGCACAACCTTCTGCTGTAATGCTGTTATTATTCAGCCTGAAGAGAAAGAAAACAAAGACAGGAAACATTTTTCAGTTTCTCTAAAAAACTTTTTTATTGAACAACAATGATAATTTTAATCGAAAACTATGTGAAATATTTATAAAACAATAGTAAATACTCACATCAGTGTGTTGAGTTTACAGTGTTTATCCTTCAGTAGAGCAGCGATCTTATTCACTTGTGTGTCTCCCAGTTCACGTCCACTCAGATTCAGTTCTCTCAGGAGTAACGGGTTTTTACCCACAATTCCTCTCACATACTGACAGGCTTTATCTGCAGTAGGACTCAAAAACCTGCAGAAAGGAAGATGAAGCAGGAATTAACTAAATTCTCAACATTTATAATGTAATGGAAAGTAGAAAATACTGTTAAAAACCTATTTTTAGTTTTGAAATCTATAAGTTCAGTACAACAACGACACACTGTTTTATAAATCATAATATTTTTATAAATATTTTCCTGCATATCATTTATTTTCATCATGTCTCACCTCAGTGTTTTCAAGGAACAGTTCTGATCCTGTAGTAAATCATCGAGCTCCTTCACTCCTGATTGTCCAGGATCATTTCCTCTGAGATCCAGCTCTATCAGGTGTGAAGATCTCAGAGCTGAAGCCAGAGCTTTATAACCTCCTTCTGTGATACTGCAGTCTGAAAGTCTACAGAAAAGACAAACATGAATACAGTTATTACACAATATAAACACAAGTGTATTATAAATAGGGGTATTAATCTTCATTGGTGTCATGATTCGATTGATTATGATTATCATGTCAACGATTCGATTCAATATTACGATGCGCTGCATCCTCAATTTTCAATATTACTGCACATGGCTACATTTTTGGCAATGAATATAAGCAGTCAGATATACTGTATGAACTCCTTTTTTAGTTTATCTACTCCAAGAAAATACACTTTCTGAATGTAGCAATCATCAAACAAAACTTAAGTCTGAACCAATGTTCCCTTTAATTTATGTTAATTAACTCTAATTAATTTATATAAGAACAGTCTTAAATGAGTTAAATAAACATAAAGGTTGTAAGAGAATGAGGCGCATCGGCAGATCTTAAAGTGACATGAGCCACTAATGCTGTGTGTCATTAAAGTTAATCAAAGAACAAAGGTAACAGTGAAAATTACTCACTGCTCTTGATTAAAGAACTTTTGTAGCTTTAATTTATTATTTATGCAGTGCAGACTGTTAGATAACTTTATTCAATTTCTGTATATTTCACAACGCACAGGTAAATATGATATTTATTATGGGTTTATGTAATGATTATTTTAAGTTCACTTAAATTAAAAGTTGTTATATTTTGTGAAGCCTAATGTTTTAAAACATGGAGAGCTTTCAATACACTGTAATGCTGAATGTGTAACATGTCCTGGGTCTGTGTTCATCAATGTCGTCTTATGGACTCCCACAATTCCCCATCTAGGTGCTAATCACACACTCACACCTGTTTCCCATCAGTGACTCTTTATAATTATGTTCACATTCTGTGTTATTCTTGTTTCCTTGCTCTGCCTTGCTTAGCCTGTATTTTTGACCCTAGTCAGATTCCTCGTTTATGATCGTTCGCTGCCTGCCTTGACCATTGCCTGTGTGTTTGGATTACTCTTTTGCCGTGCCCTTCCTGTTACTGTTTGCTGGTGATTGGCCTACTGCCTGTTCGACCACGCTTTTCTGCAAGTGGGGTCCACAATTTCGTTGTCACGCTCCCGAATGTAACAGAATGGCTATAATTAATGTTTTAAATTGGGGGAGACATCATCAAGACATCAGTAGCAGTTTTAATATCAGTAATGCTGGCCTTCATACATAAAAATATGCCATTAAACAAGTATTTAAAATATAGTGTCTTTATGTTGCTTCTACATTAATTTGGAGATTAAATGTGAAATTATTACATTATAAAATATATTAAAAACTTATAAAACCTGTTTTTAATTGTGATTAATCACAATTAATCACAGAAAAAATGTGTGATTAATCTACTTCATTTTTTTAATCGATTGACAGCACTTCTTTGAAACCCACAAAAAATTCTGAGGTATGTACCTGATGTATTTTGAGTTTGCACACTACTACACCTGTGGTGCATGTGTAATTGTAAATTCTCTAAGTTTTGTTACTTTGCTGTGCTCATCATACGTTATTCCCAGCAATCAAGCCACTCTTCTTTAAAACATCGTGACGTTTTAGTTCACATCTTTGCATTTTACGTTGCCTCTCATATTGAGCTACCTGGTCTGAAAATATGAAAGTATGCCTAAAGAGACTGATTCGGATGATCGGATCTCTGCCGCTCACACACAACCACATCATTCTTTTTCTATGGAACCTGTAAACCGCATTCATCGGCTCTAACTCTATAGCAACACAAACTCTATGGCGGTTAACCAAAGCACTGCAATAATTTCCCCACACCTTGTGCGTCTGTTCTCTGTGCGCGTTTTATTTTTTCTTCTAAGAGGAAACATTGGTCTGAACACAGCAGACAACCACTACAAAACATTCCACCTTCTTGAGAAAAAAAACAGAGTTTGCTCGAACTATCCTCAAAGTTAACCAGTGTAGATTTAGAAATTGGCTCTGTGTAACAGGCCTATGTACACATACGCATTTAAAATAAGCAATGTCCACACACAGTTAAATCATTTAAACATAAATGGCCTACAGCAATTTATAGTGGAAGCTGTTTCCCTCCAGGTTAAGTAAGTTTGTGGGAGCTTTAAAAAGTAACCTAAAGACCCCTTGTGGTGAAAATCAAGTTTTTAATGTTTATATTTCAGTGTGGTGTTTTTAATATGCTTTGATAACACTGCTGAGTGTTTTCCCTTTAAAACTAGTTTACCAAAAACGTGGTTTGAAACCACCCTTGTTCTCTATGTCAGAAACATGCTGTAACCAATCCTGTCAGTGTACGGGGGAGCTTTAGCATATCATTAACTATGCTGCGGGGCAGGAGGTTTCAAGAGAATCCAGTTTATCCCACTGTTTTTTCTGTTGATAAGAAACATTGGTGACATATAGCGGATGAATTATGTATTTTAAGATGTTATAATGAAATTCATACCTTTCTCCACTCTCTATGGTATTCAAAGCGTTTGTTATGATGCTGATTTTAAGAAGAAAGCTGTCTGACTCTGAGATGGTGAACGGGAACATGGTTTGTGAAACATTAACAACACATTATTAGCTGTTTGATAACGTATTCAAGCCAAAGCCTAATTATAGCAATTACTGTTATGTGACGGAGATTGCAGAGAGCGATACATAAAACACATTACCATTCTGATACATCAACTAGTAGATGACTATGTAATTTGGTCTTCCTTTTCTTCTGAATCAGTTTCTGGATAAAACGTATATGGATTATTTAAACCAGTATTTCCATTTGCCATTGTGTCACATTTACTACAGTAAAGTTGACCAAGTGAATCAGGAAGGTCTGAGCTTGTGTCACAGAGTGGAAGCGGGACAAATCTGCATATTCATGAATCCATGTATAGTAAATGAGGCAAGGGTGTAGAATTACATTCAAGCTATTTTAAGACATGAAGAAATTAATATCACAAGAAAAAAACAATTTAAATATCTTTGATAATGAAAGATGAGTTTAAAGGATAAAACTATTTACTATAGGGGGAATTTAAAAACAGTTATGCGATTAATTTAACCCTTTTACCCGAGTTTATCCAGTGTACAGTTTGTATTTCCTAATCCGTTCTGGAGTTTCTTCACTCCTGAATCCTGCAGATTATTGTTGCTGATGTCAAGCTCTTTCAGACTGGAGTTTGATCTCAGGACTGTAGCGAGAGCTGAACAGCTTTCCTCTGTTAGACCACACTTACGCAGCCTAAAATGAAGAAAGAGCTGCAATGTTTACTTTGGAAAATGATTTGATTATTTCTTTGAGAGAGTACATAAAAATACAGTTTTATACATATTAAACCAATTTTTTTTTTCATTTTCTAAGCTAAGATACATGTGTATACAGTGAAAGTCATGTCAGCATTGAAATACAATAATATCACCAATTCAAAGTCACCAAAAATGTAAATATTTAAAAAAGAAAATGTTGGTGGAGAATCTCTATAACATATTTGAATAACATTATATGTATGTATAGGCTATATATGTATGAGGGGCCGTACAAGCCAAAATCCATTCTTCTACTCTCACACACATACATACTCCTTTCACATACATACATTTCTACTGTCACACACACACATACATACTCCTTTCACATACATACATTTCTACTGTCACACACACACATACATACTCCTTTCACATACATACATTTCTATACACACACACATACATTTTCCTTTCACATACATACATTTCTGCTCTCACACACACATATATTCTCATTCCACATACATATTATTTATTTATTTTTTGGTATCATTTACTTCCTCTTTAAGCAGGAAGTCACACTCAGACCCAGAAATACATGCAATACTTGCTCGGCTCTTCATCACAACTTTACAACGATGTTATTCAAAGTAATCCTGTTTTCTTTTCAAGTACAGTTTTTACTTTTGGAGTAAGTAGCAATGAACATGAAATCAGATTTTTTTTTTAATAATGTGCTGACCAATTTATTGACCAAATGCAAAGAGAAACAGATTATTTTGTGCATGATAGGCTGCATTGAGATCTCTGTGATCACATTCAAACCCTAGGCTATATGTGGATTTCTGTCAGTCTCAAGATTTGAGGATTCAAGAAACAGAGCAGCAGTAAATAGGCTACATTGGAGTCCTTAAATGGATGTCTAAATGTAGTGAGGACTGCTTATGAATTCAGACAAAGAATCAGGTCTGAGAACAGTTATGTCCTGATGCACACACAGAAGAGGCTGTTTTTCTGGTGGCATATATAATTTTTATTTCTGTCACACACTGTACAATCTGCAAATTCAACAAAGACAACAATAAATTTGTTTTTGTTTCACAGTGTTGAAATAGCTGGCAGTGTGACTTCTTAATGTCAAAAAGTGAAAAGCTCTTTCAATAAACTCTCATTACACATTTATCTGATACTGTATAGTCACAGAAAATGAAACGGTGTATTCCAGCAAATAAAACAATACTGACATTTCAGTAATCAGAATCAGATAAAGCCCAATTAACATACACCAACTCTATACAAGCACTTAACGTAGCTATTTAACTTCATAACTGTAAACTCTCTTTACAAAAACATTGAGTGCACAATAAATTAATCTCTTTTAAAAATTGTCAAGTCGCGATCTCCCGCATGACATCCGACAGCGCGGCCGCGGACTTAAGCCCCGTTCACACTACAAGCGACTTTGTCGCTGCATGTCGCCAGTAGCTGGCGGTGAGGTCGTTAGTGGGCGTTCCCACTACTGGTTGCCTAGTAATGTTTGTGAGAGACATTCACGGATGTTACTCCATGTTGTAGACAACAAATCTGTTTTCTTGCCTCTACAAGCTAACATTTTGGAAGGAAAAGTCTAAATATAAATGGAATCAGTACATTAAATGCATAATATTAAAGATGAATGAGAAACAGCGAGTGCCCTGTGCTATCGCGGCTATTTAACTGCAGCAAATGGGCAAATACTGGTCTTTCTGAGTTCACGAAACCATTCAGGCTCGGAGTCAGCACGGCGAGTACCACTGTATGTACACGGAGACATATCATACATTATTGGACAGTTTCGGACTGCTAAAATAAACTTCTCATTCATCTTGCCTCGGTCTGACGCAGCACTGAAGAGTGACGGATCACGTGTGCTCCACTGACTTCACTCCTATTGGTTGTCGCTCCCGAAAGTCGCTCTTCATTTGCATAAAGTTAAACATTTCTCAACTTTGTCGGGTCGCCAGACACGCCCCATCCAGTCGCCAACTGTCGCGACTGCGCGTGTCACCGGAAGTCGCCCGCTCCCCATTGAAAATGAATGGTATCGCGTCGCTTGGTCGCGTGTAGTGTGAACGTAGCTTTAAGCCGCTTTTCCACTACACACGACAAACGACAGCCGTCGGACCGGAAGTCATTCCAATGGAGAGTTGTACGGGAGCTGCGGGGAGTTCCGATCATATGCGTATGCGGAAATTCCGGATCCGATTTGAGCTTCGGATGCGTTGAAATATCTGAACTTCTGCGGCTAGACCATATGCGACCGGTCAACCGGATGTGATGTATTCTAATCAAAACTATGAACGCGAAGCTAGAATAACTGATATTTTAATACTTTAATGTAAACGCTATTCCTGCAAAATGACGGTTATTCATAATTATGGCTGAAAAAATATTTTTATCATTATTAAATCAATATTTATATTGATTAGCTCTATAAAATCGACTATTTTTTATATTAGACGTATTGAGGGTCATTTGTTTTGTGTGGATATATTTATGCAAGCATTTCATTCATTAAAATCATTCATTTTACCATTGTTAATAGCCGAGGGTAACGGTTGCTTCAAGACCAATTTCAAAGTTCCGTGTGACTGACACCAGGAGGCGAAACGCGACAATCGAATGCGAATGTCGTGTGTAGTGGAAAGGCGGCTTGAGTAGCTACTAGTCGGATGAAAAAAAGTTCTCTCGCTGCAGTTCCTGAATTTATACTAAAGCCGCCTTTCCACTTAACACGACATTCGCATATGATCGGAACTCCACGCAGCTCCCGTACGACTCTCCATTGGAAATGAATGACTTCCGGTCAGACGGCTGTACATACATACATTTTCTTCTTATTTCTTATTTCTGATTACTATCTTATAATAATAAATGCATACTTAGAATACATTTGCATAAGAGTAAAATGTATATGTGAAAGGAGAATGTATGTGTGTGTGAGAGTAGAATGTATGTGTGTGTGTGAGAGTAGAAATGTATGTATGTGAAAGGAGAATGTATGTGTGTGTGCGTATAGAAATGTATGTATGTGAAAGGAGAATGTATGTGTGTGTGCGTATAGAAATGCATGTATGTGAAAGGTGAATGTATGAGTGTGAGAGTAGGAATGTATGTGTGTGAGAGTAGAAATGTATGTATGTGAAAGGAGAATGTATGTGTGTGTGCGTATAGAAATGTATGTATGTGAAAGGAGAATGTATGTGTGTGTGCGTATATATATATATATATATATATATATATATATATATATATATATATATATATATATATATATATACACATACATATATATATATATATATATACATACATATATATATATATATATATATATATACACACACACTCACCTAAAGGATTATTAGGAACACCATACTAATACTGTGTTTGACCCCCTTTCGCCTTCAGAACTGCCTTAATTCTGCGTGGCATTGATTCAACAAGGTGCTGAAAGCATTCTTTAGAAATGTTGGCCCATATTGATAGGATAGCATCTTGCAGTTGATGGAGATTTGTGGGATGCACATCCAGGGCACGAAGCTCCAGTTCCACCACATCCCAAAGATGCTCTATTGGGTTGAGATCTGGTGACTGTGGGGGCCATTTTAGTACAGTGAACTCATTGTCATGTTCAAGAAACCAATTTGAAATGATTCGAGCTTTGTGACATGGTGCATTATCCTGCTGGAAGTAGCCATTAGAGGATGGGTACATGGTGGTCATAAAGGGATGGACATGGTCAGAAACAATGCTCAGGTAGGCCGTGGCATTTAAACGATGCCCAATTGGCACTAAGGGGCCTAAAGTGTGCCAAGAAAACATCCCCCACACCATTACACCACCACCACCAGCCTGCACAGTGGTAACAAGGCATGATGGATCCATGTTCTCATTCTGTTTACGCCAAATTCTGACTCTACCATCTGAATGTCTCAACAGAAATCGAGACTCATCAGACCAGGCAACATTTTTCCAGTCTTCAACTGTCCAATTTTGGTGAGCTCGTGCAAATTGTAGCCTCTTTTTCCTATTTGTAGTGGTGATGAGTGGTACCCGGTGGGGTCTTCTGCTGTTGTAGCCCATCCGCCTCAAGGTTGTGCATGTTTTGGCTTCACAAATGCTTTGCTGCATACCTCGGTTGTAACGAGTGGTTATTTCAGTCAAAGTTGCTCTTCTATCAGCTTGAATCAGTCGGCCCATTCTCCTCTGACCTCTAGCATCAACAAGGCATTTTCGCCCACAGGACTGCCGCATACTGGATGTTTTCCCCTTTTCACACCATTCTTTGTAAACCCTAGAAATGGTTGTGCGTGAAAATCCCAGTAATTGAGCAGATTGTGAAATACTCAGACCGGCCCGTCTGGCACCAACAACCATGCCACGCTCAAAATAGCTTAAATCACCTTTCTTTCCCATTCTGACATTCAGTTTGGAGTTCAGGAGATTGTCTTGACCAGGACCACACCCCTAAATCAAGGTATATACAGAAATTCTTAAGTTGAATTTAATACCTTTTAATACCTTTTTTAATACCTTCACAATATTTTTTAATACCAGCGTACCAAAGTAATGAAATATCTTTCCAAAAATAATAAAACATTTCATCACAATTTAATGAGGTGATTATAACTTAACTTCAACCCTGGACTCAAAAACCAACACAGAGACAGATAGAGATTGGTGGCCGATCCTTTCTTGCCCTGGTTTTTTTTTTTTTTTTTTTTTTTTTACAGCTGTGATTTTACCACTTGATTTCATAGCTTTGTAAGATAAAATCCTTCTTTGCTAGACCTGATAATTATTTTGGTCTATAATCATATCAATATCAAAAAGTAGAATAAAAAGTAGCATTAAAAAGTTTATTTTAACTAAGTCTAACTTTCTACCATAAACTGTACAATTGAATAAAATTAGCTGCCAGATAAAAAATTAGCTATTAGATAACTTGCTTTGCACTTTTTTTTTTCTGGTTTCACCTCACTCCAGTCTAAACTAAATGATTTTTTTTTTTTGGTAATGTTTCTACACATTATGATATAAGTAACCTGAAAATACTACGTAGTTTACATGCATGAATACATGAAATGTTTGTTTATGTTACTTAACAGTGCATTAACTAATGTTAACAAATACAACTTTTGATTTCAATAATGTAGGCTACTAGTAAATGGTGAAATTAACATTAAGAAAGATTAATTAATGCTGTAGAAGTGCAGTTTATTAATAGTTAATGTTAATTAATGTAGTTGACTAGAGTTTAATAAATGGAACCATATTGTAAAATGTTACCGAAAATGTTAGAAGATGATAAGGCAATTTATTTTAGCACAATTCACACCCAGCGGTAATTCAAGAAATAAATCTCCGAATGCGCCATGTGAAACTTCGGTCTTCCGACCTTTTACCATCGTGTCAATAGATTTTGATTAATATGAGCGAGAGAGAGCAAGAGTGGAGAGAGTGCGCGCGCGCGACCGGGGCTCTCTCTGTTCTTTCAGTTAACATGTCATGCACCCTGTCACGAGCGCAGCAGTCATCTACATTATAGGCTACTCACCGATCAAATAAGGCTTTGGCGGGCGCCCAAAAAAATTCAGTGCAGCAGAAACTACGATGTCTCTAATTACTGAAATAGAAGCGAACTCGCGAACAGGTTTGGCAGCAACTTGCAAGCCAGCCGGGTACCAAGTTTGTTTCAGCGCGCGCGCGAACGAAAACCACGTCACATGATATCGCTCAGGTTCTACTCGCAACATATAAATAAATCCACACGAATTTTAGAAGAAAGTCCTGCACTTAACACAAATTGAAACTCATAGGCCTAGCTGCCCAGCCAGCAATGACACGTGGGGCCCAGATGGGTTAACTACGGGTTCCATGGGTACTGTGTGGGCATGGGCTTTGGCTGGGTGAAATCAGTGGGTCCCATGTAGGTTTTGTAGTACGAGTCCCACATAGGAAGCCCATATGAGCTGATTACATGGGCCCCATAAGGGACAGGCATGGGCCAAGTGGGCATGAGTTTGATCTGGGAACACATATATGGGTCTTGCATGACATATTTATGGGCCAAGTGGGAATGGGTTTGATCTGGGAACACATATATGGGTCTTGCATGACATATTTATGGGCCAAGTGGGCATGGGTTTGAACTGGGAATGCACATATGGGTCCTGCATATAATTTTTATGGGCCAAGTGGGCATGGGTCTGAACTGAGAACACATATATGGGTCCTGCATGGTTTATTTATGGGCCGAGTGGGCATGGATTTGAACTGGGAACACATATGTGGGTCCTGCATAGAATTTTTATGGGCCAAGTGGCCATGGGTTTGAACTGGGAACACATATATGGGTCCTGCATGGTTTATTTATGGGCCGAGTGGGCATGGATTTGAACTGGGAACACATATGTGGGTCCTGCATAGAATTTTTATGGGCCAAGTGGCCATGGGTTTGATCTGGGAACACATATATGGGTCTTGCATGACATATTTATGGGCCGAGTGGGCATGGGTTTGATCTGGGAACACATATATGGGTCCTGCATAGAATTTTTATGGGCCAAGTGTCCATGGGTTTGAACTGGGAACACATATATGGGTCCTGCATAGCATATTTATGGGCCAAGTGGGCATGGATTTGATCTGGGAACACATATATGGGTCTTGAATGGCATATTTATTGTCCAAGTGGGCATGGGTTTGAACTGGGAACACATATATGGGTCTTGAATGGCATATTTATGGTCCAAGTGGGCATGGGTTTGAACTGGGAATGCATATATGGGTCCTGCATAGAATTTTTATGAGCCAAGTGGGCATGGGTTTGAACTGGGAACACATATATGGGTCTTGAATGGCACATTTATGGGCCGAGTGGGCATGGGTTTGAACTTGGAATGCATATATGGGTCCTGCATGGTTTATTTATGGGCCAAGTGGGCATGTGTTTGATCTGGGAACACATATATGGGTCTTGCATGACATATTTATGGGCCGAGTGGGCATGGGTTTGAACTGGGAACACATATATGGGTCTTGCATGTCATATTTATGGGCCAAGTGGGCATGTGTTTGAACTGAGAACACATATATGGGTCCTGCATGGTTTATTTATGGGCCGAGTGGGCATGGGTTTGATCTGGGAACACATATATGGGTCCTGCATAGAATTTTTATGGGCCAAGTGGCCATGGGTTTGAACTGGGAACACATATATGGGTCCTGCATGGTACATTTAAGGGCAAAGTGGGCATGGGTTTGAACTGGGATAATATATATAAAAATATATTTTTGATTTATTTACTGGTATGTTGTGACATTTGAATTGTTTTTTAAAGATTATGTTTGTTGCTCGATGTAACAATTTTGCATTAATGTATTTTTTGGAGAGCTGTTTTTTTTTTCAGAGATTTTTTTTAAATTTAAATATATTTTTGATTTGTTTACCGGTATATTGTTGTGACGACCACAAAAGTGTTGTATTTGTGTTTTAAGAATATTCACAATTATTGTCTTTTATTTGAAACAAGTGATTGTATTTAAAAAAAAAAAAACAAGTATCCCAATTGTTTTATTTTTAATGTGAATTTTCGTGACTTTAACCCTCAGAGGTCGACAAACGCGCCGGCGCGTTTTGCTGGATTTTTTTCACATAGCAGCAACATAAACTTAAAAAAATCCGTAATTTGTGGTCATAAAAATAAAATAAATACATGATTATAAACTATAGAGTGTCTTCTTTTTTTGTGTACACTCACATTAACATCAAAACCTTGTTTTTATTTTTAAATAAATAAAATAAACAGGGTGCGCTTTTAGCTCACTCTGTCTCCGCAAAAATCTTTCTGAAACAAGTCTGGAAAATGAACTGAAACTCAGCTAATACTTATCACACAACCATGAAACATGCGTCTAAAGAAAGCTTTAAATTTCTACTTTTAAATAAAACAATTCACATTCAAAACAAATATTCTCCTGCAATGTAATCTGTATGAAACTAAATAGAAGTACAGTTTCTCCCGTCTCATCTAATTATCGATAATGAGTTCACACCCACTCGCAGAGCGCTATTCATAAGATAATGTGCTGAGGTGATCTATGCGAAATAAGGTAAACGCCCCCTGAAATGCCTTCAAACCTCTATGCTTCAAACCAGCAAGTTTCATTCATTCACATTCCTGCGCTGTTGGAATATGACACGAGTTCAGATTTTGCTCAGAAGAAGAGCAGGACTCTGACGAGTCGACGAATGTTTGTATTTTGAGCGACGAACGTTGAGCGACTTGATCCAGCCGTGGATAATATTTCGGGTGAGTAAGTCTTTTAAATTTACTTGCATTAGTTGACACGTGTTCGCATTTATGAGGAAAAAACAATATTACGTGACAGTTCTCCATTATGGACGCGAGCGCTTTGAAAGCAGCAGACTTTCAAACTTTCGCAGAGACCTCAAAACAGAAAGCACAAATCCTTTCTTTAAAACGAATTTCGTTTTGTATTAATTGTATCTTAATTTTAATATTATTTTCATTAACTTTGAATTGGTTGAACAGGTGAAACAGTCACAAATTCCTCTGCAACTCAAACTTTCTCAGTACAAGTTATGAAGGAAGAGAACAGCATTACAGTTTTCAGCGCGTCCTCCTCTGATTGCTGTGTTCTGACTGAAAAAGTGCGTGAAGGAGCACATGCGCGAAACGTAGGTTTGTAAAATGTGCTTTTTTAAAAAATGACATGATAAAATAAAAATAATTCATATATCATTTTACAAAACGGTTTTGCGCATGTGCTTCTGCGCGCACTATTTCGAATTTATGTATGCGTTTTTAATGAGCAAATTTAGAACATTATGTTCCTCCACATAGAGGAATTACAATAAAACACTGAAAAACAAAACCTCCTCTACTTCTTTGTTCAGGCTGTGATGGGCCATTAAGTCATTGAGGGGGTGTCTATGTCACACCCTGGTCTGAATCTCATTAATATTTATAGCCATTACCACTCCCATGCATAAACCTCTTCTGACAAAAAAACTGTTTTACAACGTTTAAATCAATGTATTGTTTTATGAAAACGATTAGGCAGGATGATTTTCACATCATTTTGAAGAAAAAACACTAGGGAACAAGATCCATTAGTCAAAAGTCTTGTGGACACATATTTACTATATGTTTTGTGGTGTTATTTCAGCAACTTTCATTTTTATTTTTTCAAATAACCACGCATAAACATTATTTTCTTAAAAACACAAAGATTTACAAGCATGTTGATCAGATATGATGGTAGCCCTGTTTGTGCTTTATAGAGTGAATTTACACCTTTGCCATTAACATGTTTATGAATAACTGAAAAAACAACAAATGTCAGAGCATGTCAGAACACCTCCAGGGCCCAGAAAACAGCTCAGACTCCAGAGGGTTAAAAGTGAATTGTGTAGTGTTTGCTCCAGGCCAGTAGGGGCAGTGTAGAGTGACACGTTACTGTAGCTGCGTGAGTTGCGGGTTTCTCATTACTGCAGAGAGCTCGAAACTGATAACACTGTCTCCTCGTTTCTCTCCTGTTTTACAGGTGGGTAAATGTATAAAAACACCTCAGAAGTAGCATTTATCTATGCTGAAATGTATGTGAGATATGAGTGAACTGTTTTTTGTGAAATGAGTTTCGTTAGGGTCTGTTTTTGATTTAGTTTGAAATGAGTTGAAACGAGAGGGCAAAGTCCTACAGAGTAACGGTCGAGCAAGTCAGCTCAACACACACTTTCCCCGTGTATATGATATTTTTTTGAGCTTGTAATGTTAACAGATATGTTTAGCTCACTGTATGTCAGTTTCCCACCATCTGTTGGAAATGTTTTTTTGCTCAATGAGTTTATACAAAAATGTTTACAGTTTAAAATGAGGTTAAAAGTTACACTTTAAGCACTTTATGAGTTCTGAGCATGATTTTGCAGTACTGTATTAACATGATACTGATAAAATACTGTGAATGGAAGATTCTAAGTATCTAAAAAAAAAGCTGGTGAATATTACCATTGTCTTTACATTTCATTTTGATAAATAGTATAAAATACAAGCATGAAGAGTAAGTGAACATGCATTTGGTGGAAAGAGGTTTATTTTAATATGGATTTTGCATTGACATGGACACTGAAAATTAATTGTAATGTTAAAAAGACACTGAACATGTAATATGTGAAACATACAATGATACTTAACAATAGAGATGTGATTGCTGAAGAAAATTCAGAAAATAAATTACTGCAGAGAGCTCGAAACTGATAATACTGTCTCCTCGTTTCTCTCCTGTTTTACAGGATTTAATCTGTTATCCACGGTGCCGTTGCTACGGTACCCGTTACATTGTGACATTTAAATTGTTTTTTAAAGATCATTTTTGTTGTTCAATTTAACAATATATTTCTTGCAGTTCAAAGCGTTTTCTTAGAATGTTTCCTTAAAGGAGAACTCCGGTCAATTTTAACATTGAGCTCATTTTTTTGTACATTTGGAGTGCTGTCAGTACAGAGAACAACGACATTGGTGTTGCCTACACCGTGTTATCCTCTTTTTAAAATTTGCACCCTGTTGACTTCAATGGGGCAAGTTTTAAAACTGCTTTTAGCCTCTTAACATCCTTGATGTGTCATTACAAGTGCACAGGTCATGTGAGTGATTCCTTCGGAGTGAACGCGGGTCAATCTGACTGCAGTAGATGTGAAAGATATGGATAAAAATGATATTTATTTAGCCAGCGCTCATACCTGTATTTACATCCTGTTTTCGATTGTAATCGATTGTCGAGTTCACGCACATGATCATAGGTACTAAACCAATGCGCGTGAACTCGACAATCGATTACTATGGACTTTGACCGAAAACAGGATGTAAATACAGGTATGTGCGCTTGCTGAAATAACATCACTTTTATTCATATCTTTCACATCTACTGCAGTCAGACTCACCCGTGTTCACTCTGAAGGAATCACTCACATTAGCTGGGCACTTGTAATGACACATCAAGGATGTTAAGAGGCAAAAAGCAGGTTTAAAACTTGCCCCATTGAAGTCAACAGGGTGCAAATTTTAAAAAGAGGATAACTCGGTGTAGGCAACACCGATTTTTGTCGTTGTTCTCTGTACTGACAGCACTCCAAATGTACAAAAAAATGAGCTCAATGTTAAAATTGACCGGAGTTCTCCTTTAAACCATTTGGCATGGTTGGGCTTAGATAGGCCTTGCATGAATTGCCCAGTTAGGACCCACATAAGATCCTTACAGAGCCCACTTTAAGCCCATAGGGGCATTCACGGTTGAATCCTGGTGCAAGCCCACTTTAAACCCCTTTAGGCAGGTGGGGCCCAAATGGGTCTGACATGAATTACCCAGTTAAGACCCACATATGACCCTTACAGGTCCCACTTAAAACCCATCTGGGCATCCATGGCTGGCCCCCGTGTGGATCCCGGGTGCAAGCCTATTTTAAACACCCTTTAAGCAGGTGGGGCCCAAATGGGTCTGTCATGAATTGCCCGGTTAAGATCCCACATAACACCCTTACAGATCCCTTTTAAAGCCCATCTGGGCATCCACAGCTGGATCCTGGGTGCAAACCCACTTTAAACCCCTTTGGGCAGGTGGGGCCCCAATGGGTCTGGCATGAATTGCCCAGTTAGGACCCACATAAGACTCTTACAGAGCCCATTTAAAGCCCATCTGGGTAGCCATGGTTGGATCCCGGGTGCAAGCCCACTTTAGACCCATTTGGGAAGGTGGGGCCCAAATGGGTCTGACATGAATTGCCCAGTTAAGACCCACATAAGACCCTTACAGATCCCACTTAACCCTCAGGGGACCACAAACGCGCCCGCGCGTTTTGCTCGTTTTTTTTTTTTAGCAATGAAAATAAACACCAAATGCTCTGTTAATTTTGATCTTTCATTTTCGTGTAATACATCAATCGATCCTGTTCAGTTTCTATTTTTTTTCTGTATACTCACAATAAAAATAAAGTGTTTTGCTTTTTGACAAATAAAGAAAAATTAACATGATGCGATTTCTGCCTTCCCTCTGTCCGTGAACTCCCATTTGAAACGCGTTCGAAAATGATCAATAACTCCGCGAAAATTTAGTCAAACAGGCAAACAGACCCACGGGCATAAAGCTTGAGATCGCATCTGTTAAAAGAAGTAACTTATATAAAAAACAAATATTCTCAGTTTCTGTAATCTGTATAAAAAGAGAGCGACTCCTGTCGAGCTAATTAGGAGTTCATTCACAGTAATGTGACCACTCCCCGGAGAGCGCGTGCTATTCAAACGCAAATTCTGAGGGGTGTGAAACGCCCATCAGCTGTAAACACAGCGCGTCGCGATCGAGTGAGGCATAATATAGCCTACCTTATGGAGAAACGATTCCTCAGAACAGTGCTGATGAGGAGCAATATCTCCTGATATGAGGAGCAGATCCCGCTGCGCTGAGGAGTGAGGTAGGCTGTTTTCTTTTCTCACGTGTGGAATAACGTTATGGAATAACGTTAGTGTAGGCCTATGCAAACCGCAAAAAGATGAATCGCATTTCTATAATATGACTCGCCTTTCTGTGAGATGAATGAAGGGTACATATTTGTAAAGACTGTTTAGCCTGAATATGAATCGCGTGTCTGTGTGTGAAAGAATAAACTGCTTTGCTATAGCCTACTGAGATGAGTAAAAATCCACTGGAATATGTTGAAAAAAATGTATTTGTATAAGCAACGTATTAAACTGCAAAAAAAAAAAAAATACTATTTTTGTCAAAAATAAAGTCATAGACTAAGATGTTAGATGTTCCAATGTTGGCTATATTCAAACTAATGAATACATATGATAAAATTTAGGCCTATAATCTTTTTTCTTTTTTTTTTTTTACAAAGAAAGAGTACACTTGAAATATTGTTGAAATTGTAATTATTGTTGTAATTGTAACATTTTTAATAAAATAGCAAAACATATTTACAAGAGAAATGTAAGCGAAATCTTAAATGGTCAATATAAGTCTTCTTCTAAATACATCTTTTGTCGTTGCATTGTGGCTCAGTCAGTGTCACACCTGAATGAATGGCTCATTAGGCAGTCATTATGCAGAATGGGTGGGGAGATTATGCAGAGATTATGCAATCTAAGGTGTAAACTACTCCTCCCCCTTGCATATTGGCTTTCCAAGCAAAACCTGTTTTACACCATTTAAATCAATGTATTTTTTTTTTGTGAACGATAAAGCAAAACTATTTTCACATAATTTTGAAGCTAGAACACAAAGGGACAACATCCATTAGTCAAAAGTCTTGTGGACACATATTTAATATGTGTTTTGTGGTCTTAATTCAGCAACTTTCATTTTAATTTTTTCCAATAACCACGCATAAACATTATTCTCTTAAAAATACAAACATCTACATACACGTTGCTCGCATATTATGGTAGCCCTGTTTGTGCTATATAGAGTGAATTTACACCTTTGCCATTAACATGTTTATAAATAACTGAAAAAAGCACAAATGTCAAGGCATGTCAGAACATCTCAAAGGCCCCCAAAACACTGTGGTCCCCTGAGGGTTAAAACCCACCTGGGCATCCACGGCTGGCCCCCATGTGGATCCCGGGTGCAAACCCACTTTAAACCCCTTCAGACTGGTGGGCCCCAAATAGGTCTGTCATGAATTGCCCAGTTAAGACCCACATAAGACCCTTACAGATCCCACTTAAAACCCACCTGGGCATCCACGGCTGGCCCCCATGTGGATCCCGGGTGCAAACCCACTTTAAACCCCTTCAGACTGGTGGGCCCCAAATGGGTCTGTCATGAATTGCCCAGTTAAGACCCACATAAGACCCTTACAGATCCCACTTAAAACCCATCTGGGCATCCACGGCTGGCCCCCATGTGGATCCCGGGTGCAAACCCACTTTAAAACCCTTCAGACTGGTGGGCCCCAAATGGGTCTGTCATGAATTGCCCAGTTAAGACCCACATAAGACCCTTACAGATCCCACTTAAAACCCATCTGGGCATCCATGGCTGGCCCCCATGTGGATCCCGGGTGCAAGCCCATTTTAAACCCCTTTAAGCAGGTGGGCCCCAAATGGGTCTGACATGAATTGCCCAGTTAAGACCCACATAAGACCCTTACAGATCCCACTTAAAACCCATCTGTGAAGCCATGTTGCAAAGCCCACTTTGGACCCCATTGGGCAGGTGGGGCCCAAATGGGTCTGACATGAATTGCCCAATTAAGACCCATGCAGTACCCTTACAGGTCCCACTTTTAGTACGTCTGGGCTTCCACGGCTGGCCCCAATGTGGATCCTGGGTGCAAGCCCATAATGGGGCCCACATTTGCCGCCCATGAAGCCCTCATCTGGGCCCCACATGTCATTGCTGGCTGGGTGGATGGGGGTTCGAAAATGTAATACCTCGACAGATGACGTTTATTACTTTTTAATACTTTTTAATGGCCTTAATTTTGGCTAATTTCATTTACTACCTTTTAATACTTTTTACAACCCCGCGGACACCCTGTAAATGCATTGAAGCAACTGCCATGTGATTGGTTGATTAGATAATTGCATTAATGAGAAATTGAACAGGTGTTCCTAATAATCCTTTAGGTGAGTGTATATATACAGTGAGGAAAATAAGTATTTGAACACCCTGCTATTTTGCAAGTTCTCCCACTTAGAAATCATGGAGGGGTCTGAAATTGTCATCGTAGGTGCATGTCCACTGTGAGAGACATAATCAAAAAAAAAAAAAAATCCAGAAATCACAATGTATGATTTTTTAACTATTTATTTGTATGATACAGCTGCAAATAAGTATTTGAACACCTGAGAAAATCAATGTTAATATTTGGTACAGTAGCCTTTGTTTGCAATTACAAAGGTCAAACGTTTCCTGTAGTTTTTCACCAGGTTTGCACACACTGCAGGAGGGAATTTGGCCCACTCCTCCACACAGATCTTCTCTAGATCAGTCAGGTTTCTGGGCTGTCGCTGAGAAACACGGAGTTTGAGCTCCCTCCAAAGACTCTCTATTGGGTTTAGGTCTGGAGACTGGCTAGGCCACGCCAGAACCTTGATATGCTTCTTACAGAGCCACTCCTTGGTTATCCTGGCTGTGTGCTTCAGATCATTGTCATGTTGGAAGACCCAGCCTCGACCCATCTTCAATGCTCTAACTGAGGGAAGGAGGTTGTTCCCCAAAATCTCGCAATACATGGCCCCGGTCATCCTCTCCTTAATACAGTGCAGTCGCCCTGTCCCATGTGCAGAAAAACACCCCCAAAGCATGATGCTACCACCCCCATGCTTCACAGTAGGGATGGTGTTCTTGGGATGGTACTCATCTTTCTTCTTCCTCCAAACACATTTAGTGGAATTATGACCAAAAAGTTCTATTTTGGTCTCATCTGACCACATGACTTTCTCCCATGACTCCTCTGGATCATCCAAATGGTCATTGGCAAACTTAAGACGGGCCTTGACATGTGCTGGTTTAAGCAGGGGAACCTTCCGTGCCATGCATGATTTCAAACCATGACGTCTTCATGTATTACCAACAGTAACCTTGGAAACGGTGGTCCCAGCTCTTTTCAGGTCATTGACCAGCTCCTCCCGTGTAGTTCTGGGCTGATTTCTCACCTTTCTTAGGATCATTGAGACCCCACGAGGTGAGATCTTGCATGGAGCCCCAGTCCGAGGGAGATTGACAGTCATGTTTAGCTTCTTCCATTGGACCTTTTTTCACCAAGCTGCTTGGCAATTTCCCCGTAGCCCTTTCCAGCCTTGTGGAGGTGTACAATTTTGTCTCTAGTGTCTTTGGACAGCTCTTTGGTCTTGGCCATGTTAGTAGTTGGATTCTTACTGATTGTATGGGGTGGACAGGTGTCTTTATGCAGCTAACGACCTCAAACAGGTGCATCTAATTTAGGCTAATAAATGGAGTGGAGGTGGACATTTTAAAGGCAGACTAACAGGTCTTTGAGGGTCAGAATTCTAGCTGATAGACAGGTGTTCAAATACTTATTTGCAGCTGTATCATACAAATAAATAGTTAAAAAATCATATATTGTGATTTCTGGATTTTTTTTTTTTTAGATTATGTCTCTCACAGTGGACATGCACCTACGATGACAATTTCAGACCCCTCCATGATTTCCAAGTGGGAGAACTTGCAAAATAGCAGGGTGTTCAAATACTTCTTTTCCTCACTGTATATATATATATTGCGTGTGTGTGTGTGTGTATGTTAAACAATGTGTCAAAAAATTAAGCAGAAGCAAAAATCAAAATTTCAGCACCAATGTCATTTTTCATGACAATCTATTCAAATGGACATGTATAAATCAAATTTAAATATAACATGCAGAAATGTAGATGAATTTGTGGGATGCACATCCAGGGCACGAAGCTCCCGTTCCACCACATCCCAAAGATGCTCTATTGGGTTGAGATCTGGTGACTGTGGGGGCCATTTTAGTACAGTGAACTCATTGTCATGTTCAAGAAACCAATTTGAAATGATTCGAGCTTTGTGACATGGTGCATTATCCTGCTGGAAGTAGCCATCAGAGGATGGGTACATGGTGGTCATAAAGGGATGGACATGGTCAGAAACAATGCTCAGGTAGGCCGTGGCATTTAAACGATGCCCAATTGGCACTAAGGGGCCTAAAGTGTGCCAAGAAAACATCCCCCACACCATTACACCACCACCACCAGCCTGCACAGTGGTTAATAGAATGTTAATACACACTTCAGTTTCTCCAATCTGCATTGTGTATTTTCCAAAACAGCACAGATCTTCTTTATTCCAGAGTTTCTGAGTTTATTCTCACTCAGACCCATCTTAAGTGTTTGCTGCCAAAAAAGCTAATGTTTTTGTTTCATCTGACCATATTTCATGTGATTTCGCCCCAGTTTCAATTATTTTACTTCAATGAAAGGTTAGATTTTTGCACATTTTTTAAATAAAATATCAAAAGGATTAAAAATGCAGATTTATTTTTTACAGCCATATTTTATCATATTTACCAAGGGGGCAAACACTTTTTCACACCACTGTATATAAAATTGGATCATGAAAAGTTGGTATCAATCCATCTTTCAGAATCAACTTTTGTGCAAATCCTGTGTTTTACTCACCCTCATGTGCTAAGTAGTCTGGTGTAAAATGACTTTCACATACTGGTATATGAATTTACTTGGACACATTCCCTTCATAACTGAAATGGGAGTTTTATGGAGACTCTTATGTTTATTATTATAGCCATCAACAGATCAGTTATAATGTATGCATAGCTGAGACATATCAGACCCCTTTTGCACCAAGGCAGTGCTGGTGCTGGTTCGGAGCCAGAGCCTAGTTTCAAATCGGTTCTTTGTTTTTCGACACCCAAAGCACCAGCTCTGAACCAGTAAAAGTGGTTCTTAAGTAGCACCAAAACATTGCTGGGCTAGGAGTAAGAACCACTTGCGTCAGGGGCTGGGGGCGGGGTAACAAGACAAACAGAAACTTGTGACCGCCATTTTTTAAATAGCAGCTAATCGAGCTAATAGCAGATCGATTGTAATCTCCGTCTATGCAAGTTACGGCGAGCTGCACGAACGAGTTGGATTCACCGTATTTGGATGAAAATTCTAAATTCATTTGCAAAGCCATGAGCTTCAATAGTAACGCAACGACCGCCATTGCTGATGGAAGGCTAGTTCCAGATGCATCGGAGCAGCGTGGACCGATCGGAGCTGCGGGAGTGTTTGGAGAGCATACGACTCCTTGTGCTTTTGGATCGCTTTCGCGGTGCTTTGGTGTCATGCGCCGATCGGTCTGCGTGAAGCCGAACCATCTCGAACAAGCCTGGCGTGTTTGTGTTTGGCGCTGCTGCCGTGCTAGCATTGCTGGGCAACATGAGATGAATACAGTGACGTAAGATCTGGCTCTGTGGTGGCTCTCTGGCCTGTGGAAAGGGAAACCGGTTCTTAGAAGGCTCGTCAGTCAAACCAACTCCGAACTGGCAATAACTAGCACCCGGTTCCTGCTGGTGCAAAAGGGGTATCACAGGCTCATGGATGGTCAGTTCTGAGTGCTGCTGTCCTGCTGTTGTCAATCAGCATTCACGACTCCGCAGTGACGCTGCTGATGTAAGACGCTGCTGACGTGCACACTTACGCACCATCTTAAAAAATATAGCAGTACCAAAATACAAACAACGTAGAATAGCTTGAATACAGCATGCATCTCCCTCAGACTGTAAACGAAGCTCGGGCGCACCAGATAACACGTCAGCAGCGTCACTGTGGAGTCGTGAACGCAGATTGACAACAGACCCGGAAGAGAATACAATGCTGAATAAAGTCGTAGTTTTTGTTATTTTTGGACCAAAATGTATTTTCGATGCTTCAAAAAATTCTAACTAACCCACTGATGTCACATGGACTACTTTGATGATGTTTTTATTACCTTCGGACATGGACAGTATACCGTACATACATTTTCAATGGAGGGACAGAAAGCTCTCGGACTAAATCTAAAATATCTTAAACTGTGTTCTGAAGATGAACGGAGGTCTTACAGGCTTGGAACGACATGAGGGTGAGTCATTAATGACATCATTTTCATTTTTGGGTGAACTAACCCTTTAAGCCAGAACTTCTGTTTCAAGCCTGTTTCAAGGATTCTCCAGTGCTCATCTTATGTCTCTGTGTGGTCAGTGAGCAGCCTGGAGCAGAACAATAGTCCTGGTCCATACAATATCCATGGTAAACTTTTGAAATATTGTGCAAGGAAATTAAGCTCTATATTTTATGATACTTTAATATTTCTGTATACCTACTGGGCTGTTATTATCCCAGTCCCTAAGAGAAATAGTCCCAAGGCTTTAAATGACCTCAGGCCAGTTGTCCTCACTTCTCTTGTAATCAAATCTTCTTGAAAAGCTTGTGAAGACATTGTAAGGTAAACCAAGCAAGCTCTTGACCCTATACAGTTTGCTTATAGGGCACACAGGGGTTGAGGACAATGGCTGAATCTTTAACCCTCAGGGGACCACTGTGTTTTTTGGGCCTTTGAGATGTTCTGACATGCCTTGACATTTGTGCTTTTTTCAGTTATTTATAAACATGTTAATGGCAAAGGTGTAAATTCACTCTATATAGCACAAACAGGGCTACCATAATATGCGAGCAACGTGTATGTAGATGTTTGTATTTTTAAGAGAATAATGTTTATGCGTGGTTATTGGAAAAAATTAAAATGAAAGTTGCTGAATTAAGACCACAAAACACATATTAAATATGTGTCCACAAGACTTTTGACTAATGGATGTTGTCCCTTTGTGTTCTAGCTTCAAAATTATGTGAAAATAGTTTTGCTTTATCGTTCACAAAAAAAAATACATTGATTTAAATGGTGTAAAACAGGTTTTGCTTGGAAAGCCAATATGCAAGGGGGAGGAGTAGTTTACACCTTAGATTGCATAATCTCTGCATAATCTCCCCACCCACTCTGCATAATGACTCTGCCTAATGAGCCATTCATTCAGGTGTGACACTGACTGAGCCACAATGCAAGGACAAAAGATGTATTTAGAAGAAGACTTATATTGACCATTTAAGATTTCGCTTACATTTCTCTTGTAAATATGTTTTGCTATTTTATTAAAAATGTTACAATTACAACAATAATTACAATTTCAACAATATTTCAAGTGTACTCTTTCTTTGTAAAAAAAAAAAAGAAAAAAGATTATAGGCCTACATTTTATCATATGTATTCATTAGTTTGAATATAGCCAACATTGGGACATCTAACATCTTAGTCTATGAATTTATTTTTGACAAAAATAGTATTTTTTTTGCAGTTTAATACGTTGCTTATACAAATAAATTTTTTTCAACATATTCCAGTGGATTTTTACTCATCTCAGTAGGCTATAGCAAAGCAGTTTATTCTTTCACACACAGACGCGCGATTCATATTTAGGCTAAACAGTCTTTACAAATATGTACCCTTCATTCATCTCACAGAAAGGCGAGTCATATTATAGAAATGCGATTCATCTTTTTGCGGTTTGCATAGGCCTACACTAACGTTATTCCGTAACGTTATTCCACACGTGAGAAAAGAAAACAGCCTACCTCACTCCTCAGCGGGATCTGCTCCTCATATCAGGAGATATTGCTCCTCATATCAGCACTGTTCTGAGGAATCGTTTCTCCATAAGGTAGGCTATATTATGCCTCACTCGATCGCGACGCGCTGTGTTTACAGCTAATGTGGGCGTTTCACAGATCTTCAATAGTTCTCAGAATTTGCGTTTGAATAGCACGCGCTCTCCGGGGAGTGGTCACATTACTGTGAATGAGCTCGTAATGAGCTCGACTGAAGTCGCTCTCTTTTTATACAGATTACAGAAGCTGAGAATATTTGTTTTTTATACAAGTTACTTCATTTAACAGATGCGATCTCAAGCTTTATGCCCGTGGGTCTGTTTGCCTGTTTGACTGAATTTTCGCGGAGTTATAGATCATTTTCGAACGCGTTTCAAATGGGAGTTCACGGACAGAGAGAAGGCAGAAATCGCATCATGTTAATTTTTCTTTATTTGTCAAAAAGCAAAACACTTTATTTTTATTGTGAGTATACAGAAAAAAAATAGAAACTGAACAGGATCGATTGATGTATTACACGAAAATGAAAGATCAAAATTAACAGAGCATTTGGTGTTTATTTTCATTGCTAAAAAAAAAAAAACGAGCAAAACGCGCGGGCGCGTTTGTGGTCCCCTGAGGGTTAATGCACTTAAAAAGGGAGTAACACGCATGCTAGTCTGTTGTTTATTGACACTTAGATTTTAATACTATCCAACCTCACATGTCAGCCATGAGACTGATAGAGCATTTTGAGTTGAGCCACAATTTGGTGGGTTGGATATTGGATTTTTTGACAAAAAAAACACAGAGGGTGAAAGTAAATGGCATTTTATCAGATTTATTAAATTTATCCTCTGGCTCAACACAGTTCTGTCTTCTCACCCTTACTTTATATTCTATACACTTATATGTGCCAAAGTACATACACAAATAGGACTATATTGAAATTTGCAGATGAAACAGTAATTGTCTGAGTAAAAGAGTCTGTTTCACAACAATAAGTCTGGACATGGCCCTATTATTGAGGAGTTTGTCACCTGGTGTGATGAGTCTTTTAAACATTACCAAAACAAAGGACATGATTATAGATTTTAGAACTCATGCTTCATGTTATGACACTACGACCATTAAAGACCAGGTGGTGGATTGTGTAGAACGCTACAAATATCTTGGGACAGTCATAGATTCAAAATTGAATTTTGAAAAGAACTGTGAAACTGTATGTTAAAAGCAACATCAGCGTCTGTTTTGCCTCAGAATGCTCCAAATTTCACATTGATAAATCTATGGCTTTTATTGAATCAGTCTTGTCATTCTCCCTTGTGTCATGGTTTGGTAATTTATCTTTGAAAAACAAAAATTATTTGAACCAAATTGTCAAGTGGGCTATTAAGATTATAGGTGAACCACAACTTAACCTAGCAGGTCTAACCAGCTGCAGCATAAGGCGAGTTCTATTTTTAAAGGTTGTTCCCACCCTTTATAATGGTGATTTTCAGCTCCTACACTCTGGTTGTCAGTTTGTGGCCCCTAGGTGGATAACTAGACAATATAGGAATACTTTAGAACCTGCAGCAATAGAATTATTAAATAAAAATAGCAGAAAATGACATTCGTTTCTACGCATGGCACTTTATGCTATTTGGGGGTGGGTGAGTGTGTCTAGAGTAGGGGTTGCACGACTACTGATTTCTGCTAGTCGATTTCTTATCAAAACAATACTCGAGTTATTCGACTACTCGTGGTTCATGCTACTGTAAATGAAAAGACATGAAATAGTTCTTATCAATAAATGTTTATTAATTCATAGCCTAATGCAACAATTACATAAGTAAACTCTCAACATTATAATTATGACATTACATATTTTAATTTTCATTGAACAGAGTAAAGCCAAATAAACAGCCGTTCTTGCCTTTCAGTTCAGACGCAATGTCCGCTTTTAGGGGCCGTTCACATATCGCGTCTTTTGCACGCTCAAGTTTATTTCAAATGTAGGCGTGCGTAGACGAGCTCGTTTTTCCAGGCGCGCCTATGTCGCGGCAAGATGAAAACATCTCAACTTTTAAGAATGCTGCAAGCGCACCGCAGGTCATGAGACAAAAAACAACCGATAATCTTGCATTTCCGTAACAACATCGAAAGCTTGGCCGAACAGCTGATCATAGCTGTACAGGGCGGGTTTTTATTTCTCATCTCCATAAATATATCCATTAGTAAAGCTAATGCAAGGGCTAAAAAATCATTAATCATTTGCTGATACTTCCTCGTCATCATGGAGAGTGCAGTTCATGGTTGCGGCGCTTGTCAGTCACATGGTCTTTGTGTGGGAAAGCGCCGGCGGGACTGTTTGCGGCGATTGCCGGGAGAGAGAGAAGACGCTAGTTGTGAGTTGCGACAGCGAGCCCGATCACATGAAAATGCTTATATATACCACGAATGTTATTTCTCGTGCCATTTATACGCCAAAAATAGTTTTTGTGTGCATATGATACGCTCTTTATGGCGTGTAATACGCACGCACTCCTCACCCCTAATCCTAACCAAGTATTTTCAGTGCGTAGCATACACGCAATAAAGTGCGTCTCCGTCTTCCCGACAGTACACAATCACTTGACAAAGTAACAGGAGGACAAAGTAACAGGAGTAACAGTGCAAAATTGTGCGATATGGCTTGTTGAGGCTTTTTTTTGTTTTGTTTACAAAGGTCCTAACTGTCAGTTTTGCCTGTTATGGAATGTATCACTATTTATGCCTAATGTCTAAAGCCTAATGTTTAATATTTTTTGAAGTGCAATTTTGTTTACATCCATTTTATTTAATAACAGACATTTATTTTGTTAACAGACACTAAGAGTCCATTGCTTTCATTGTTTTTGGTTGTTTTGTTCATTTTTTTGGATATTTAAAATGTTTTCCGTTTTTAATGTTTAATATTCTTTAGAAATAAAAGTTTATAGATCGTTGAAAAGGTGTACCTGCATTATTATGCCATTATAATTATATTAAATGAAAATGGTCTCAGAACGACAATATTATCGTTTATCGCGATAATTTCTTGGACAATTTATCGTCCAGCAAAATTTGTTATCGTGACAGGCCTATGTATGTTTTAATGTTTTATGGATTTTTTTAAAATATGGATTGCTCAATCTCCTGTCTGCACAACAAATTTACCCTTGGGTACCAATAAAAGACACCTTGACCTTGATTACACAGATGTTCATAGGATGAACAGATTAGTCGATTCAGATATTAACTCCGCTATCTATTAAGTCTTAAAAATATTTAAAAATGTACCACAATATACAAAAATAAAAAATTCTCTTTGTTCTAATTGTGACATCACACAACTTACCAAAGTGTCTCCAATTTACATTTCACACTCTCCAGTCTAGTGCAGAGCAGCTCCACTCCTGTATCCTGCAGATTATTATTGTTCATGTTCAACTCTTTCAGATTGGAATCTGATCCAAGAACTGCAGCCAGAGCCGAACAGCTTTTGTGTGTCAAGTTACAGTCATTTAGCCTAAAAAAGAATTACAGATTACAGAGTTTGCTACTAAATCCTTATATACTAAAATTAGAATAAAATAGTAAAATTAGACTTTATTTCCACTGCATTCATTAGAGAAAAAATATAAATAAAAAAACTACTGATATAAATTAACTATATAGATGGTATACATTAATATATGGTATACGATTAAGAATTTATGCAGATAAAAACAAAAAGTAAAAGACTTACAGAGCTCTTTTGGAGGTTTTGATGACCGATGATAGTCTAATTAGACACTCGTCTGATTTCTTAAATTTCTCAAGCTCAAAGTCCTCCAGCTCCTCCTCTGATGTCAACAACACAAAGGCCACTGCAGACCACTGGGCAGGTGAAAGGTCAGCAGATGAGAGACTTCCTTCTCTAAGTTGTGTTTGAATGTCTTTAACCAGAGTTTGGTCATTCAGTTCATTCAGACAGTAGAACAGATTGATGGACCTTTCTGGAGATAAATTTTCACCTAACTTTTGCTTGATGTACTGAACTATGTCCTTGTTGCTCTCGTCATTTCTGTCTTGCTGTGTCAACAGACCTCGTAAGAGTGGATAATTAGACTGAAGTGATAGACCAAGAAGGAATCGAAGGAAAAGATCCAGATGTCCATTGTCACTTTCGAGGGCCTTGTCCACTGCAGTTTTCAGCAAATCAATCATGGCTTCATTTTTGTTTTCCTGCTCTGTAGACTCTTGAGCAAACACACTTTTCTTGCTGCTGTCTAGAAAAAGATGTGCATAAAGGGCTGCAATAAACTCTTGAATGCTCAAGTGAACAAAGCAGTACATGATACCAATAATGATTCCGGTTTCCTCTTTAAAGATCTGTGTACACATGCCTGAATACACTGATGCTTTAGAGGCATCAATACCACAGTCCATCAGGTCTGTCTCATAGAAGATCAGGTTGTTTTTTTCCAGCTGATGAAATGCCAGTTTCCCCAGTGAAAGGATGGCATCTTTATCCCAGGAAACATCTGGTCTGTATTCACCATCATACTTTTGTCTGTTCTGCTGGATCTGAAAGCGGAGAAAGTGTGTGTACATTTGTGTCAGAGTCTTGGGAATGTCTTCAGTATTTGATTCCTGCAGTGTTATAGAGGCGTCATCAGTCTGATTTTTTGGATTATTATTTATTTTCTCCTCAAAAATGTTCTTGAGAACAGTGGCTGCAATCCAGCAGAAGACTGGGATACGGCACATGATGAAGAGACTCTTTGTTTCTTTAACGTGATCGATGATTCTGTTGGCCATTTCCTCATCAGTGAATCTTTTTCTGAAGTACTCTTCCTTTTGTGCATCATTGAACCCTCTGACCTCTGTCACGCGGTCGATACAGTAAGGAGGAATCTTAGTGGCAGCCGCTGGTCTGGTGGTGATCCAGATGAGAGCAGAAGGAAGAAGATTTCCCTTGATGAGGTTCGTTAGGAGAACATCCAGAGAGGCTGGTAATGATACATCACGACACGTCTCATTGTCCTTAAAGTTTAAAGGAAGGCGACATTCATCCAATCCATCAAGAATGAACAGGACTTTGAATTTATCATCTCTTGTAAGGTTCAGTCCTTTTATCTCTGGGAAAAACTGACTAACAAGGTTCATCAAGCTTTGTTTTTCTTTCTCCTTTAAGTTCATCTCTCTGAATGGAAGAGAAAATATGAAGCTGATATCTTGATTTTCTTTTCCTTCGGCCCAATCCAGAATAAACTTTTGCACCGAGATGGATTTACCGATGCCAGCAACTCCTTTTGTCAGTACAGTTTTAATCTGCTTGCCTTGTTCAGGTGATTTAAACAAATTTGTGCATTCAATCTGTATCTCTTGTGATTCAGCACGCCTGGAAATCTCAATCTGTCTCACCTCATGTTCAGTATTGACCTGTTCACTGCCACCCTGAGTGATATAGAGATCTGTGTAGATGTCATTCAGATCTATGGAGTCACCTTGCTTTGCAATTCCTTCAAACACACATTGATACTTCTTCTTCAGGTTCGATTTAAGTTGTTGTTGATGAATAAAGACAAGCTCATCTAAACACAAACAGAAATAAAAATACTTGATCCTACTTTTCTCTCCTGACTTTAAATGACAACATGACAGATGCTCATGAGCCTCTTACCTTTTAGAGTATCTGCAAGTTCATCTTGCTTCATACTTTTTAGGAAGTACAGTGTGATATCAAGAGCTGCTTCTTTGATGCTACACATGTCATCTACATAGTCCTGCACAAAGTATTGGGTGTTCTCCTTTTTTAGTATTTTCTTAAACTTGTCCAGCTCATTCTTTAGGAATACAATTATTTTCTGCTCAAGGTCCTAAAAGCATAAAAACAAAGATGGGTACAACAACAAAATAATAAAATTCCACATCCATAAATGAAACATATGGTTAAACAAATTACAGACATCAGAAGTAAAAGCATTAATGAAGCTGTGATAATGTGAAACTACAAATAGCATATACAATGAAAATGAAAACTGCAGAACACCAGTTAGCTTGAGCAAACTATTTATGCAATAATTTTAGGTAAAATTAGTGAAAGTACCTAGTTAAATGACTGGATTATGCTGTTAACTTCTTAGACAAAGGCAGTAAATGTAACACACATACCAGAATTAAGGAAGGCAAAATTAACATTACAGAATGTCAATACGACTGTGCCCCAAATCATTCATAAATTACAAATCATACAGAATTGTAGAGTTGCTAAATATTGTTTACATATAATTGCAAGTTTAATGAAGCTGCTTGTCTACCAACATGAAAATATATGAGTCTAGCATTGTTGACATGTGGATGTGTACACAAATAAAATGCTATGGGAAATGCTAAATACATTAAGTTGTCTTTTTTAAAATAAAAATACACTATTTTACATTTGTCGAAAAACCCAGTTGTTTATTATAATATAAAAATGTAAACAATAAATACAAAACAATATTTTTCCATACCTGAAAGACCCTGATGAGATTTTCTCTTTTTTTCTCATCCGGAATCCTGTTTGCAAAATAAATGTGGTCATTATTTATAGTATATCTAATAAATTACAGCATGTGCAATATTAGACAAAACTAGAACTGGAAACAGCATTTTTTTTTGCAAACAAATTTACAGTATGTTGATAAAAAAAAAATTCAAATGTATACAATATAAGATCATTATTCGTTTTTATTTCTTACTGGGTATTTTTATATGCAAACATCCTTAGTGATTAATCTCTGTAAAAACTGACTGAAGACATCAATGTCACAGTTCAATTGCCAAAGGGAATATTATCACACAACATAAACATTGTCTTTTTAAAGTGATAATTCACCCATAATTGTCAACATTTACTCATCCTTAAGTTGTTCTAAACACGTATACATTTCTTTGTTGTCCTCAACACAAGATAAGATATTTTGGTCCCAATTGACTCCCATAGTATTTTTTCCCTCCTATGGAAGTCAGTGGGGCTCAACAACTGTTTGGTTTTCATCATTATTCAAAATATATATATTTTTTTTTTCAGCATAGAACCTTTTTTGTTCAGCAACTTGAGGGTGAGTAAATTATGATAGAATTTTCATTTTTGGGTGAACTATCCTTTGGGGGATCTTTCCCTAATACACAAAGAGCAAACAGAATCGATTTATTGCAGGAGGTCCCACTGTAACTGATTTCTACATCTGCTATACAGTTCTGTTAGCTTACATAGCTAAAAGTTAAGTTTATAAACAAAAATAAATACACATACATACATACATACATACATACATACATACATACGAGCTGTAACAATACGCGATATTAAACTGAAATCGCGATACTCAGATCCACGATCTGTGTCGCGGTGTGAGAAGGCAGAATCGCGACACTCCCCTTTCCAACTCCCAGAGTTATCCTTCCTGGCCAGATCCAATGCTACCACATCTTTAAATTACTATTGGTTAATTCCAGCATTATGGACGTGACATTTGCAGTCCAAACTTGAAATATAAATTCTCAGAAAACGCATTTAATACCAATATATTGAAACGTTTGTTTATATATCCAAACTCCCTTAATAAAGGAGTCCAGACAAAAATATCAGTCTACACATGCGTTTTATATTTAATATGAGGGAACACATGCTTGTAACGGACGTGACACAAAACATCTTTAACTTTTACAGTAGGTGGCAAACATTTTTTTTAGTAATTCTGTGAATTAGCCTACACTGCTCAAACCAAAATTAATACTACCCACCAGATGAAGAAGGGTTGGCTCTCCACAGAACATGAAATATTCCATTTATTTTATTTTTCGTGGTCGCATTTATGAGGAAAAAACAATGTTACGGACGTGACAGTTCTCCGTTACGGACATGACCGCTCTGAAAGAGGCACTTTAAAGCAACACCAAGGAACTTTTCCTCTGCGGTCGCCCTACAGGTTGGAAGCAGAATTGTCCATTACCGCTGTCGTAAATAATTTAACTTAATGCAGCCTACTGTCGCACACACGCACACACGCTGTTTATCCAGCACCGGCTTTGGAATGAATGATGTCCACAGACAAGGTAGAGTATGTTGCATGATTTCATGAAAGTATGATGTATTGCGACATCAGATATGAAGAAAAACTAAATAATGACTATTATAACGCTTGACGTAAAGCAAGCCAAATTTGTAGTTTTCTTATGTCTCATTCAAACTACAGAAACGCGACCCGATCTGGCAATCTTACATAGTGTGGTTATAGCAGATAAAGGACCGCAAAGCGGAGGCAGAAGTGCCTTTCACCCTGTTACGACTTGATGAACCACTGAAACGATTATGGAAACATTATTTTAAGGTAAAAAATCTTACTTAGTGTTGCTTTAAAGACTGCTTTAAATCCCTTCACAGAGACCTCAAACAGGCATTTTAAACACCAAATATTAAGGATTGGCATAGGCCTATCAGGTAAAATAATATTCGATGATTGTTTGTAAATTGTCTCCCCCCACATGCTCACAGGTAAGACGGCGTTACCGTTTAAATCCCGCTCCGACATTAAATGTATCTGTACTGTAGGCTAATAGGCCTACGTGTTGTAGCCCAGACATTAAAGAAAACGATTTAGTTTAATATTTGTTTAAATAAAATAATTTCTTTTTTTATTTAATTTTGATTATATGAAAAGTGAAAAGCATGAGTAAGATCATAAGATGTGGAGTATATCGAGTGGGCAGACATGATTTTGACCACTTCATTAAGTTTGTTTTTGTAGAAAGCCTTTCTTTAAAGTGAATTTCGTTTTGCATTAATTGTATCTTAATTTTAATCAATGTTTCATCAACCAATTGCTGGATTTGATAAATAAGAAGTAATATAGCAGGCAATATAATCAGGACACGGAGGCGCCGTGTAAAATGAAAAAATTATGATTTTTCACATTTTAATCCATAAGTATATAAAATGTTCTTATTTCATTGCTGTCATGTATGGCATACTCCCCTACACAACAGGAGGAGCAGTGGCCATTTTGAGCAAAAAAAACTCACACTCAACCGCATCACATCTGTATATTTCTAATTTTTTCGGGGTTGAAATTTTGTGACAGGGTTGAGTTTTTCAGTTATTTATGAATAATTTTAATAATAAAAGCGTCAAGCAGTGATTATCGGGATTCAAGTGTTTTAAGAGCTTTATGCGATCTATGCTGTAGGTTGATTTAGGATTTATAGGCTTTTGGGTACATTTGGTCACATTTGTCCATGCCCATTTTCTAAATGACACTGTTATGGCTATCCAAATGTTAAAGTTCAAAACATTTTGATAATTATTGACCTAAAGAGTCTAGAGAATTGTACTGCAGTGGTTTTGAGGTTGAGCCAAATACGAAGGACCTAGTTTGCAAAAGTAGGATTACTCAATAAATCGCAAACATTTGAAGAGCAATTTCTGCTTATTTACAGCAAGTTGTCAAGAATGAGGAGATTCAATATATAATATGAATATATATATATATATACAAATGTTATACATTGTGTGATATACGGAATATATGAGGAGCTCTTTTCCAAAACGCTATAAATCCATTTAAATAGTTTTCAGGAAAATTTAATTTTTTACTTAGACCCACACATTTTGTGAATATTCAATTTATCCTGTTAAAATGTTTTATTTTTTGGCTCAGTCTGAACATGTTAAACAATGATTATTAAATCAAACAACAAAATTGTTGATGATAAATTCAAAGTTATTTTTTTTTTCAAAACGCTATAAATCCATCCATTTTTTTTCAAAACGCTATAAATTTTGTTCTTAAAAAAAAAAAGGCAAGTCAATCAGTAATAAATACATTGGCATTCAGTAAAGTGTCGAACCCATAAAAAGTAGAACCATTGTCCACTTTACATAAAACAAGTCAAGACATGACCTTGTGTGAGTGAGTGAGTGGCGTTCACACCAAACGCGAATAGAGCGTCTAGTGCAAGTGATTTTCAAGTTAAGTCAATGTAAAGACGCGTTTACACGCATCTGGAGGTCCTTCCGCGCGAATGAGGCGTTTAGCGCAGCGCGGACGCGCGAATGAGGCGAATTGAGCGTCTGGCGCGATACGCGCGAGTGATTTAAAGGGTTTGAGAGAGAGAATTCTGATTAGTCCAGAGGATGTATCGCATTTAGGCTAAAAATAGGTTCGACGCTTATCGCGGTTTGGAAAAGAACATCTTGCAGTACATTTTAAACAAGGAAATATAGCGATTTGGCATGAAACGTTGATGGAGCAGTGAATAGGTTCAGTAGACAGCAAAATGACATGACAAACTCATTTTATTTTAAAATGGCGTTTATCGCGTTTTGGAAAAGAGCTCTTCATATACTGTGTGAAGTATGAAAGAAAACAGCCACCGGGTGGCGCTATCACGTTTGACACACTATATACACACAGACCTCTAGGGTCATAAATCAAACAGGCCCACCGAGTTTCGTTTTAATCAGCCGCCGTTAGCCTGGTCTAACAGGTGCTCATATCTCATAGATCAATTGCAACCATGTTTTTTTATGAGACGTGAAGGTCCTCATAGACATCCATGACACCATGGACCAAAACAATGCATGCCAGTTTTCAAGTCAATTGGACTAACCATTTTCTCTGTAGCACCACCAAGTGGCCAATCGCCATTACCAGCATGGCAACTTAGGCACTGCATGCCAATTCTTAAGTCAAATGGAATAATGGTTGTTTGGTTATAACGATTTTCATGTTTTTTCCCCCTGTTATAGTGCCACCAAGTGGTAAAACACTGCAATTTGTTTTTACTGTGACCTCAGACTGAGCTTGTACACACTTGTACCAGGTTTGGTGAAAATAGCTCATTGCGATTAAGAGATACAAGCATTTTAGTAAAAGTCAACTGCCCACTTAGAACGTTTTGGCATCCTGATGCGACCCTGATTCACCAATCGAAATTTTGACTTTTGATAACTTTTTGCCATGGGCGTTTCTATAGATGATGCATGTCAAGTTTTGAACAAACTGAACTATTAGTCACATTAACTATTTTAACAATGTCTTTAATACCATTCTGGGCCTTGAAAGTTGCAATTACATTGCAATCTATGGAGGGGTCAGAAACCTTTCGGATTTCATGAAAAGAATTTGTGTTAAGGTAAAAGGTCTTATGGGTTTGGAACATGAGGGTGAGTAATTAATGACAGAATTTTCATTTTTGGGAGAAATAACCCTTTAAGCGCTTTAGCTCTGAACATGGCAGACTGCCGCTTTGAGGCGGGGAGCTGCTCATATCGTGTGTGCTCTGTACATGGCAGATTGCCATGTAACCTCTAACCGACGTATAATTTTCCCATGTCATTTTTTTAATCCTGTTAATACTTTCTCCATAAAAACATACTACCGTGCGAGTAGTCACGTGACTCCGCCCCGTCCAGTCAGCGGCATGGAAGCAACATGGAGGAGTCATCTGACAGTAGCTCGCACATCAAGTGCAGTTTGTAGGCACACGGAAAGATTAAGAAGAGTTATCTTAATAAAAATCTGGATACTCAGTATTGCTAATTACATGTTTTACACAGTTTTTTGTACAGGTAAATTAATCGTTTTTATGCGCTAGTACAAGGACACACATAGGCTATAGTATAGACAGCGCTCGAGCCCAGAAGCGAGATCACTTTCGCTTGCGGCCTCACGAAAGTTTGTCAATTGTATGCGTTTAAAAGCTTGCCAGATTGAACATTTGATTTTACACAATTCGGTTCGGTTCGCCTAATGTCTTTCTATGGTAATTTTATGTCCCCTATGGTTGTCTGTGTAAAACTGTTTTGCTGGCAAGAAGCTTCAAATTTTATAAGACATTATCTTCTGTGATTATAAACAATAAAATCTAAATGTTTTTTTGCACATAAACCACATGTGAGAAATTAGCAAAAATAACCTTGTCATGTAAAACATGTGTAATACCTTTCAGTTGCTGATGGTGTTTCTTCCCTGAAGTTTGGTCCCACACCTATTGAACGGTCACTCTTCACAGACACAGAGCTGAACACAGGTGAGCCTGCTCTCACACTACTATATGAGAGAGAGAGAGATTGATTTTTAATAACAAACTTTATTCAATCATAATACAAAAGAATAAATATTACAACAATTTCAAATCCACACAAATTCAAAAAATAACTCCTCCTCCACAACCGTACAAAAAACAGAATTATAACACCACTGTAATTTGAAAGTTTCTATATCATTCATTGCTTTGTAATACTTAAACTCCACAACAATTCTTGACTTAATAAAAGCTTTAAATAAGGCTGTAATCTCATAACCACCACTATTTTCTATTCTGTTCTTCCTTGTTTTATAAATTGCGAGCTTTGCCTGTCCAAACAGAAAATTAAGCAGCTGCCATTTAATCTTTTGCTTTTGATTGTATCCTGCCCCTACAATAAAAACATCTGGAGTAAACTTTTCCCCACATTTACCACATAACAAATCCAACAAATTAAAAAGCGTTTGAAGTCTTTTACACTCCAAATAACAGTGAAAAATAGTTTCTCTAGATCCACAAAACACACATTTATCATCGGTATCTGGATTAATGACAAACAAAAGCGTTGACAGCCACAGCCCCATGCAATATTCACCATTGTAAGTCACCAGATCGTTTGGTCAATGGTGGTTTGTACAGCACCCTCCACACAGGTTTCATGTCCTCTTTCAACCCAAGCTTATCCCTCCACACTGTATCAACCCTCCCATTTAATGTTCCTTTATTAAAAACTTTTACAAAGCATTTATACATCACTTTCCCTCCGACTTCTTTCAGATCTAAATCTTGCAGTCCGTTGAGATCCAACAAAGGACCTGACATTTCTTTTAAGTCTGGTGTAATCCCAAGTTTTAGAAAAGGGTCTGTAATGTCCAGAGTTACTCTTCCATTCTTAAAATCCTTTATTAAAGTCAATTCCTCCTTTGTCAGTCTTGTTTTCCACATATCCATTATGGTTAGCGTGTGGCACATTGACCTCTGACCCAACAGAGTAGCTACTGCATTTATATCACTCATCTCAGGTCCAGCCACGTTAACTATGTGCCTCAATGCCACAGTTTTAGAAGCACACAGTATCTGCGTAAGTCCCAGAACATTCTCACCCGTAATATCCATGCGAGCTCCTCTGATTAGAGGTTCTTCAAGTAACCAGAACAAAGAATTGGTCTCCTCCAGTCTGCAAACATTTAAAAGTCCCCACACTTTGAAAAGTTCACAATAAAATCGAGGCACTCCAGCAAAACGTAGTTGCTTAGCATCCATTAGAAACAGCGCAGCATCCAGTCCAAGTCCATCTACTGTGTGCAAAATCGTTTTTAACATCTTCCTCCACACCAGCTCAACAGGGCCAGTCAGAAATTTCTGAATAAACTGCAAACGAAAAGTAGCATGTCTGCTCTGTAAGTGCACCAAGCCTTGTCCTCCCTCTTCTTTCGGAAGAAAGAGCACACTTTGGGGAACCCAGTGTAAACAATCCCAAAAAAAATTCACTAGGATTACCTGTAATCGGGACAGTAGTCCAACAGGTGGATCCACACAAGATAACCTATGCCACAATGTAGAGGCAACCAAGTTGTTGATTATTAAAACTCTCCCTCTAAATGACAATTGTGAGTGAATCCATTTCCATTTTTTCAATTTTCCTTCTATTTTTTCAATCACCCCTTCCCAGTTCTTTTGTTGGGTGTTTAAATCCCCAAGATGTACTCCTAAATATTTTAACCCTTCTTTCTTCCAACTCATCCCACCAGGTAGTTTTGGCATCCCTTCCTCCCATTTCCCAACAGCCAGTGCTTCACTCTTCTCCCAATTAATTTTTGCAGCTGAAATTATTCCAAAATCATTAACAACAGAAACCAGCTGATTAATGTCTTGTTGCCCATTTACCAAAACCATAACATCATCGGCATAAGCTGAAATTTGATGTTGTATATCATGATTCAATGTTAAACCTTTAATCCTATCTCTTAATTTATTCAGCATTGGTTCAATAGCTAAGGAGTAAAGCATACCAGACAGAGCACAACCTTGTCTGATTCCTCTACTAGCTTTAAACGGGGCACTCAAACCACCACTGACCTTCAGTAAACTCTCAGTGTCCTGGTACAACACTTTAATCATATCAACAAAAACAGAACTAAAACCAAAAGCTTCTAGGGTGTCCCATAGATACTGATGCTCAACTCTATCGAAAGCCTTCTCTTGGTCAATAGAGATAAACCCCAAATTTACCCCTAAAAGACTCAAAATACTTAAAATATCCCGTATGAGACAGACATTATCTGTGATTGACCTACCCGGCACACAATATGTCTGATCAAAATGAATGACCTGCCCCATCACTTTTCTCAGTCTGTTAGCCAGAGTCTTAGAAAGGACTTTGAGATCAGAACAAAGCAAACTCACAGGTCTCCAGTTCTTAATCTCCTGCAAATCACCCTTTTTGGGTAGCAATGTGATCACTGCTCTCCTACAGCTCAGGGGCAAAGAGCCATCAGCCAAGCTTTCATTCAGGACAGCCAGCAGGTCCTCGCCCAGCACAGCCCAAAACTCTTTATAAAACTCAGCTGGGAGTCCATCCATCCCAGGAGCTTTTCCACTCTCCATGCCCTTGAGAGCGTTCAGAAGCTCCTCTTCCGAAAAGAGGCCTCCCAGCCCCTGCCTTTGAGTCCTCCAAGACATTTGCCAGACCTTCATAGAAGCAAGCAGACAACTCCTCGTCCTTTCTATATTCACTACTATACAATTTTTCATAGAACTGTACAGTTCGTTTTCTAATTTCAGATGTCTTTGTCAATTCCTGCCCGTTTTCAGAGCGTAAGGAGTGAATATAGCAACTCTGACCATTCTTTTTTCAAGACTAAAGAAAAACTTAGATGGGGCATCCATTTGCGTTAAGTTTTGAAAGCGAGATCGGACCAAAGCCCCCTTTGCTTTAATGCCGAGCAAATCTGACAGAAGAGATGTCTTCGTTTTAAGTGTCTCGATATGTCTTCCCTCCCCAGTATTCTCTGCTAACCCTTGTGCCTCCATTATTTCAGATTCAAGTTTTTCCATTGATCTAGTGATGTCCCGAGAGACACTGAAAGTATACTGCTGACAAAGTACTTTCACTTCAACCTTTCCATAGTCCCACCACTGACGTAAATTTTCAAAGCATGGTTTTCTTAATTTAAAATCATTCCAAAAAAAAAAAAAACAGCTCTAAAATTCACATCACTTAACAGGGAAGTGTTAAAATGCCAATATGCACTCTTTGGCTTCACATTTGTTATAAACACATTACATGTGACTAAACAATGATCAGAAAAACCAGTTGGTGTAATAAAACAACTTTTCACAACATTAAACTGATGCTTAAAACAATAAAACCTATCCAATCTGGCTAAAGAAATTAAATTCTCTCTATTATGCAACCACGTGTATTGTCTTACATTATTATTTAGATCCCTCCATAGATCACATAAACTATGAGTCTCAATCAGTTCATTTAAAGCACGACTTGAAGCAGCATGAGGTTCCATATGATTCCGATCTAGACTATAATTCCCTGTACAATTAAAGTCCCCGCCCAAAAACAGAAAATCATCAAAACTACAATTCTGTAGAATTGTACTTACATTTTTGAGAAAGAGTACTCTTTCATTACCATTTGTTGGGGCATAAACATTAATAAAAACAGCCTTGAATTTTTCAAACTGAGCCCTTAAAAATATTAGTCTGCCAGGTATCACATGTTTAACCTCACATGAGATTGGTGAGAAATTCTTAGCAAAAAGGACAGTCACCCCTCCTCTGGTAGAGCTCATGTGAGTAAGAAACACTTCACCCTCCCACTCTTTTTTCCAGTCAATTTCATTAATACAGTCACTGTGTGTTTCTTGGACAAATGCTACATCAATATTCTTTTGTCTGATAAGCTCAAACAGCATTGCTCTTTTATGTATATCTCGGGCTCCATTCAAATTAAGAGAGCTCACCCTCATCACACTCATTAAAATAAATAGTATGAGGGGACATAAACCAAACAAAAACATGGGAAAACAGCGATTATGTGGTTTCGAAGCCATCTTCAGTTTGTACTTCTAATTTCAGTTTGGAAACAAGTTTCTTTAATCTGTATATTTCTTGAACTGTAAACTGTTCCCCTCCTTCATTTAGCATTGTCACTGAGTTAATAAACATTCTGCGGTCAGCAAAAAAATCCTCAAACTGGACATTTTTCACATTTTTCGTTCTTTGCAGGAATGATTTTATTTTGTCAAAGTTGTAATCACTGCGTCGACTTCGTCCTGTCCTACTGTCCACTACTTCACCATCAGAATCATCAATCATCCTGCCTTCAGTATCAAGTTTATCAGACTCTGTTTTTGTTTGTCTGCTCATTTTTGCCATTTCCGTACTCTTCCTATTTCTCTTTATCTTAGTATTGGGTACTTTGAAAAGTGTTTCATCACAAGCAATGTCTGTCACCATCTCTTCCTCCTCCACAATACACTCAGCCACATTAACAACATCAGTAGACACTGTAACCAGTTTTTTCTCAACATTTTCTGTATTTCCCCCCGCAACAACAATAGACACTGTATCAGTTTCCTTCTCCCCACTTTCTGTATTCCGCCCCGCAGCATTACTGCCATCATCATCATCTTCTTCACTAACAGAATCCTCCGTCACCATCGCGCTACTGTTATCGCGTGCGGTTTCTCCGCTCGGCCCCGGCTCTGGCTCTGGGTCTAACTCATCTGCTCTCTCAGGACACGCACGCCTAACGTGCCCTGTTCGCCCACAACCAAAACACTTCATAGTATCAGATGATACAAACACAACGTAATCAAAGCCGTCAATTTTGAATTTAAACGACACATTCAGTTCATCCAAATCACTCTTTAAGATCATATGTAGTTGCCGTCTAAAACACACAACATGCTTAAGCAAAGGCAATTTACACCCTAATGGGATCCTTTTCATTTGTGAGACAACTTTTCCATGTCTAGACAATTCATTAATCAAGAGCTCATCTTTAATTAAAGGTGGTACATTCGATAATGTTATCTTTCTTGCCGGCTGAACCAGCGGTATAACTGGAGTAAAAGTGTCCTGAATTACTACTCCGGTCTGCACTACACTGTTTACGTTCTCAATGGTATCAAGGAAGATAACCACAGCACTGTTCATTCGAGAAGCAGATATTATGCTATTAAAACCAACAGCGTTACCCACAGCCAAACTACAATCCTCCACAGAGCAGTTCATCACAGGCGCGAGTTTTATCCCGTGCCTGCGTGAAAGCTGCTCAAACTTTGTTTGGCTTGGACCCGCCATTGCTAACCAGCAAAGCGCTGGTTAACAACGTTCCTCAAACCCCCTACTCCTTAAACTTTCTTTGTATTCTTTTCAAACAATTTTTAAACCAAAAACCCCAAAACAGGGACAGTGTAAAAAGAAAGAAAGAAAGAATAGACTCACTCGCACCGCAACACTCTCAGGTACGCACGCTGACTCCGCCCACTCACTCACAGCATCCGCTCAGAGAGAGAGAGAGAGAGAGAGAGAGAGAGAGAGAGAGAGAGAGACTTTATTACCAGCTGTTCTCTTGTATCATTTGAGGATGATTTAGTGCAGTGGTTCTGAAGGGGGGGGGGTTAGGGGTAGGGGTGCACAGGTATTCCCTGGGGGGGGGGGGGGGGGGCAGGAAATAAAAAAACGAAACAAAAAAAATGCCAAATGATGTAGCAGGGGGGCGCGGGAGATAAAAAAAATAAAAAAAACACCTGTCAAGTTAACTGACATCGCATGGAAGATGGATCGGTTTATAAAAGGCAAGAGGAAAGCAGTAGATGAGGTCTCACAGACATCACAGGCAGGTGCTGGTCATTCTAAAGCTAAATGCCGAAAATATGAGGAGGCATATCTTGCTCTCGGCTTCACTGTTAATGTGGTTGGTGAGGAGGAGAGGCCAATGTCAAGTCAAGTCAAGTATATTTGTATAGCGCTTTTCACAATACAGATTGTATCAAAGCAGCTTCACAGTATTAAATTAAAATAATACAACAAGGTTTGTTTCTAGTGGAATTTATTGATTGATAAAATTAAATTAAATATCCCCAAAATATCCCCAACTGAGCAAGCCAAAGGCAACAGTGGCAAGGAACCGAAAAACTCCATCAAGTGACCTGATGGAGAAAAAAAACCTTGGGAGAACCCAGGCTCAGTCGGGGGCCAGTTCTCCTCTGGCGTTTATGAACTAGAGACCGGATTTAACTGTAAGATTAATGCCTGGCTGAAGAGATGCGTCTTTAATCTAGTTTTAAACTGGGAGAGCGAGTCTGAGCAACGAACAGTATCAGGAAGGCTATTCCAGAGTTTTGGAGCTAAATGTGAAAACGCTCTCCCTCCTTTGGTGGATCTGGATATCCTAGGTATGACCAAAAGCCTCGAATTTAGTGATCTTAAAGAGCGCGATGGATTATAGGGTGATAGAAGATCCGTTAAATAGACTGGAGCTAAGCCGTTTAGGGCTTTATAAGTCAGTAGCAATACCTTGTAATTAATACGGGACTTTATAGGTAACCAATGTAGTGATGTTAAAATCTGTAAAAATGGGTCAATGTGTGTACTATATCTTAAAACGCTGGCAGCAGAGAGCATGAAACCTACCAAATTAAGAAGATACATTGAGACGGTACATCCGAATTATGTTCACAAGCCCAATTGAGTTTTTTAAAAGAAAACTTGATCAATGTCGTGGGCAGCAAAGCCATTTTGCAAAAGCCACTTCAGCAACAGCGAAAGCGCAACTGGCTTCGTACAAAATTGCGTATCGCATTGCACAATGCAAGAAACCACACACGACTGCAGAAGAATTGATTATTCCTGCTGCCACAGATATAGTGTCAGTTATGCTTGATGAGGCAAGTGTCATGAAATTAAAGACTATCCCAGTGTCTAATGACACAATATGGCTTCCGGTTCCGGTAGCGTACGCTGGCGCGTTTGGCTGCCGCTGCTCACCTGGCCTGCTGTTTGTTTGCTCTATCTGAAGTTGAAGCTGAACTGAAGCTGAACTTGAAGCTGTTTATGTTTTTCACTGCTCGTCCTATTGGATTATAACGTGCATGGACGTTGCTCCCGATTGAATAGTTAATCTCCCGAAGATATTGTTCTCACTCACCTACAATCTTGGACAGCCCGGGCGTACTTTTTTCACCCAGCCCAACTCGAGCCATCGACTGCCCCGATGAGCAGATCATCCCTCGGCGTGTGCGTGTGTAAGTTTCCCCTTCCTCACTGCTGTACGCTGTGGTTTTTCTGTTTGGGCAGTTGGCTACTGATGTTTTCAATCTGGCTGTGAGTCCCGGGGTGCCCGAGGTTCATGTGGAGTAAAAATGCGTCCGTTTCCGACTCTCACCATTCTATGGATACTGTGGATTGTTACTTCCACATGTGACTTTTTTGATATGTCGCGGCAGAATATGTCTCTAACATACTCTATGAAAGAACTCCGTGACTTTATGTCGCCATCTCTTCGTCTGCCTGTTAAGGTGTACGAGCTGTGCACCGCCCTGGGTATTTCTCGCCCGCGACCCCGTTATGTGCATCGAGGAAGCCGTCGCATTTTCCTTACAAATCCCGGGAACTCTGATGGTACCATCCCCACAGTTGTCTCTATGCGGCCCGCTGGCTCCTCGCCTAGGCATCGCTCTGCTGGAAGTATCGACTATCGGAATCTTATCCTGCTTTCGTCGCCTGTTTGCGAACTTCCAGTGACTCAGATTCCTGTGCGCTTGGCTTCTCGTTCCATCTCGGCCAAGACCGTCCTTTCCCGTGGTGGAGTGGATTCGGTGTGTCTCCGTTCACTTTGTTTTAATGGACATGTCTCTACTAGCTCAACAACTCGATCTTTGCCAGTTAAATTTGCTCTCATAAATGCCCGTTCTGTAGCCAATAAGACATTCATTCTAAATGACATTATCACATCGCATGAGTTGGACATTTTATTTGTGACTGAAACTTGGCTTCGTACTGGTGATTTATCCCCTTTCACCGAATTATGTCCTCCTCAGTGGGGTTTTCTAAATTCCCCAAGGATCTCTGGCCGTGGTGGTGGCTTAGCTACAGTTTTTAAAAATATATTCAAATGCAAAATCCTTCCTGTAAAAAACTACTCTTCTTTTGAAGTTCAACTGTTTATACTTGCAAATTGTCTGCAAACACCCCTGTTATGTGCACTGGTCTACAGATCACCTAAAGCTACTGGCTGCTTCATACATGATTTCTCTGACCTTCTGTCTGCTTTGACCATTCGGTTTGACAAGATGCTGATTCTTGGTGATTTTAATATTCATGTCTGTTGCCCAACTAAGCCGATGGTGAATGAATTTTTAGCGTTACTCGACTCTTTTAACCTCATTCAATCAATTTGTAGCTCTACTCATATCAAGGGACACACATTGGACCTTGTTTTGTCATCAGGGATATCAGTTGACAAACTTGGTATCACTAATGTTGCCATCTCCGATCACTTTCTGATTGAATTTGAATTTTCTAGCTACAGTCCTCCCTCTGTCCCTTCCCCTTCTTATGTTTTAGCTCGTTCATTTAACTCAGCTACAGCTTCTCTTTTCTCAAATTCCTTTAAGTTTGCTCTCCCTCCTTCCCTCTCTGCTGACCTGCCATCATGCACTAATATTGATGAGCTTGTCTCTAGTTTTAACCTGTCTTGTACTAACACATTGGATCAGATAGCCCCTGTAAAATTAAAACGAGTAAAGTCAAACACTTTAACACCTTGGGTGAATAGTTCCATACAAGCTTTCCGTCAAGCCTGTAGACAGGCTGAACGGAAATGGAAAAAAGATAAGCTTCAGGTCTCTTATGACATATTTCTGCAACATCTGAAAGCCTATCAAGTCACTGTTAAAAAGGCAAAAGCTAATTATTTCAGTGAACTTATTAACTCACAGGCTAATAGACCTAAAGTCCTTTTTAAAGCTATCGATACATTCTTAAATCCGGCTAATACAGTTGATACATCCTTAACTTGTGTTGAGTTTTCTGATTATTTTATCCGTAAAATTGACCTTATCAGATCTAGCATCACATCCCAGGGTTGCATCTCAGTTATATCTTGCAGTCCTACCAGCTTTCTCCGGCATTTCACTCCTCTGTCTTCCCCTGAGTTGTCTGAGATAGTTTCTCACCTGAAGCCTTCTTGCTGCCCTTCTGATATTATTCCCTTTCGTCTCTTTAAAGAGGTCTTTGATGTCCTTTCTCCAATTGTGTTAGCTATAGTAAACTGTTCCTTATACACTGGTGTTGTTCCATCTGGTTTTAAGCACGCAGTAGTACAACCACTATTGAAAAAACCCAATCTTGACCCCAATGATTCTGGAAATTTCAGACCTATTTCTAAATTATCGTTTATTTCTAAAATCCTGGAAAAAGCAGTTTTCAAGCAGATCTCCTCTTTCTTGACTAATTTTAACATATTGGATAAATTCCAATCTGGTTTCAGAGCTCTACACAGCACAGAATCCGCACTACTTAAAGTTTATAATGACATTCTTCTTACCATTGACTCTGGATCAAGTGCATTACTTATCCTCCTTGACCTTAGCGCTGCCTTCGACACTATTGATCATGGTATTCTTATTGATCGCCTGGAAAATAGTGTCGGACTACAGGGCCCTGTCTTACGCTGGTTTAAATCATACCTGACAGATAGAACATTCTCTGTTAAACTGGGTGCTAAATCATCCCCTCCAGTGGATATTAAATATGGTGTCCCTCAAGGATCAGTTCTTGGTCCCCTGTTATTCTCCCTATACATGCTGCCCCTTGGCTCCATCCTTGAAAAGCACAACTTAAGATACCATTGCTATGCTGATGATACATTACTGTATTTACCCATTTCCCCTGGTTGTACTTCAGATATCGAAACTATTTTTAGCTGCTTGGAAGACATTAAATCATGGATGGCAGAAAATTTCCTCCAGTTAAATACCAAGAAAACAGAGATGATTTTATTTGGATCCCCCAACACTACAAAACACTGGAGTAATGCCCTTGGCCCTTGGTCATCTAACTTGCAGAATCTGGTCAGAAATCTAGGTGTCATTTTTGATAGTTCTCTTAATTTTAATAAACAAGTTAGCTCTGTTGTTAAAGGTAGTTTTTATCAGCTTAGAACAGTAGCTAAGCTGAAGCACTTTTTATCCAAGAAAGATCTTGAAACAGTAATTCATGCTTTTGTTTCCTCACGCTTAGACTACTGTAATTCTCTGTACACAGGTCTAACCAAACATAATTTAAATAGACTTCAGTTAGTCCAGAATGCTGCTGCAAGACTCCTCACAGGCACCAAAAAGTTTGAGCACATAACCCCAGTTTTAGCTGAGCTCCACTGGTTACCAGTGAAATTCAGAATTGATTTTAAAATCTTACTTTTCGTTTTTAAAGCTCTACAAGGTCAAGCCCCTTTGTATATTTCTGAGCTCTTGTCTACTTACTCTGCCGCCAGACCACTTAGGTCTACAACCCAACAGCTACTTGCTATCCCCAAGACACGTCTTAAAACCAGAGGGGACAGAGCTTTTTCTGTAATAGCTCCTAAACTCTGGAACTCCCTCCCACTTCATATTAAGTCCTGTAATACAATTGTCAGTTTTAAGACAAATCTGAAAACATACTTTTACTCTCTTGCATTTAATTCTCTATAAAATTTTTATGTATTTTTGTTTTATTTTTCTTTGTTTTTGATATGTTATATTCTATAGCCTTATAATATATGTTTATGTTTTATTTTATTATTTAAGTGTATTAAAGGAGTCTTGTACTCATTTTTATGTATTGTCAAGGCATATTGTTTCTGCCTTCTTGCTCTAACTTGTAAAGCACTTTGGGTCAACTGTTGTTCGGTTAAATGTGCTATACAAATAAAATGACTTGACTTGACTTGACTTGACAATATCAAGACGAATTTCTGATATTGCAAATGACGTGGAGGACGTTGCAAATGCGCTTCGTTGATGAAAAATCGCTGACTGAAGATACACTGTTTTGCAAGTACATCTCAAACAGAGCAACGGCTGATGAACTTTTCAAGATTATAGATTCGTACTTGACAGAGGCAGGGATTAAATCGGAGGACTGCTTGGGAATTTGCACGGACGGCGCACAGAGCATGGCTGGGAAACGAGCAGGATTGCAGGCACTCATCAAGAGATTCGCACCTAAAGCAAAGTGGACTCACTGCTTTATACATCAAGAAGCACTCGCATCATGGCAGTTAAATCCTGCGTTAAATGATGTTTTGTCTGACGTTGTTACCGCGGTCAATTGCATCAAAACAAGACCGCTGAAATCCCGACTGTTTTCCACGCTCTGTCAGGAGATGGGCACCGATCACAGTGCTGTGCTGTTTTACAGTGAAACGAGATGGCTCTCCCGCGGCAAAGTGCTATCCAGAGTGTTTGAGCTCAGGGAGCAAATTCCAATTTTTCTGCAGGAAGAAGGATTGAATGAGTTTTCCAGCAAGTTCAGCAATGAACAATTTGTAATGAAATTGGCATATCTCAGTGACATGTTCGCCAAGCTGAATCAATTAAACCTGGATCAATTAAACCTCAATTAAGCCTGCAGGGCGAAGACAAACACCTACCACATCTGGCAGACCAAGTCAACTCATTCGTCTGAAAATTGGAGATGAGGCACAGGAAACTTAATATCATTCAGTCCAGGCCCAGCCACAGCAACTAAATGCTTCAACTGAACATTTTTGGAGGTGCACAGAATCTGGGTGAGACCCATCATACTCTCGCCTGTTACATCAAACCTAGCTCCTTTAACCAGGGGTTCTTCAAGCAACCAGAACAAAGAGTCTGTTTTCTCCAGTCTATGAATGACAAAAAGTCTCCAAACTTTAAAAAGTCCACGATAGAAAGGTGGTAATTCATTAAGGCAAATGTTCTTGTGGTCCATTAAAAAAAGTGCAGCATCCAGGCCAAGACCTTCTACTCTTTGTAAGATTGTTTTGGCCATCATTCTCCACACCAGATCCGCAGACCCCTTCAAAAACGTTTGTACAAAAGAACAAATTCATATTGCATTTCTGCAGGAGACGCACCTAACAGACAGTGAGCATGTCAAATTGAAGAGAGACTGGGTAGGACAAGTGTATGGCTCATCATTCACCAGTAAAAGTAGGGGAGTTGTCATTCTTGTAAATAAATGTATACCACTATCAGATATTAAAGCTGGGGTAGGTAAGAATGGTCTAAAAAACTTATTTTTCAAATTTGTTTAAACTTTATGTATATATCAATACATAATTATAATAAATATATTTTTGATTCGCTAACGAGCTAGTTATAACTATAAGGCAAAGCTAAAAACAGGTTGCATTGATACAAGTTTTTCCATTTCCATTAGTTGCACTGTGATGAAGATGAATTTCTTATAAGATTCATAACATATAACGTTAGGCCTACTAGCTGTTAAACATGTATTTTGTTATGTAAAGTTCCCCCCACAGCGGAGCCTGCCGTGAACGCGCTGGCTAGTAAACATGCAGGGTCACCGATGACGACGGATAAGGTCGCTAGATATAAGGTTAGCAGGTTTCAATTGTTGCTTTGCACAGTGCGTGACATTTTATCTGTATGTTATGCGGCTAGAGTTTTAACACTGAGTCAATGGGCTCCGACGGGCTTGTTTATCGTCATCGGTCTTTTTCCGTTTACCTGTCTTTGTTGTATGAGCAGGTTCCACTCGAGAAATTGGCAGTTTTGGTTGTTTGTCCGCCATTAGCACAGCTGCTCGGCACACCGGCAATCTTGATTTTGAATGACGGTACGCGCTGTGCAAGAGAGGGGCGATCAGCGCGTACGCGAACTTGATTGACACTGCTAAGACACTCCTCCTGGCTCTGAAGGCATCTGATTGGTTCTTTACATTCGCACCGAATGGCAGTGATTGGTCAGAGTTTTTACTGTCCTGCAGCTGCTACAGAGGTCTGATTGTTTTCATTCCTTTTTCTGAACACATAATGTATTGACTACTCTCAGGATGGAAGGACCATTTCACCCAGTATAAAAAAAAGTGTTTCTGAACAGGATTACCTACTATAGCTTTAACACATATTCCGATAAATCAGGCCGGTATATCCTGCTTAAAGCAACACTATCTGGACAACCCATTACCCTTATGAATGTCTATATCCCCCCTATTCAATCCAATGAATTAATTACACAGGTTTTTTCCAAATTTGCTGAATGGCAATGTGAACATAGTATAATTGCTGGTGATTTTAATTGTACACTCCTACCAAAACTTGACAAAACGATATCATCTAATGATAAGCCCTCAAACAGAGCACAAGCTCTGAATGAGATGTGTGAAGAAATTGGTCTGATAGATGTTTGGCGTGCTCTGCATCCCAGAGATAGAGAATACACATTCTTTTCTGGTGTCCATAAAACCGCTAGCAGAATAGACTACTTTTTCTCTCCCAAAACTTCACTTCAAAATGTAATTGACTGTAATATTGGCAACATTATAATCTCGGATCATGCTCCCGTTTTTCTTAGATTAGGCCTATCCAACCAAATATATTATCCGGCTTCATGGAAATTCAAACCATAGCTCGTTCATGACCCAAATTTTGAATCCTACCTTAAAGAACAAATTAAACTATTTATTATGGACAATAGAACCCCAGAAGTATCTCCCAACTTGCTCTGGGACACTGCTAAAGCATATATTAGGGGATTGATTATTTCCTATGTATCTAATCAGAAAAAAAAAGCAGTTGGCAGATCAGAGAAAATTAGAAATTATGCTCCATGATTTAAAAAATAAATATAATACTTGCCCGTCAGATGTGCTACTGGCCGAGATAGAAACCATTAAAACCTCTCTTGAAGCAATTCTTACAAATAAAGCTGAAAAATCGGTGTTCTTTGCTAGACAGCGAATGTATGAATTTGCCAATAAACCTAACAAATATCTAGCTAATTTACTGCGGAGCCGATCCCAAGCCCAGGTTATATCCAGTATCAAAGATAAAGAAGGCAAGTGCCATCACGATAAAGTAATTAACGAAATCTTTAGGGCATTTTATAAAAGGCTTTATTCATCCCAATCAGGGTTTTTTTCTGGTGATAACATGGATAAATTCCTTGCAAACCTTAATCTGCGTGAATCAACTGAGGAACAAAGACAGATGTTAAACAAACCAATTGGAATTAGCGAAATTTTGAATTGTATTAATAGCCTTCCTAAAGGAAAAGCCCCAGGGCCTGATGGGTTTACAGTGGAATTTTTTCAGAAATTTAAAATGGAGCTAGGGAGCCTAATGCATGAAATGATACAGTATTCATTTGATTCTGATAGGCTTCCTGACTCCATGACAGAAGCCAACATATGTGTTTTTCTAAAAAAAGGCAAATGCCCTGAGGAGTGCGGTTCTTATCGCCCTATTTCTCTGCTTAATGTGGACAAAAAAATTGTGGCGAAGATATTAGCCACTCGACTTGAGTCAATTCTTCCTAAAATAATTGATCCTGATCAGACAGGCTTTGTCAAAGGTAGATCCTCAGCCCATAATATTAGAAGGCTTTTTAATATAATTCAATATTCAAATCAATATGCAAATTCAGGATTAGTCATCTCATTAGATGCTGAGAAGGCATTGGATAGGGTCGAATGGCCATATTTATTCTCAGTACCCTCTAAATTTAAATTGGGTGATGCATTTATTAAATGGGTTAGGATATTGTACTCTTCCCCCACAGCGAGAGTCATTACTAATGGTCTTAAATCCCCTGGTTTTGCTTTGGCACGTGGTACTAGGCAAGGATGCCCAATGTCGCCACTGCTATTCGCACTGGCTATTGAACCGCTGGCTGCAGCCATTAGAGATAACCCATCCATTGAAGGACTTAGACTGGGAGAGAAAATGTATAAAATCTCGCTGTACGCGGATGACATCTTAATTTACCTCGCCTCTCCACAAGAATCAATTCCACATCTTATTGATACAATTTCTAATTTTGGCTCATTCTCTGGGTATAAAATTAATCTTTCAAAGTCAGAAGCAATGCCGTTAAGTAAATCACATTCCCACAATCCTACAGCCTCTCAACCATTTAAATGGTCTCCTGCAGGCTTTGTTTATTTGGGTATAAAAATTACACCGAAGCTAGAAAGTCTATATAAAAGCAATTTTGTCCCTATTTTAACTAAAATCAGATCAGATCTAGATAGATGGTGTAATCTTCCTTTATCTTTACTGGGTCGTGTCCACCTGGTCAAAATGAATATTTTACCCCGCCTTCTTTACCCATTTCAAATGCTACCAGTTCTTATTCCTAACAAAGCACTTAAAGTGTAAGTTGCAGGTTAACCACCACAGCCAATTAATGTGTAAATTAAAGTGCTCTATATGTATATATTTAATTATTTCTGTCTTAAAATACGTTAAAATAACATTTATTGGGGTTTCTTCAAAGGTAGCGTGTTTTTTCAGTTACTGGGTGATGACGTCATAAGAGGAACTCGCAACCCATACTCTGCTAGATTGTTACTGTATTATGGCTATTTGGAGAACGACTGAGGATGTGTGAAACCATCAAATTCTTTATGGACCACAGCCCTACAATTTTTAACCGGTCAGGCATGAGAGAGGGGAGCCATGGCACTCAAAGAGTTATTAATGTTTGGTGTGAGGAGAATGAGTGGAGGGCTGGCCAGGTGTCCTGGTGAGTAACGTTAGCTACGTTAGAGCTAGTCTAGCCTGGTGCAAACTTAACCCGGATAATATAACGGAACAAGCAAGTCTTTTCAAAATATTGGCGTCATGTAGAATAGCAAGGAGGGACAATGACTGAAGACATTATTTACTTACAGTAAGTCAGTCCAAATCAGAGCTGTAGAGATGCACACACTGCACAGGCACCAATCGCTAGTCTCATCGACGCCTCAAACGTCATGTAATACACTTCCTCAATCCACGCGTTATCAATTTCTCACGATTTAATTAGCGATGTTTATTGTCAGAAAAGAAAAAGAGAGATCGATGTCCCCATCACTGTGTTTGTGTGGGCTATGCCACCCAATTGAATCAGCAGTGGAGAGTATGTGCTGCCATGAGGTGAACGCGTTTTGGAGTTTAGTGGAACAGCTCGACCTGCGACCGGCTGATCTGACGTGCCTGAACCCGTTTGTTTTGCGAATAGCTTATTCTCATTTCAGGCAGGATCACGGTCCCTTTGAAGTCAGCACACACGAGTATGTTTACAATGGAGTTATTTTATCTAGGGCTGACTTCTAATAGTCGAGGATTCGACGATTCGATTCGGAGAGGTCTGATTCGACTATGAACCTCATAGTCGAATTCGCATTTTCGCATTCGCAACCTCATAGTCGAATTCGCATTTTCGCATTCGCAACCTCATAGTCGAATTCGCAAAATTCGCATTTTCAGAAGGGCTGGGTACAATTTTTTTTTTTTCCGCTTTCGCGCAGGTCATGTTTTGAAAGACAATGTCCTGTAGCTTACTAATGTAAATAAATAAAAATGTATTCAAAAATCTGCTTCACATTTTCAGCAGGGCTGCGGAGCGGCTGTGGGTTGACTCCACACGGTTCTCATGGGCTTTATAAGTCCTAACGTGAAAAAAGCTTTACGTGGTTTAATGTACCTAAACAATAATTACCAAATTTCCCTCTCATATATTGCTCCTCATAACCACTGAAAATGGTAAAAAAAATCGAACCCAGAGTCCAATTATTATGGACGTTATCTGATATTAAGCGTTTCTGCTTCACATTTTCATCAGGGCAGCGGAGCGGCTGTGAGTTGACTCCACACGGTTCTCATGGGCGTGAAAAAGCTTTACGTGGTTTAATGTACCTAAACAACGATCACCAAATTTCTCTCTCATATTGCTCCTCATGTTTATGAAATGTTATGATATATGTGTGATATGTTTTGTTCATCTGGCTTTAAATGAATAAAAGGTATTTGTTACACACCATGTTTTTCTTTTAGTTTTTTTAGCTCTTTTGTTTGAAATGGAAAAAATCTAGCTGCTATCTAAAAAAAAAAACTATCAAAACTTCGACTATCAGTCGACTACGGCAAAATCTAACGAATCAGATTCGACTATGAAAATCCTTAGTCGAAAACAGCCCTAATTTTATCTATAATTTTTTTTATCAAATAAAACATACAACGAACTTTTCTGAAGTTATGTAAGGCGAATATAGCTGCTAGCGTACGGTAACTCTACTAGTGAGTTCCTCTTATGACGTCACGCCCCATCTAGTGGAAGGGAGCGGGAGCGGTTAAAACCACTGTTAAAAGTGCCAACTTTTCATATTATATCAGCATTTTGGTATAAAAAACAATGGTGGGCGGTTCTGATCTTTATGTTTAATAAACACATTGCATTACTTCGTGAAAAATTTAACCTGCAACTTACACTTTAAACAGTTACGTGGCTCCGTTATTTCCTTTATCTGGCGGAAAAAAAGACCTAGATTGAGATACAGCTTCTTAACACTTTTGAGTAAATGTGGAGGACTAGCGGCCCCAGACATTAAGCTATATCAGCTTGCTGCCCAACTTCGTTTTACACTGGAATGGCACTTGAATGATCCAAACTCAACTTGGATTAGTGCAGAGTCCACAACTCTCGGGCAAATTCCTCTACGAAATCTACTATATGTGTCTTCCAAAAATCAGAGAACTTTAACTAAAGATAATTTTATTCTTAAAAATATGATTAAAATGTGGAGTTTAGTACGCAAAACAGAAGGGTTTAATTCTCACCTATCACTACTCACACCCTTGCATAACAACCCAGATTTCCCCCCGGGGATGAATGACGGTTTAATATATTTGAAAGACAAAGGAATACATGTCATAGGAGATCTGACAGAGAATAAACAGCTTATGACCTTTGAACAATTCACTGCAAAATATACTCTTAATAAGAAGTTACTTTTTGGTTTACCACCAAATACGTAGTTTCATAAAAAAAAATCTCAGAGTCTATTCAAATGGTCTCGGTGTATCCCCAATTGAGGAACACTTAAATAAACTTACATCATCTCGATCTGCATCAAAAAATTTCTATACTACTTTGATAAGGGCAAATACAGACAACTCAGATAAAACCAGGGTGTTATGGGAAAAGGACTTTGGGGAAGAAATTCAGACATCTGATTGGAAAGTCATATGTGAGATGCCCTCCTATCTTGCCAACAATTCAGCATGGGAAATGCAATTTAAAATTGTTCATCGTTTGCATGTGACTCCAGCCCAAAGACATAAAGTAAACCCAAAATTCTCTAACCTATGTAACAAATGTAAAAGGCTAGAAGGGACCCTCTTTCACTGTTTCTGGAGCTGCTCGGCAATACAACAATTCTGGATGGGCGTCTTAAGGGAACTTGAAAGAATATTTCGCTGCTCATTACAATTAGGACCAAAGACATGTTTGCTTGGTATGAGCCAGGAACTCCCATCCAAATTCCAAGGGATCCACCTCCTTCAAATTCTACTACACTGTGCCCGCAAATGCATACTTGTGTGTTGGATAACAGACCAAGCCCCATCAATAGCACAGTGGATGAATACTGCTAAAGGCCTTATTCCATATGAAGCTTTTTCAACAGCATTAAAAGATAAACCTTTTAAATTTTATAAAATTTGGGACCCCTTACTCAATTATCTTGGGGAGGAGGAGACACATATGCTAGCGCTGGGAATGCAGAACCTGGCATGGAAGGACTGAATAACCACCCAATGGTGATGTAATATATTGATATGCTTATTATTATTATTCTCTTTTATATATTTTTTTTTAATTAATTAATTTATTTATTTATTTTTACTTTTGTTAATGTACTTTAATGTGTACTTTGTAGAAAATGCAAATGTATAGCCACCTGGGCATGTTGTATTAGCTCAAATGTGGCAAATGTGTTTAAACCCTGTTAATGTCAAAACTTGAATTAAAAAAAAAAAAAAAAAAAAAACGTTTGTACAAATTGTAAGCGGAAGGCTTTAAACATTTGTGGGTGGATCCATTTCCATTTTTTAAGTCTGCCCTCTATCTTTTTCACAATTCCCTCCCAATTTTTCTGCTGTGCAACTTCATCACCAAGTTATACTCCCAAATATTTGAAATCTTCAAAAATCTTCATTTCAGAACATAAACTTATAGGACGCCAGTTCCTGATCTCCTGTAAATTGCCCTTCTTAGGAAGCAGTGTTATAACAGCTCTTCTGCAACTCAAAGGCAATGAGCCTTCTGTCAGACTCTCATTAAGAACACTTAATAGGTTCTCACCAAGCACAGACCAGAACTCTTTATAGAACTCCACAGGGAGTCCGTCAATATCAGGAGACCTCCCACCCTCCATATCTTTAAGGGCATTCAAAAGTTCCTGATTGGACAAGGGTCTTTCCAGATGTGCCTTTGAGTCTTCAGCAACACTGGGCAATCCTTCAAGGAAACCGGCAGACAACTGAACATTCTCTTTATATTCACTCTTGAACAGTTCGTTATAGAACCTTACAGCTCTCTGTCTTATATCAACTGCTTCAATTAACTCCTGGCCACTTTCTGATCGTAAAGAGTGAATATATCTGCATTGTCCATTCTTTTTCTCCAAGCTGAAGAAGAATTTAGTTGGGGCGTCCATTTCAGTTACATTCTGATGCCTTGACCTTATCAGAGCTCCTTGTGCCTTTATACCAAGCATATTCTCCAAAAGAGACCTTTTGGACTTTAATGTCTCAGCTTGTCTTGGTTCTCTTTTAACATCATCCAATGCTTGTAAGTTAACAATTTCAGATTCCAATTGTCTCATGTTTCGAGTGATGTCTCGAGAAACATTGAAAGCATATTGTTGACAAAGCATTTTTATTTCAATTTTTCCATAGTTCCACTTCCAACCATTGTCTCAAATCATTAAAACCTTGCTTTCTTAATTTAAATTGACTCCAAAAGAAACAAAAAACTTCTTTAAAATTCAAATCGCTCAACAAAGAAGTATTAAAATGCCAATACGCACTTTTAACCTTAACATCTGCAATAAACACCTGACAAGAAAAATTATCAGTAAAACCAACTGGCACAATTTCACATTTTTTCACAACATTTACATGGTGTTTAAACCAACAAAATCGATCAAGTCTTGCCATGGAAAGAAAATTCTCTCTTGTATGGAACAAGCGGCAACCTCCCCGTCTCTCTCTTGAAACCAACACGGAAGTGAGTTAAACTGCAATTCATTGACTGGCCGCTTGAGGCTGGCTGCAGAAGTGAGTCAAATATGTATCTCCACCATGTTAAAATTACCAACTTTACAGCAGAAAAAAAACATGTTTACAGCCTGGTTCTCTATGTGGCTTTGGTCTATACAGCTAATTTTGCCCTTCATAACAACTGTGAGGGGGGTGAATTTTTTTATAACTCATCCGTTTAGTTGATTAATATTTAAAGTTCTGCATAATTAAGGGTGTGGCCACTTGAGTGACAGGTGGATTGCAGCTGATGTCAATGCTAGCCGTTTGTCTGCTGTTAGCCGTCACTTCACCTCAGCAAATTTTAGCTGCTGAACTTGCCATCTCTGCAGTGTTTGTGCTTTTTTTGGGGATTATTTCATACAATTTAATACACCCATTACTTCGCCCACGGCTTAGGATTCCGTCGTTGTCGTCGAGTATCGTTCGAGAGAACAACCAGCGCTGTATTTCAGTTGTTTTCCTCTGTGAACATGCACTAATGGATGTCTGACAATTTTGTTGCTTTTTGGAGTTTTCAGATTTAAAAACGTCTATAAAGGCTCGTTCGTTCTGCTCTCACGGAACAGATGGATTATAATATGCTTATGTACCGTCAGTTGAAATCCTGCAGGTGTCGGCGCTTTCTCCGTCCATGCAATAAAATGCACATCCTTGAATGACCGCAGATTTTCTAGCGCATTTACTGCATTTACAATCTTCATAGGCAATATATCTATGGTTTAACCCATTTGAGAGGCGGCCAAAATCAGAATTTAAAATGGACTGAATAAGCTCTCTACGAACTTGACGAGCGATGCCGCGCTGACGGACCATAGACTATAAAAAAGAGTGACTGACATGTATGCACAAATCACTGTCACACACACACTCTCTCAGAGTAATATTAAGTTACTGCATAATACATTTTCAATTAGCAGAATAGTACAGAATCACGATACACAGTCTCACTTGTAGCCATGTCTTTTAACTATTATAATATTTCGAAGGGCAAAAATAGGAACTTTTAATTGGCTTTACATCATCAACTGTCACTTGTGCGAGGCCCTGTGCAGTCGCAGACTTGGTACTGTAAGTAGCATAACGTTATAGCATTACCTCCCCAGCCTGAGCTAGCTATATGAGCTAACTCGATCACGTCGAGCTAGGTGGGCGTGATTTCAGATAGCCAGGCTCCTCAGCTCCACTCACGCCCCGCCTCTTTGCCCATTTTCTGTTATCCGGGAGTGACGCGAGGTGACGCGAGGCCAAGATGGCGACGGCCGGCTCCGCCCACTTTAGGCTTCAAAAACGGTCTTCAGAAACCTACGGGTGACGTCACGGATACTACGTCCATATTTTTTTACAGTCTATGGTATGGAACCACGTATACTGTTTCACATTACCATTAAATTCTCTCCATAAATCACATAAACTATGTGTCTCTATCAATTCACGAAAAACTCGGCTTGAAGCCGCATGAGGCTCTACATGGTTCCTGTCCAGCACATCATTTTTTGTGCCACTGAAGTCTCCACCCAAAAACACATATTCACCAGTTTTACAACTCTGTAAAGTTGTATTTAAACTATTGAAAAAAACAATTCGTTCTATACCATTTCAAGGGGCATACACATTTATAAACACCATCTTGACTTACACTTTTCAAAAGTAGCGCGTATTATCATGAGCCTACCGTCTATTACCTCTTCCACCTGACAAAGCTTTTTGCAAATAAAACAGCCCCTCCTCCTCTGTTAGAACTCATGTGTTAGCAGCACTTCTCCCTCCCATTCCCTTTTCCAATCAATTGCATTCATGCAGTCACTATGAGTTTCCTGTACATACATTACATCTATATTCTTTTGTTTTATCAACTCATACAGCAACATCCTTTTTTGAACATCTCTTGCACCGTTTATATTAGGGGTGGAACGGTACATGTATTCGTATTGAACCGAAACGGTACGGGCATCACGGTTCGGTGCATGAATATACACGGAGAATACACGGTATAAAAATAAATAAAACTCGCGTGCAAATTAATTAATGTAATGCGGAACTACTGTTAGATACGCGGGTTCTTTAGGGACACCTAATCAGTAGCCCCGCCTTAACGCTGAAGCTTGTTGTGAATGGAATATGTTGTGTGTGCGTGCGTTCGTGCATGTGTGTGTTCGTGCATGTGTGTGTCTTGTGTGTGTGAGAGAGAGGTGCGGGCGCGATCGAACAGTGGAAACATAAAAAATATACTCCGTACTTTTGTTAATACAGGACATCATTTAAACTGCAAAGTGTTTACTTATATTTGTGTACACTCGCAATAAAACACAACACTGTGCTTTTGTCAAACTACCAAAATCTCTCTCACATACACACACTGTTTAAAAGCAAAAAATATTTATCCAACCCCATTTAAAAACAGTCTGTGGGTGCCATCTTTTGGACATTCATCACATTGCATTGGTTTTCATTTCTTGTCCTCAAACAGAGGACTAATCTAAGAAAATCCAAAATGTTTTTAATGGTAGTATTATTTTATACAGAAATAAAGTATTTATAATTCAGATGAGAATAAAGTTAGTGTTAATTAAAATTTTAAGGAAAACAAATATATTGATCTGCAATATAGCAAATTAATTTTAAATTCATTCAGGTACAATTATCAAACATATCTCAAGGTCTTTTTGTCTTTTTATTAATTTAATTAATAAACTAATTATATAAAACTATTGTCAATGAACTACAAATAAACTGGTTCTATGCCTTTACTTTATTAATACAACTTATTTAAAAAATACAAGGCTTAAGACATTTATTTTCCTTTGGTGGTACAGCCTGAGACACATCAGGATGTTAGGTCTGGCAACTCACCATAGACACGGCTCAATCCGAGGGGCGGGATAAACGGCTGTCTTTCAAATTCCCTCTGCACGCAATAGGACAGCGCTTTAACCAACCAGAGCGTATTCCCAACAGCGGAGCTAACGTTAGTAGATAGATTCAACTTTTGCCTCTAGATTTCTAGGCTATGAGACATGCACAATAATAAAAAAAATTGCCTTCTGCATTTTTGTTTTGCTTTTCCCTCCATTGTACCGAACTCGTACCGAACCGTGATGTCTGAACCGAGGTGTGAACCGAACCGTGACTTCTGTGTACCGTTCCACCCCTAGTTTATATTAAGTAAGTCCACCCTTATTGCACTCATTAATAAAAAAACTGGCACAACTGTTTTGCTGGCAAGAAGTTTCAAATTTTATAAGACATTGTCTTCTGTGATTATAAACAATAAAATCAATATGGTTTATTGCACAAAAACCATATGTGAGAAATTAGCAAAAATAACCTTGTCATGTAAAACATGTGTAATACCTTTCAGTTGCTGATGGTGTTTCTTCCCTGAAGTTTGGTCCCACACCTATTGAACGGTCACTCTTCACAGACACAGAGCTGGACACAGGTGAGCCTGATCTTACACTAATATATGAGAGAGAGAGAGAGAGAGAGAGAGAGAGGGAGAGAGAGAGAGAGAGAGAGAAACTTTACTACCAGCTGATCTCTTGTATCATTTGAGGATGATTTAGTGTAATTAAATACAGAATAGCCCCACGATTGTCCTTCTTAAGACTTATGATGGATAGATGTATTTATGTTTGTTCGGTTGCCTAATGTCTCTCCATGGTAATTGTATGTCCCCTATGGTTGTCTGTGTAAAACTGTTTTGCTGGCAAGAAGCTTCAAATTTTATAAGACATTGTCTTCTGTGATTATAAACAATAAAATCAAAATGTTTTTTTGCACATAAACCACATGTGAGAAATTAGCAAAAATAACCTTGTCATGTAAAACATGTGTAATACCTTTCAGTTGCTGATGGTGTTTCTTCCCTGAAGTTTGGTCCCACACCTATTGAACGGTCACTCTTCACAGACACAGAGCTGGACACAGGTGAGCCTGATCTCACACTACTATATGAGAGAGAGAGAGAGGGAGAGAGAGAGAGAGAGACACTTTACTACCAGCTGTTCTCTTGTATGTAATTAAATACAGAATAGCCCCACGATTGTCCTTCTTTAGACTTATGATGAATAGATGTATTTATGTTTGTTCGGTTGCCTAATGTCTCTCCATGGTAATTGTATGTCCCCTATGGTTGTCTGTGTAAAACTGTTTTGCTGGCAAGAAGCTTCAAATTTTATAAGACATTGTCTTCTGTGATTATAAACAATAAAATCAAAATGTTTTTTTGCACATAAACCACATGTGAGAAATTAGCAAAAATAACCTTGTCATGTAAAACATGTGTAATACCTTTCAGTTGCTGATGGCGTTTCTTCCCTGAAGTTTGGTCCCACACCTATTGAACGGTCACTCTTCACAGACACAGAGCTGGACACAGGTGAGCCTGCTCTCACACTACTATATGAGAGAGAGAGAGAGAGAGGGAGAGAGAGAGAGAGAGACACTTTACTACCAGCTGTTCTCTTGTATGTAATTAAATACAGAATAGCCCCACGATTGTCCTTCTTTAGACTTATGATGAATAGATGTATTTATGTTTGTTCGGTCACCTAATCAGAGTGTCTACAGATATAAACAAGTTAAATTGAACTTTTTAAGACCTTTTTAATGCCACTTTGAATGAAATTTAAGACCAAACCTGTGATGGAAATACACATTATATTACATACGTACAGTGGGGCAAGAAAGTATTTAGTCAGCCACCAATTGTGCAAGTTCTCCCACTTAAAAAGATGAGAGAGGCCTGTAATTTCCATCATAGGTATACCTCAACTATGAGAGACAAAATGAGAAAAAAAATCCAGAAAATCACATTGTCTGATTTTTAAAGAATTTATTTGCAAATTATGGTGGAAAATAAGTATTTGGTCAATAACAAAAGTTCATCTCAATACTTTGTTATATACCCTTTGTTGGCAATGACAGAGGTCAAACGTTTTCTGTAAGTCTTCACAAGGTTTTCACACACTGTTGCTGGTATTTTGGCCCATTTCTCCATGCAGATCTCCTCTAGAGCAGTGATGTTTTGTTGCTGTCGCTGGGCAACACGGACTTTCAGCTCCCTCCAAAGATTTTCTATGGGGTTGAGATCTGGAGTCTCCAGGACCTTGAAATGCTTCCTACGAAAACCACTCCTTCGTTGCCCGGGCGGTGTGTTTGGGATCATTGTCATGCTGAAGAACCCAGCCACGTTTCATCTTCAATGCCCTTGCTGATGGAAGGAGGTTTTCACTCAAAATCTCACGATACATGGCCCCATTCATTCTTTCCTTTACACGGATCAGTCATCCTGGTCCCTTTGCAGAAAAACAGCCCCAAACCATGATGTTTCCACCCCCATGCTTCACAGTAGGTATGGTGTTCTTTGAATGCAACTCAGCATTCTTTCTCCTCCAAACACGACCAGTTGAGTTTTTACCAAAAAGTTCATCTGACCATATGACATTTTCCCAATCCTCTTCTGGATCATCCAAATGCTCTCTAGCAAACTTCAGACGGGCCTGGACATGTACTGGCTTAAGCAGGGGGACACGTCTGGCACTGCAGGATTTGAGTCCCTGGCGGCGTAGTGTGTTACTGGTGGTAGCCTTTGTTACTTTGGTCCCAGCTCTCTGCAGGTCATTCACTAGGTCCCCCCGTGTGGTTCTGGGATTTTTGCTCACCGTTCTTGTGATCATTTTGACCCCACGGGGTGAGATCTTGCGTGGAGCCCCAGATCGAGGGAGATTATCAGTGGTCTTGTATGTCTTCCATTTTCTAATAATTGCTCCCACAGTTGATTTCTTCACACCAAGCTGCTTACCTATTGCAGATTCAGTCTTCCCAGCCTGGTGCAGGTCTACAATTTTTTTTTCTGGTGTCCTTTGACAGCTCTTTGGTTTTGGCCATAGTGGAGTTTGGAGTGTGACTGTTTGAGGTTGTGGACAGGTGTCTTTTATACTGATAACAAGTTCAAACAGGTGCAATTAATACAGGTAACGAGTGGAGGACAGAGGAGCCTCTTAAAGACGAAGTTACAGGTTTGTGAGAGCCAGAAATCTTGCTTGTTTGTAGGTGACCAAATACTTATTTTATCGAGGAATTTACCAATTAATTCATTAAAAATCCTACAATGTGAATTTCTGGATTTTTTTTCTCATTTTGTCTCTCATAGTTGAAGTGTACCTGTGATGAAAATTACAGGCCTCTCTCATCTTTTTAAGTGGGAGTAATTGCACAATTGGTGGCTGACTAAATACTTTTTTGCCCCACGGTATATGTAATATTTCATGTTTTACCTAAGTATTTGAAGTAATTTAATATGAACTAGGGCTGAGTATTGACACAAATTTCACAATTCGAATCGATTTCGATTTGATTCAATATTGATCATTTTGGATATCAGGTAGGCTACAATTCATGGCAAATTTTCCCAAGGAAAACAAAACTCTTACATAATGCTGTAAACTATGGGAGTCAGTTGTAGCCGACTAGGCTTCATTAGCCTACTATAAAATTGAAGGTAAAAATTTACAGATTTTTATACAAACACTTAAATTACACTTTTACTTTTATAATAATAAAGTTATATGAAATATAAACATTTAAATGGTGGCTGTCATAAAAACTTGCCATATTTATTCAAACATGCATTAAATATTGAAGAACATTAAAAAATAATAATGAATATGTAATATGATGCATATATTTAGCAAAATGCTCCTCTCTAGAGTTCATTTTTCTAGCTAACTAACAAGCTTATGGTCACTGGATATGGTTTTTCTGAGGTAAATATGACATTATGACATTGTTTACAAGCTGATTTACTGACGTCTTTGCACGGTTGAAACACTGATTGAGCGATGTTTATTTTGCGCTGTAACTGGTATTATTACGGGAAGAGAAGATCATGTGCTGCTGCTTCTCTTGAGCTGAGCTGAGCCAGGGCGATCTCACGCCACAGCGCCAAAACACTTTTTATGTTTTTGAATTTAGTAAGAAAATGGACTTAATTTGAAATCTGAGACTTTGTTTAATATCAATAGTAACAAAGCACAAAGATTATTGCGATTTATTGGATGGGATGCGCGCTACAATGTTCCATTCATTCATAAACTGAAAACAGGATTTAAGAATCGATATCGGTTTGTAAAAATGAAAATTTATTAAAATAGAGAAATCTATATTTTTTTACCCAGCCCTAATATTAACTACTTGTTTATTGAACTAATATCAATGTTACATTTGCAATCGTGAGAATATTCAGCAAAATAGCTCCTGTCATGTTATGTTACTTAACTATATCATATGTCATAAACATTTACAATTTTTACCTCAGTATTTCTTCTGTGAGTTTTTTTTATGTGTGCTGTTATGCTCATTTGTTTTGATTTCTCACTAATCTCTCACTGAGACAGGCACCGCGAGCCTCAACAGCGCTACCAGAAATACATTATTATCAATCGCTGTTTATGTAATAAAATCAGAATCATTCTCACGATTCGATGCTTCACTGGTTATTTGAAGGACTTTGGGTCACATAAATGTTAGCGCTAACCCTGTCATGTAAAACATTGGTAATACCTTTCAGTATCTGATGGTGTTTCTTCCCTGAAGAATGGTCCCACACCTTTCCAACAGTCACTCTTTACAGACACAGAGCTGGATCTTACACTAATGACAGAGCAGAAGGAAAAAACACTTTACTACAAGAGGTTCCTCTGCATCAATTAAGACATTTGATGTTCCAAATGGTAATTATATACAGTTTAACTAAAACTATATGAATTATTATTTCTATCTTAACCGCAGACATTAACTTTGGACACACCAGTTATCTTTTGCGGTGTTTCACATTTAAATTGCCAAAAGTTTTTTTTTTTTTTTACTCCACAGAGATTCGATTGGATGGAAACAAGCTGTTTGTTCTAGAATTAGAGTAAATTGTGTAAAACATTAGGAAGTTCTAAACTAAAGTTCTGCGCACAACAATAGTGAGAGAAGCACTTTGATTCCTGACAGGGAAAAACCTGAAACTCCAGTAGTGTTTAAAATGATAGTGTGAAAACAGCTGCAGTCTTACCTCTGTTTCTCTGAGAGACTCATCTTAGAGAGAGAGTCCTTTCCTCGCTCCTCCGACATTACTGCAGCTGAACAACCAGTGCAAACAGATCAGCACTGGTTTGTAAAACAGTCAGCTCAACATGACCTGGAGATACAATATGTTAAAGATGTTACAAACAACTATACTGCCATGTAGAGATCGTTCATTAAGGGATAATTCACAACCAGCTGTAAATTAAATGATTTTAAAGCACAGCATGGAGGCAAAGAACCACATGACATAAAGCTGAGTGCATTCAAATTGTTTCATGCAGCTAGCTGTGGATTTCCCAGTACTGACAATTTAAAACTGTTATTGATGTTTGCCGTGCAATATTTGACCTGAAGGGTAATGTTTTTTTTTTTTTTTATCACCTATACAGCTAGATCTAGCATTCTGCCTGCTTCGACGGATCAGACACTGAGATGAAGTATTGCATAAGATTACATTTATTTGAATTCATTATCGAGGATTGGGGGGGGGGGGGGGGGGGGGGGCATATCTCTTCTCACAACACATCTAACCCAGATTGCACAGGTATGTCTAAGATGCCTGTCAAAGAATGCTAATGTGGAAACATCTGATAAACGTCTTAATGAAAGCAGTTTTTCATACATTCTAAATCATAAACTTATCTTAAATATTTTCTAAATGTCTAAAATCTAATCTAATCTAAATGTCTTAGAGACATATTGCAGATACAACCTGCAGATGTAAATGTAGACATCTAAAAGATGTCTCTGTGAAGAGGCCTACATGTGCTATTGGGGAAATTGAAGAACATTAAGAAATGGACATTATAATTAGGCTACTGTGTTTAAAACTTGAGGTGGCAAACTGAACTCATATAAAGTTCATAACTTTCTGTATTGCATTTCATATTTTTTTTTACACTCATTTATTTCCAAAACTGTTTATTACTTTACTCAGTTATTTTTTTTTTCATTTTTTATTTGATCATTGCCCCAAGTTCACAATCTATTTTATTATTTTTTAAATGGTCCTAAATATATTTGTACATTGAGAAAAATGTATTATACACCGAATATATATATATATATATATATATATATATATATATATATATATATATATATATATAAATATATATATAATTATATATATATATATATATATATATATATATATATATATATATATAATTATATAATTATATATATATATATATATATATATATATATATATATATATATATATAATTATAATTATATATATATATATATATATATATATATATATATATATATATATATATATATATATATATATATATATATTTATATCTGTGTGAACCAAAATATTATATTCAGCTTATTATTAGTAGTAGTAGTAGTAGTATTAATTATATTTGACATAGACGAACATTCACTATGAGATTTATCTGTCTGATCTCTTAAGGTCTATTTTAAAATACTTTCGATTTCGCATTATCACAAAGCAACCCCCCGAAATGAAAAAGGAAAACCCTTTTGAAACGTATTATTCGTTTAAAATAACCCTTTCGAATAAACTTAATGTGTTAACTTTTTCATCGCCTTCAAAATATTAATTCGTCTAAGTTCATTTCTAGCAGCTTCTGCGTCTGTTTGAAACAGACGCAGATGCTGCTAGAAATGAACTTAGACGAATTAATATTTTGAAGGCGATGAAAAAGTTAACACATTAAGTTTATGGGACTATAATAACTGTTACTTCCGGAATAAAACAGGCCTACTTTAACTTCGAATTTTAAATTACGGTGATAAACAGTATAAAATCAATACTACATTTCCCAAAATAACTGAAATCAATAAAGCTAAAACTTACTTGAAGTCTGAAGACAATTTAAACTTTAATTTCAGCGCTTGTCACATAGTACGAGTACAAAGCAAAGTACAGTGACAGGTGGAAGAGATTTCTCGTCTGTTCATATCGATTAACTGCTCAATATGACATCCTCCTTTTGCGGAAGCATGAAGCCACGCTCGCGCTGAGAAATGTGGTGATGGAGAAATGGCTGCAGGTGCACAGGAAGTGGGGGCACCCCCTGTTTTCACAGGATTGTAAATGCAACGCAAATTTTTGTTCATTACATTTATTCATTTTTATCATTTATTTGTAATAAACACTTTAGTGGGCTATTTAAAAAGTGTTATTTATATGTTAAATTATGTTAAAATGGTTTGGGTTTTTTTACATACGCTCAGAGCGTGACGTTATGACAGTGTAAACAGCTCAGTGTGTGTGCTGGTTAAACGAGTGTTCTCACTGATACGCTTGTTGTATTTAGCGAGTTTTGACGAGTTTTATAGTCTTAATATTATTTCTTATTCAAAAGTGGTTTTCTTTCGGGTTTTTTTTGCTCCTCATACTGCCTGACACGTGACCTGTTTTTTTATTTTTTTATTTTTATCCTCAAGTCTCAAATTCTACTGGTACTGTAATTGCATTTGGAGAAAACAAGGCAAAGGATGATCACACCAAATAGGCTATTGATTTGATTTAATATAAATTAATGAATTAATAAAATCTATTATTTATTTTTTGTCTTTAGCTTGCATGAGATGGCCTCTTCTGGGAAGACCGTGTTTACTCCTTGCATTAAAACATACTCCACATGGTGGGACAACATTACAATAGATATTGGAAATATGTGAACATGTTTTTTTTTTTTTTTTTTACAGTCTATGGTGTGAACACACAAAAGACACATTTATAATAGGCTTATATTTATATATGTATGTAAATCTTATCTCTCTCTCTCTAAGTAAAGAGTTAAACTGCACAATCAGGGTATCTTCCGTCCATTTCATTTCCTATTTGAAATGAAATAAGCAGAAACGAGAAACGGCGCCTTTATTCGTTTTTTCCAAAAAAACGAAAAAACGAGATTTCGGCTTGATTTTTCGTTTTTTAGTTCACGGGCAAAAAACGAATAAATGACTTCAAAATTCGTTTTGCACATGTGGACGGTCATGAGGCGCCCCTGTCAGCCGATTGGTCAAGAAAATCTGAGCATGTGACGTCATCGGTAGTTCCCCAGGTTTATTCAACAAAATAATAGTCCTATGGCTCTGCGTACCGCATATTAAACTGTTCAGGGCAGGTCCTGGGCTTACTTATGTGCAATTAACGCGTTTCAGAGAAATATTTATATATCAGAAATATTAAATATTAATCTGCACCCAGACGGTTTTATGAGCTGTGCGGAGTTAAATCTGTGTGGTGAAGCACAATGTTCAGTCAAGTGTAGCATATAAGCAGCAGTCATAACTCTTCTTTTAGACAATACGCTCAGTTTTAGACAAGGGGTGGTTATTGCAAACTGTAATGCAAAACTGCTGATGGTGGTGGGTACCGCGATGATGGTAAATAAAATTGTACTGTAACTAGCTAATCATAGCTGCGAGAGTGAGACAGCGAGATGATTGACAGGACGAAAAAGCAAGTGAACTATCGGACTTTCCTGGTGTGAATACACCCTTAGTTCTGTTGAATCGCACTAGAGTTCGTTTTCCCCCTTGGTGCGGTTCGCTTGGGCAGGTGTGAATGCAGCAATCGCACTCGGGTGCGCACCAAAAGCGGTACGCTTTCAAACGAACTCTGGAGCGGTTCGTTTGTGGTGAGAACGTGATCCGACCTCGAACCAGACCCAACTGCCAAAGAACAGGCTATGATTAGCTACAGTTAAGGCCCTTTCACACCGGATGCGTAACGAAAAAGCGAAACGAAAAAGCGAATAGTTCGTGTGCGAATAGTTCGCATCAAAACCATTCACATCAGCCGCGACGCGAAATTGCGACGTCTGTGCCGTTCAGAGAGCTTCAACATTCCAAAACTTTCGCGCGAATCGCGCCGACAGCTGAGAAAACATGGACACATCATCATCATCATCCAGTCATAGAAGACAGAAAAGAAGGTTTTGGGTGCACCCAATCTTACAGAACAGAGAGTCTGAAGGGGAGTAGGCCTATGCTTGTGCAGTTTTTTTTTTTTTTTTTCGTCTTCAACTAAAGGCCCTTTCACACCGGATGCGTAACGAAAAAGCGAATAGTTCGTGTGCGAATAGTTCGCGTCAAAACCCATCACATGAGCCGCGTAAACACGGTCTCTATCTCTATCTTTGACGATTAGCTTTCTATCCCAAACGTAGTTTCGTTGCCGTCGGACCAATGTTTGCTGGGTACACTTAAATTATGCAGCAACACATTTAAACACATGACGACGCATTTAGACGCCCAGGGACGCGCAGAGGAGACGTGGAATTCACGGCCAGAAAAGACGTGGAATTCACGGCCAGACGACGTCAAAGACGTCGGTTCAACTTTCATTTTGGAAATATTTTTCAACCAAAACGGGACGTCTCTGTCGGACGTCTTTTCAACGGTCATTAAACGTCCAAATGTTTGCTGGGAAGTAACCAGTTGCTGGGTCAAAATAACCCAACCAGTGGTTTATTTGTGAATGACCCCCTTACAACTCATTTGACCCAGCATGAGCAACCCAATTATGTGTTTACAGTACCCCAAACAACCCAACTTTTTGACCCAGCACAATCAACCCAACAATTTGTTTACAGAAACAACCCAGCATTTTTTTGAGTGTACATTTGCAATCGTGAGAATATTCAGCAAAATAGCTCCTGTCATGTTATGTTAATTAACTATATCATATGTTATAAACATTTAGAATTTTTACCTCAGTATTTCTTCTGTGAGTTTTTTATGTGTGCTGTTATGCTCATTTGTTTTGATTTCTCACTATAGGCCGCTGTCAGTAGCCTAAAAGAGGCCTAGAAATAGGGTTTCGTTCCACCAAACGGGGCACTACTTTTTCTTTTGCTCAATATGTTCAACGTTAATAAAAGGTATCCAAGCAAAAAGTTCTCCACGCATTTTCCTGCAGTTAATGAGAAAAGTGTATTTATTGGCGCACTATATTGACTGCGTATTGAGACGTCTAAAACGGTTGAGCTCGATTTTCAACCAATCAGCATCGAAAATGTAAGTAGGTCACAGCCGAAATCAAGCCAATATCACTACGCACATGTAAACAGAGGAGGACGTAAGCAGCGCATCTTCATCTGATAGCGGCGATCAAGCTCGATTAACACCCGTAAAGTGTATTCTTCATGTCGGAAAAGATGGTGGGAAAGGTCCGCAGCCCTTTACTGAAGTCCGATGGGAAAAAATCAAGCAATGTGCGTAGGAATGGCTCAAAACGTCGGACACTACGGAGCTAACGTTAGCTATTGCTAATAAACATGTTGCCCTCCTGGACAAACTGGTCTCTGATGTCCCAACAACTACGGGTTTCACCCGGCCTGATATCGGCGTTTTATAGACAAAAAAAAAACGCTTGACTTGTGTGTATGTGCGTGATGGGTAGGTTTAGTGGTCGGGTCAAGAGAGAGTGTGTGTGTGTGTGTGAGAGATAGGTCGCTGTCAGTAGCCTAAAAGAGGCCTAGAAATAGGGTTTCGTTCCACATATTTAAAATCAGAAAATATATAGAGATTCCTTAGGAAGTTCTCCACACACAATCTTGCAGTTTTTGAGAAAAATTATGCTAAAGGTGCCCATTTTGAAAAAAAGGGAAAACATAGGGAATTTTGCACTTGCAAACCTGTTTATCATATAAACCCAAAAATGCCGAATTACCACTTGAAGTACAAAATAAAATTTTGAAATTTTAAAACAGTTTGAAATGTGTGATATACCTGAAGTTGTTATCTAGGGACAGTAAACATGATAAGATTATCAAGAAAACTTCTACTGTAACATTAACATCCCAATTACTTCTCATTATGTTGTTCCAATTCAAAGGTAATATTTGAGGTAAAATCTGAATAACAAATAGAATCAAGCCAAAATATAATAACAGAGCTCCCAACTCTCACGCATTCACCGTGAGACTCACGCAATTGACCCTTTTCACACGCTCTCACACCACACATCCATTCTCAGGAAAGACATTTATTGACCATAACAGGCACGTTAGTTGGCTAGAAAAAGAGCTATAGAGAGTATTTTGCTAAATATGTGTACTATATTACATATTTATTATATTTGTACTTATATCATTAAATAAAGTTGTTATTATAATAAAAAACGCATTACATTTAATTATTATTTAATAGTTAATATAATATTTTAATATTTAATAGTTATTTTTAACCTTAAATAATACTACCAGCTGATAGGGCTGTCTGTGTGTAGCCTATTTTTCTTGAGAAAAATGAACGCCTATCTTGTGTACCTAATATTTATCCAAATGAGTCAACATTAAATCAAATCACAAGAATTGAATTGAAATCGTGAAATTTCTTTAAGAAATTTGTAAAAAAAAAAACAACGTAGCTTACCAGAAATTGTACCACATTGTAACATGTTGTCAAAATTCAGTTTAGTTCCTAAAATGTTTTGACAATCACAATACACTTATTGTGATGCAAGTTTTTTTTTTGCAAACCCCCACCCCCCAATCTCCCCAAATCTCACTCCAAGTTAAACTCAAAAGTATACAAAGAAAAACACTTTTAAAAATAACACATTTAATGGTGAATTGTTAATTTGCATACACGAGCAGTAACTGCACTACATGTACATATTCACAGAAATGATTATTGTAAACAAGATTTAATTTTGATTTATTTATTTACCTACCCATCTCTCACACACACACACACACACTAACCCAACCCCTAAACCTACCCATCTCTCTCACACACACACACTAACCTGACCCCTAAACCTACCCATCTCTCTCACACACACACACTAACCTGACCCCTAAACCTACCCATCTCTCTCTCTCACACACACACACACACACACTAACCCGACCCCTAAACCTACCCATCTCTCTCACACACACACACTAACCTGACCCCTAAACCTACCCATCTCTCTCTCTCACACACACACACACACACACACTAACCCGACCCCTAAACCTACCCATCTCTCTCTCTCACACACACACACACACACTAACCCGACCCCTTAACCTACCCATCACGCACATACACACAAGTCAAGCGTTTTTTTTTGTCTAGCCTATAAAACGCCGATATCAGGCCGGGTGAAACCCGTAGTTGTTGGGACATCAGAGACCAGTTTGTCCAGGAGGGCAACATGTTTATTAGCAATAGCTAACGTTAGCTCCGTAGTGTCCGACGTTTTGAGCCATTCCTACGCACATTGCTTGATTTTTTCCCATCGGACTTCAGTAAAGGGCTGCGGACCTTTCCCACCATCTTTTCCGACATGAAGAATACACTTTACGGGTGTTAATCGAGCTTGATCGCCGCTATCAGATGAAGATGCGCTGCTTACGTCCTCCTCTGTTTACATGTGCGTAGTGATATTGGCTTGATTTCGGCTGTGACCTACTTACATTTTCGATGCTGATTGGTTGAAAATCGAGCTCAACCGTTTTAGACGTCTCAATACGCAGTCAATATAGTGAGCCAATAAATACACTTTTCTCATTAACTGCAGGAAAATGCGTGGAGAACTTTTTGCTTGGATACCTTTTATTAACGTTGAACATATTGAGCAAAAGAAAAAGTAGTACCCCGTTTGGTGGAACGAAACTGAACGATACAGCTCACGTACAGCGGCCTACTAATCTCTCACTGAGACAGGCACCGCGAGCCTCAACAGCGCTACCAGAAATACATTCCCAGCAAACATTTGGACGTTTAATGTCCGTTGAAAAGACGTCCGTCCGAGACGTCCCGTCATGGTTGAAAAATAGTTCCAAAATGAAAGTTGAACCGACGTCTTTGACGTCGTCTGGCCGTGAATTCCACGTCTTTTCTGCGCGTCCCTGGACGTCTAAATGGGTTTATTTATTTTTTTTAGTTCTTCTGGATGTTTATAAGATGTGTTGCTGCCAAATGTATGTGTATATATAATCCTGCATATAAAATAATCACACCCATATTGTGTAACATCGTGAAAGGCAATCATTTAGGCTATTTTTACACATCTTAACTTGACAAAGGTTCTAAAAAGGTCCAAAATCGGTCCGGTCAGTCCTGGACGTATATAAAACCGTTTAATCACGTGTACATCAACACATTATTTGTGGACAAAAGCAAAAAATAGTGCTATAATTTAGCATAACATTTTATTGTGAACATTTGAAATGTCTTCCAGTTGTTAAACAGCTATTATTCAAAAAAGATAATAGAAATAGTACAATGTGGTAAATTCTGTGGTAATGGCATTTTCTCTAACAGTTTCACATTAAGGTTAAGCATTAATCAAACCAGAATATAACAAAAGTACAGGAACAGTCAACGCATTCTATTTTTAGAGTCTTTCTATAATATGCCATCATTGATGAATAGAAGTCAGAGCTGTGGCAGTACTAAGTTTCAGTTACTAACAGTCTTGCATTACTGTTAAACAGCCATAAATAAAAGTTTTTAGAGTCTATTAAGTTTGTTTATGGCTTTATGGTTTTTGTTTTGTTTATGGCTCATTTTTTAAATCCACCACCCTCAGCTGTTCCTGGAGCGTTCTTCAGGTGTTCCTCCGCTGCTGCATCTATGTCTGAGTCTGTAGCATTTGGGCTCCACCTCATCACAGCATCTGAGGAAAGAGAATATGGTTTTTTAAAAAAAGAAAGAAAAAGGCTAATTTCTAGGTAAATTACGTACTTTTTTTTGAAAATGTCGGAAAATAACCATGTTATTTTACTGAATAAACGGTCCGTGGAGCACAAACGAGTTGCGCAGTTTCGTTCCGCTTTCATTTTTAATTTTTTGCGATGTTTTAACAACAGAGTGTCTACAGATATAAACAAGTTAAATTTAAGACTTTTTAAGACCTTTTTAATGCCACTTTGAATGAAATTTAAGACCAAACCTGTGATGGAAATACACATTTTATTACATGCGAATATGTAATATTTAACCTAAGTAATTGAAATAATTTAATATTCACTACTTGTTTATTGAACTAAAATCAATGTAACATTTGCAATCGTGAGAATATTCAGCAAAATAGCTCCTGTCATGTTATGTTACTCCAGGTTTTTCCTGGCTCAAAATGAGGCGGAGGTGGTAAAATCGTAATAATGTATTTATAATAAGATAATTAAATGTTTTTTTTTTGTAGATCATCATATAGCCTAATGTGTTTCCCACATTATTTTTGTGGGTGGAGCTTGGTACCTCTTGGGGGGTCCGGGGGCATTTACAATTATTCAAATTCTCAGTGTTAAGCATGATAATATTGTAACATATCACACTGAAGTAGGCTGATTTAAAATGAACATTTATTTGAAATAAAAGTTCTTCTTTTGGCAAAATTACATTTCCTTAATAGCCTAAACAGAGGCTTTACTCCCTTCAAACTTAAATTATCAATGTTTCATTACATCACTGTTTGAAAACACTCATTTTTTGTACCTTTTATAAAGGGCATTTTCCCCCTAATTTTATTGAATGTATGCTCCATCTTTCATTTCAAATTCTTAAATTTGATCAATATATTCAATTCAAATAATAAGACACTAGGCTGTTACCTATCAAATTAAATAATTTATATTGAAAAATTATAACTGTATTAAATGAGATTATTTTAAATATTTTTGAATATACAAATAAGGAATGTTGAAAAGAATGATACTTTATGAAACTAAACCGCCAGTAGGAGGCGGCAGGCGACCGTCTTAATGAGCGAGTCATTGAGTCATTCATTCAAACGATTCGTTCAAAACGCTGAATCATTCAGTAATGCTGCTGCAACAAGTGTTGCTGTGAGATGCGCGATGGTTCTGCGGTGATCTTTGTTTGGAACTATTTTCGCTGCAGAAACAGAACAAAAACAGTCATTGCGTCTAAAATGTAAGTGACTTAATTTTAACTATTTGTTTATTGAACTGTTATGAAATCAGTCTCGGTTTCAATCTTGATGGCATTCAGGAAAACAGCTCTCTGGTCGCGTGTAGCCTAGGCTATAGTTTCTTAACTATAATATGTTATAAATAACTGCGCGATCCTCAACAGTGCAACATTGTTACCGTCAGTACATTAGGTAATAAATAAAACAGAATCATTCTCACGTTTTCGGTGATTCCCATAGTTATTTGTTATTAACTATGACAAACATTTTGAATTTTTACCTCAGTATGTTTCTTTATGTTTGCCGTTATGCTCATTTGTTTTGATTTCTTCCTATAAAATCGATCACAGACACAGAGACAAGCAGCGCGAGCCTCAACAGTGTTACCAGAAAAGGCCTACATTATCATTATCAATAGCTGTTTATGTAATAAAATCTGAATCAATCTGGCGATTTGATGCTTCACTGGTTATTTGACGGACATTAGGTCCGTCAGACTGGAGACATTTTTGCGGTAACGTGACCAGAAATATTTAAGACCTATCGATTCTGAATTTAAGACATTTTAATACTTTTTAAGGCCTTTTATTAGGAAAACTTTATTTAAGACATTTTAAGACTTTTTAAGGACCCGCGGCCACCCTGAACAATGTTTTAACAATGTTGCGGTCGCGCCAGCGCGACCTATAACAAAATTTGGTCTCACCGGCAGAAAAAATTAGCCTGGTTCTACCAGACTCTCGTACATAAATGTAAAATTAAATTAAATAAAATTTGTACAGAGAGTCTGGCCCCTCTCATTGACAAGCAATTAACTCCATTGAAGGCGGGTACTCTGTTGAAACAGAGAATGTCTAATGTTACATTTATAATACAAAATGTACTTACCCAAAAGCAGATTTTTAGTAATTCGGCAACACACCAATGCACCCTCAAATCCTGCTCGCCTCGTGGTTGTAGAAAAACGGGAAAATGGCTACTTTATCGCGACATAATATATCATATCGCGGGATTTTGCAATATCGCGAGATTTGCTACAACATCCCGGTGGCACAGTTTTGACGTGTAAAGCAGTGTACGTCTTTTCAAAACCTCTTAAAACTACTTGGGGCACTTAAATTAATTATTGCAGTGTCAACCAAGGTGTAAGCATAATACTTTTGCATATTTCATAAGGATTTCATAGAGGGTCATGATGGACTATAAATGCACGTGTAAAGGACGTCACCTACTGGACGTCCACTTAAAACGACTTTAAATGCAGTGGCTTTGCAATCAATTAACCACACTGGGCACTTTGTGATTATAATTTATTTTAAACAAGATAAAGTAAATATATTTACTTTGTATACAAATCGTGTATTTCATAAAGATAATTCCTGTTTTTTTTTTTTCTGTCTTGCTTGACAAGACGTGTAAAAGACGTCAGTGGACGTCAGTCTTCACAACCTCTTAAAAACTACTTGGGCAATTAAATTAATTATTGCAGTATTAACCATGCAAGGATTAAGCACAGCTTTTGCATATTTCACAAGGATTTCATAGAGAGTCATGAATGCACGTGTAAAAGACGTCACCAGGTGACGTCCTCTCACCCGATACACTATATATTGAACTACACGTAGCTAAAAGTCAAAATAACAATTATACATGCAACCCCAGAGAACTGTAGACATGTACAAATGTATCTGAATGCATTTTTAGGAAATGTTCTGTGTTACATATTTTTACCGATTTATGCCGTCCTACCGCGACTATTTTTGGCCAGGGACACGACGTTGCCGTCGGACCAATGTTTGCTGGGCATGCAAGGATTAAGCACAGCTTTTGCATATTTCACAAGGATTTCATAGAGGGTCATGAATGCACGTGTAAAAGACGTCACCAGGTGACGTCCTCTCACCCGATACACTATAGGCTTGTTCGACTTCATGCAGCTCTGCGCAGACCGATCGGCGGCTGACTTGAAGCAGTGCATGCCGGTTAAAAATTTTGTCCGACTTGATGCAGCGCCGACGCCACGTGACTGTGACGTATGCCATCAAAGTACCGCGAGGGCAATTCGAGAGTAGCCGGAGAACTCAGCCAGCGCAGCTTCTCAAGAGCGGCTGCATTGGGCTGCATGTGGGCGGATGACGACACAGCTGTTCCACGATTGGCCGGATTCACTGCATGACAACGATCACGTGTGTTTCGTGTTTATTCGAACACCTTTAGTTCTTCTAAAGCTCTCAAATCAGTTTATTATAACAGTAAACACTCTTTTCATGTCGTTGTCATGTTATATTGTGTCATGTTTATCAAATAAAACAGATTAAAAAACGTAGACTCCACTTCATTTATAACAGCTTATGTTGAACTTTATTCTTGTTCAAACCAAACAGACGCTGTATGAAGCAGTAGCCTAAATAAAGTATTGAATAAAAATGTATCTGAAAAATCTGTGTATTATTTGTCAAATATTGCATTTATTTCACTGCAGCTGAAGTATGCAAACACCACGTGAGCAGTCACTACGGGAACCAGAAAGTGTCCGACTTCACGTCTCCGTTTGCAGCTCCTCCCCGCCTGCACGCGGCTACTCTCGCCGATCGGTTGCATCCAGCCGCAGCCGATGTCGAACACACCTTATATATTGAACTACACGTAGCTAAAAGTCAAAATAACAATTATACATGCAACCCCAGAGAACTGTAGACATGTACAAATGTATCTGAATGCATTTTTTAGGAAATGTTCTGTGTTACATATTTTTACCGATTTATGCCGTCCTACCGCGACTATTTTTGGCCAGGGACACGACGTTGCCGTCGGACCAATGTTTGCTGGGTTATTATCAATCACTGTTTATGTAATAAAATCATAATCATTCTCGCGATTCGATGCTTCACTGGTTATTTGACGGACATTGGGTCCATCAGACTGGAGAAATTTTAGCGCTAAGGTGACCAGAAATATTTAAGACCCATAGATTTTTTTGAATTGTTATAAACAATAAAATCAATATGGTTTATTGCACATAAACCACATGTAAGAAATTAGCTAAAATAACCTTGTCATGTAAAACATGTGTAATACCTTGCCCCAGCTAGCAGGGAACGTTCTCAGAACTTTCGCTAACATTCCCTACAAGTTTGGTTAATGTTCTAAAGAAAACATTTGAATGTAATGTTTACCGAACATTTTAAGGATGTTTTCTCATTTAAAAAAATGTTCCTATAACGTTATATGAAAACTAAGATATAACATTTTAACTGCAACATTCAAAAGATGTTTTGGGAATGTTTCTGAAGTAACAAGTTGTACTATGATCTCAAAATATCATTGTCCCTATGTTTCATTATAACAAAAGAAAAACGTTCTCTCTGTCACATTAGGAAAATGTTTTGAGGATATCATTGAGAGATGAGATGTTTAATGTTCTTTATAGAACGTTCTTTTAATGTTACGAGTTAACAAAATTATAACATTTTATTTGCAACATTTTGAGAATATTTTGGGAATGTTGTTAAAGTTAAAGTTTGTACAATGATCTCAAAATAACGTTGTCTTAATGTTTCATCATAACAAAAGAAGAACGTTCTTTCTGTCACGTTAGGAAAATGTTTTGAGGATATCATTGAGAGATGAGATGTTTAATGTTCTTTATAAAACGTTCTTTTAATGTGATGAGTTAACAAAATTATAACTTTTTATTTGCAACATTTTGAGCATATTTTGGGAATGTTGTTAAAGTTAAAGTTTGTACAATGATCTCAAAATAACATTGTCCCAATGTTTCATGATAACAAAAGAAGAACATTCTACTTGCAACATTTTGAGCATATTTTGGGAATGTTGCTAAAGTTAAAGTTTGTACAATGATCTCAAAATAACATTGTCCCAATGTTTCATGATAACAAAAGAAGAACATTCTACTTGCAACATTTTGAGCATATTTTGGGAATGTTGTTAAAGTTAAAGTTTGTACAATGATCTCAAAATAACATTGTCCCAATGTTTCATGATAACAAAAGAAGAACATTCTACTTGCAACATTTTGAGCATATTTTGGGAATGTTGTTAAAGTTAAAGTTTGTACAATGATCTCAAAATAACATTGTCCCAATGTTTCATGATAACAAAAGAAGAACATTCTACTTGCAACATTTTGAGCATATTTTGGGAATGTTGTTAAAGTTAAAGTTTGTACAATGATCTCAATATAACATTGTCCCAATGTTTCATAAAAACAAAAGAAGAACATTCTCTCTGTCACATTAGGAAAATGTTTTGAGGATATCATTGAGAGATGAGATGTTGAATGTTCTTTATAAAACGTTCTTGTAATGTTATGTGTTAACACAATTAGAACATTTTACTTGCAACATTTTGAGGATGTTTTGAGGATGTTGTTGAGATAACAGATTATATAATGTTCTCAGTAAAACATTGGCACAATGTTCCATAATAACAGAGGAGGAACATTATCAAAACAACGTTCGTAAAATGTTTTGAGGATATCACTGAGACCTGAGATGATGAGTGTTTTTAAAAAAACGTTCTTGTAATGTGACGTGTTAACAAAACTAGAACATTTTAAATGTAACATTTAGCAATCAAACTACACAATTATTGTTAAATTGAGCTTGCTGGTCTGACAGCAGGCCAACAGGGTTCACGATGGAACATATGGTGCATTTACGTCCTCCTGGGAAGTTTGTATTCATGAGGTTTTACAATTTTTTTAATGTTTTATATTAATGAAGCCACTGTAAACTTTATCATCACATATTATACTGTTATATTATAATGCTATCATATTTTGTGCAGGCATTAGCTTACTTCATTGTCACTGCTGAATACCCTAAGTATCGTGGTATCCTACAATATTTCCCACTGACACACCCCTAACTCTTCAAGATCAGGGTTAAAGAAAATCCTGAGCTTCCTACTCATATTCTCATCATTGTGGTGGCGTCAACTTGTAAATACGATCTTTATGACATGGCTTGAATGCACCAATAGCTCTAGCTTAATTAGGGACAATCCATACAAACACTCTTTGCTAAAATACATTACAGACTGTCACAGTGAGAAGTTATTTGTCCTGTATCAACGCTAAAGGCCTAACCACTGCAGTCAACACCTTGGAGTCTATCCATGCTGTTAAATAAAAGTCTGTAGACAAAGGTTAGGGTTAGAGTTAGGGTTAACCTTAACCCTTAATTTCTAACCGAGACCCGGTTTCACAGAGTTTAGATTAAGCCAGGATTAGTTGCTGATGGTGTTTCTTCCCTTAAGTTTGGTCCCACACCTACTGAACAGTCACTCTTCACAAACACAGAGCTGGAACTACTTAGCAGGGTGACTAATTAATTACAACCCATTACAGAATTTTCATTTTTGGGTTAACTAACCCTTTAACCCTGCTATAAAACTGTATTAGCGCTTAATACAATGAAAAATGTACTCTTTTACCACTTGTTGTAGGCCCTATCGATACAAAATTCATCCTTTGGAAGTCAGGCAGTTGACAGAAAGTTCGTCACGTCGTTCAGTTAAATAAGGCAAGCCTTTGGTTTCTATTTTTTCTTCTTTTTGGAAGTACCAGTAGAGGACGCTAATATCAAATACATTTTCAAAGAGATCTAGGCTATTGGCATGGCGGTGTCACTTGAAATTCAATGCAATGAAATGAAATAGTAAAGACATTTTTATACTTGGAAGTTTTATACTTTACATAATTATATTCTACTTTATATATTCTACTTTAGAAATATTGTACTTGGTGTAGCCTACTTTTGTGGACTTTATAAATATTACATCACAATATCACTTTAACATAAGGAGCTTTGGCATTCTCATTAAAAACAAGTTATATCCTAACTCGTTGCACTGTACTACTTTTTTCTGCAGTGAAACTTTCGTAGGGGAAGATGAAGTGCTTTCTAGAAAAAGGAATGTGGTTAAAGATTTTCTGCTCATGACTGAACCACAAACTTTGAAAGTCCTGATGATGACATTCTTCTGACATAAATTATTTTGGAATATCATAATCTGTTATATCATAAAAACTCATTTAAATGTGTTACTTAAATGTTGTGACGGTATTTGGCCTTACAGGTTTGGGTTCGGGCGCCAGGGGTAAAAACCACCACAATTATTTACTACTCATCTAACTACTCATAAGGGTTGACAATCAATTATGAAATAACAGACCAAGGAACCACAAGAAAATTAAGGAAAAGAAGTTTTGTATTCAAATTCCATTCCAGTCATAGTACCACTCAAGTACATCAAGACGTTCAATAATAAAAAAAAACAAAGGAGAAAAAAAAAACTAATTAAACAAAACACCTATTAATTTCAGGCCCAGAAACATTTACCTTTTAATTACCTCACAACAATACATGAATGACAGATAAATCAAATAAATCCATGTAATTAACTGTAATGCAAGAAGCATTTACCTTTTAATTACCTCACAACAATAAATGTCAAATCAATCAAATAATTTGTGTAATTAACTGCAATGCAAAACACATTTACCTTTTAATTACCTCAGAACAATAAATGAAAGTCAAATACAACACAAGCAGCCGCATAAAAGAAAAACGGGCATAAGGAAAAAACGTTTGCTTACCATGTCACTCATAAAACTACCGGGCCTGAAATGCAATTCATTACATCAAACACAATTCTTACAAAAACAATTCGGCAACTCGAGCACCAAAATAAACCCCAAAAGAAAACCCTCCCTACACCAAAACCCTACTCAAAACATACTACCTATAATGCACTGAATTAGCGTCTATCCCACAACATACTGGATTGGAACAAGCTCTCTCTCCAACGCTCCATTTACCCGCAAAACACAGAATCGCTCTAAACAACTTCCAAATGACAGGAAAAGACCGCAGTATTAACACAATCGATGCCACGCGGGCTACAACAACAATACTCACAAGCCATCCGCTAGTGTGGCCATGACTGAAATGACCCGCGCCTGACAACAAAGGCTAGCGAGCGCGCGAGAGAGAGAGAGAGAAACGCAATCACACTTCCTTAAGTAACTTCCCACCTGGTTCCCCGGATATACGCTCAACAGCGCCATCCCCAGTACGGAATAGGAAAAACACATTGACGACTGTCACATTCTTCCCCCCATGGAAAAAAATTCCCTAATATTCTGAAACACTAAATATATATATGCTTATCATCAGGGTAATGTCAATACATGAAACCCTGCAATAACAGCATAAAGCACTAGTTCCTGCCTTCAACATTTAGATTTCAGTCATTTGTAAATCATTTGGCCTTGCAATACAGAGTGCCAATTAATCCAGGACATAATTTTATCAGTATAAAAACCCCAGAAAATCCTCATCATCTGACTCCTCAATAAAAACTTTCAAGACTTCCTCCCTTTCCTTAAGATCAAACTCTGCAGCAGCGGGAAAGGCAGGCTTCAAATTGCACACATGAACTGTACGCAAGTCCTCTCCATCGTCCTCACGCACAACCCGATAATTTACTGGACCTAATTTTTCTACAATTCGGTAAGGCCCAATCCATTTTGCTGCAAACTTGGCTGCGAATTGTTTGGAGGCCTTGGAAAGGGGATGTGCTTTCATCCAAACCCTATCTCTCCTGGAGTAAGTCACATTCCTACGACCGGCATCATAAAAACGCTTCTGTTTCTCCTTAGCTCGAGACAAGTTCTTTTCTACGATCTCCTGCAAATCTTTAAGAACCCTGAGACTAGTCTGGTGTGGTTCTAAAACGCGTTCAAAAGGTCCTTTCAACCTTCTTTGCAAGAGTAATTCTGCAGGGGAGTACCCGGTACTCTCCTGAACAGCAGAATTGATAGCATACCTCAACTCTGGCAAATAATGGTCCCAATGATTATGCTCACCAAACACGTAAGATGATATCATCCCCTTTACGGTCCGATTCACACGTTCTGTGAAGTTGGTTTGGGGATGGTATGTTGTTGTCAATTTTTGTACCACTCCCCACCTGCTACACAGCTCCTGCAAAATCTCAGAGGTAAATTGAGGACCTCTGTCCGACAACAAAAATTTCGGAACACCCCACCGTGTCAAAATTTCCTTCCTTAGCGTCTGTGCAATTGTCACAGCAGTAGCTTTTCGAAGTGGAAACAACTCCACCCAATGGCTATAATAATCTACTACCACCATTAGCTGGGTGTTACCTTGCGTACTACGAGGCAACGGTCCCATAAGATCCACGCCGAGCAATTCCCAAGGTTCATGTGCTTCAGTCTGCTGTAACAGGCCCGCTGGTTTACGACACTCAGGCTTACATTGTTGACAACTGACACAATTTTTAACAAACTTTGAGACATCCCCCCACATATTTGGCCAAAAAGCAACTTCCATTAACCTTTTTTGTGTCTTATAACGACCAAAATGCCCGCTTAACGGGTTGGAATGATATGCTTCCAACATAGTCTGGCGAAGGATCTGTGGGACATACACTTGAAAATAGGTTCCCTTGGCAGGATGAGTCACCTTCCGATAAACCTTGTCCTCTAAGATAACAAATCCAGAACCAGACTCATCAGGACTCTGCACATTATCAACTATACTCTGATATACTCTTTGGACCTCTACATCTTGCTGCTGTGCTGTCCAGATATCCTCGTCAGAGAGGGGAAACTGCAAGACCAGACTATCTGGGGTTTGCTTAGCATAAGCAGCGACTATTGGAGTAGAGTCAGGGTTACTGATACGGGACAAAGCATCAGGAGCACTGTTAAGTTTTCCTTTGCGGTATTCAAGAGTAAATTCAAACTCTTGCAATTTCAAAGCCCAACGAATCAGGCGAGAGTTTGCCTTGGTAGTGTTAAACACCCAAAGGAGAGACGCATGATCAGTCACAACAATAAAAGACTTGCCCTCCAAATAATGCCGCCACCTCTCGACCGCCCAAACTACAGCCAAACACTCCCTCTCTGTGGTGGAATAATTCCTTTCTGCACCAGTAAGTGTACGGCTTGCATATGCTAGTACTTCTTCAGTCGTACCAAATGTAGATGGTCGTTGACCAAGAACAGCACCCAAACCTGTTGAACTAGCATCTGTATAAACTATGAATGTGCAAGCATGGTTAGGGTGTCCCAGTATTGGCGAAGAAGAAAGGTGCATTTTTAAATTCTCAAAAGCAGCCTGACAGCCAGCTGACCATTGGAAACGGACTCCTTTTCGTTTCAAGGCGTTTAAGGGTTCGGCAATAGCTGAAAAATTAGGGACATACCTATGATACCATCCACTCATCCCCAAGAACCGCTGAAGTTCTTTTAGATTTTTTGGTACAGGGAAGTTCTGGATCGCCTCTGTTTTAGCAGGATCTGCTTTCACCCCTTCGGTGGTCACCACATGGCCAAGAAACTTAATTTCTGTTAAACAGAAATGACATTTCTGAAGTTTCAGAGTTAATCCTGCCTTTTGTAAACACCCCAAAACCCTCTGGAGATCTTGTATATGCTGACTGAAATTTGATGAATAAATGACTATGTCATCTAGATAAACCAAACAACACTGTCCTAAATATTCAGCCAACACCCTATTCATGAGCCGTTGAAATGTGGCTGGGGCATTCTTCAAACCAAAAGGTAAAACCTTGAATTCATACAACCCAAAAGGGGACACAAAGGCAGTCTTAGCCATACTGTCTGGGTCCATTGCCACTTGCCAGTACCCGCTGTTAAGATCCAGAGTACTGAACACCTTGGCTCCAGCAAGTGACTCCAGGATTTCCCCCACAGTAGGGAGAGGGAATGCATCACTTTCACTCACAGCATTTAATCGTCGATAATCGACACAAAACCGCTGGCCTCCATCTTTTTTAGGAACCAGTACAATAGGAGATGCCCAAGGAGAATGAGATGGCCGAATAATGTCTCGTGAAAGCATATCATCAATTTGATCCTTAACTATTTCCTTTTTATGTACTGGTAACCTATAGGGCTTTTGCGCCACAACCACATCTGTACGGACAGCGATCTTATGCTGAACCAGATGAGTTCTACCAAGAGAAGGAGTACATACTTCAGGATGATCATACAAAAGCGTAAAAAGAACATGAGATTCTTTGTCTGATAAATTACTCTCATTGACTTTGCTTTGCACTAGCTTAATAAGGTCTGTAACAGTTTTTTCTTGCACATAGTTCTCCATATACTCACTCCCTGACCACTCAAGCTGGACAGGAGGGACAGAGGAATAAAGAGAAGCAGTAGGTTTACAATCCACAGATGGTTTACAAGACCTCCAAGAATCTCCCGAAGTAATTGGAGGCTGGAAGGGGAAAACATGATTTTCCAGGTCCCCTGAAAAACTGTACAACTGATCTTTAATATTAAGCTGCAAACCCGTCAACGCTATAAAATCTAACCCCAGCACCATTGAATAGACAAGTTTCTGAGCTGGAAGGACTACTGTAGGAACCTGAAAATGCAAATCATGCAAATAAAAATCAAGCATTTTCTGTCCAAGAGGAACAGTAGCATCACCATTAGCCAGATAAAGTGGTCCTTCACGCCATACATCAAGTTGCTCCTTTGGTCCTTTCATCTTATTCCATAAATCAAAATGCAATAATGTGTAGGTGGCCCCTGTATCTACAAGCGCTTTCCCAGTGCAGTTCCTCACAGTTAAAGGAACAACTAACTGTTTAAGAGCTACAGGGCCAACTCTCTTGTCCTGTCTGCTACTAGTTAGATCTTTCTTTTCAAGTCTTTGAACATCATAAGCAGATACTACACCTCGTTGATGACTACGACCCTGGGGTTCTTTACCACCCTGCATGTGCCCTCCAGAGTGTTTTCCACTCAAAGAAGCCTTGAAATTAGGACAAGAACCTGGAGAATGATTTTCATGACACCTCCAACACAACAAGCTTGAGTTTCGTTGCTCTGAAGGGAAGACAGCTTTTGGTTCTACCTCTTTTATTTTTCTAGCCTGTGAATTCTGGTCAAACGTAGTGCTCTTGGACAACTGGAGCTGATTATACTTTCTCTGATGATCATAATCCCTTTCTATTTGAGTTCCCAGCCTCACTAGTTCCTCAACAGTCTGTACACGACCCCGAAGCTGACTAGCAAAACAAGGGTTCATAGCTTTTAAAAGAGCTTTTAAAACCTCATCCTCAGTAGCATCCTTTTTCCAACGCTTAAACAAAGCTTGAAATGAGAAAGTAAAATCACGAACACTTTCATTTACTCCTTGTAACCGATTTCGTACTTGTTCCTCCAACACGTCTTGATAGTCTTCTGGCAAAAAGACAGCTAAAAAAGCTTGCTGAAAACTTTCCCAAGTGTCAACTTTAAATCTCACTGTCTCCCACCAATCACGGGCAGAAGCATGCAGAACACTACGCATTGTTGCAAGAATCTCACTATTTGACATTGGTCTAAGAGCTAAGAAATCTTTACATCTTTCCAAGTAAACTAGTGGATCGTTCTCATCATGCACCCCCCCAAAGGATGGAAATATCATCTTAATAGGCAAGACACGACCACAGGTCAAATTAGATGGAGCAGAAACCTGACTGACCAAATCGCCAGCATTACATGGTACAGTTGAACCAAAACATACCTGAGAGAGAGTAGGGGCAACATCCTCCCGTTCAATTATCTTACTGTTAAGTTGCAGGTTTTTCTGCATAAGGGCATCAAGAGAAGTTTGCATAGTAAACACTTGCTGCTTCAGACTGCGAACTTCATCTTGCAACTCCTTTCCACCTACACTATGTTCTTTGATAGCTGTTTTAAAAGAAGAAAGTAATGAATTATTAGCATCATCAACCAATTCCTTAAACTCGGTACATGACTGTTTTGCATTCCACTTAATGGCATCAAATGTTTGATTGGTAAAATTCTTCATACGATCATTAAGAACCTCCAAAAAATCAGTTTGCGCCTTTTCAACTAGTGTTAATGTCTCTTTAGGAATGTCTCTAGCACAAAGTTTAGCATTTTCCTCAAACCATTTTTTCTGCCAGGCTACAGTGTCCACAAATACACTTTTCAATGAATCAATTGCTTGAGAAAATATAGTTAAATCATCTGCTTGGTTCCCTGAACCAATCAGAGGGACACCAAGAAATGGTTGTTCTAAACCTGTGTCATCGTCTAATAAAGACCGCTCCACATCCCGAGGAGTGGAAGGGCTATCATGAAATGGCCCCAGTCTGCTATCATCTCCAGATCCAGTAAAATTTATAAGAGGAGAACAGGGTTCCATAATTACACAAATAATCACAAGAGGCCAATAAACACACAACATCTGAGGGTCCCTGTTCGGGCGCCACTTCTGTGACGGTATTTGGCCTTACAGGTTTGGGTTCGGGCGCCAGGGGTAAAAACCACCACAATTATTTACTACTCATCTAACTACTCATAAGGGTTGACAATCAATTATGAAATAACAGACCAAGGAACCACAAGAAAATTAAGGAAAAGAAGTTTTGTATTCAAATTCCATTCCAGTCATAGTACCACTCAAGTACATCAAGACGTTCAATAATAAAAAAAAACAAAGAAAAAAAAAAAACTAATTAAACAAAACACCTATTAATTTCAGGCCCAGAAACATTTACCTTTTAATTACCTCACAACAATACATGAATGACAGATAAATCAAATAAATCCATGTAATTAACTGTAATGCAAGAAGCATTTACCTTTTAATTACCTCACAACAATAAATGTCAAATCAATCAAATAATTTGTGTAATTAACTGCAATGCAAAACACATTTACCTTTTAATTACCTCAGAACAATAAATGAAAGTCAAATACAACACAAGCAGCCGCATAAAAGAAAAACGGGCATAAGGAAAAAACGTTTGCTTACCATGTCACTCATAAAACTACCGGGCCTGAAATGCAATTCATTACATCAAACACAATTCTTACAAAAACAATTCGGCAACTCGAGCACCAAAATAAACCCCAAAAGAAAACCCTCCCTACACCAAAACCCTACTCAAAACATACTACCTATAATGCACTGAATTAGCGTCTATCCCACAACATACTGGATTGGAACAAGCTCTCTCTCCAACGCTCCATTTACCCGCAAAACACAGAATCGCTCTAAACAACTTCCAAATGACAGGAAAAGACCGCAGTATTAACACAATCGATGCCACGCGGGCTACAACAACAATACTCACAAGCCATCCGCTAGTGTGGCCATGACTGAAATGACCCGCGCCTGACAACAAAGGCTAGCGAGCGCGCGAGAGAGAGAGAGAGAAACGCAATCACACTTCCTTAAGTAACTTCCCACCTGGTTCCCCGGATATACGCTCAACAGCGCCATCCCCAGTACGGAATAGGAAAAACACATTGACGACTGTCACAATGTGTGTTATTAATGAAACTCCATGTTCAGTATGTTCACTGTCCTCGTGCTTTGTTCTAGTCTTTAATCAGTTTGCTTTATCTGGGTTTGGATCATGTGGGATTTGGCTATGTATGTCCACTTGGCATTTTCTAATAGCTCTTTGGCAGGTAGAGTGAGTTAAAACCAAGAGTGCAAAGTCATTAATAGTTCTCTGGGACACTAATTGATTTCCCTGAATGGGCAAAACAGAACCCATCTTATTTCAGGGATTTGTTTTATGTGACAGATTAGTCTCCAGATCCACTGTGACGAGTTGAGTTGTTAATGGTGACAGCAAAGCTTAATCCTCTGACCTGCCCTGGACAGCGACCGTGCATCTGTGCTTTTCATCTCTCTTTTATCACTCCTTCAGGAAGGTCCAGCAACTTGCCTATCAGCATCTGCATTTGGAGAGAAGAAAAAAGAGAGAAAGCATGCCATGTCTGCACACAGAGTCCCTGTCCTCTTTGCCTGCTGAAGGCAGGTATAGAGTCACTTCAACACGCAGGGGGTCTCAAGGGTCCAGGTCCAAATCTGGTAAAAAAAAAATAGGGAAGAATGGAGAGAAGGGTGGTCGTGTGGAGAGAAATGACAGCGAGAAAGAACAGAGTGTCATAACCAGTGCTGGATGGTTCTTCTCACCCCTCTGGACCCCAGGTGCCAAAACCCAGAGACTGGGATTCAGGATGGGACAGGAAGGCGAGAGAGTGAAGGCATGGCTGGATGATCATTCAGATTCTGCCAGGTCTTATTTCAGCAGATCTTCAAGGTGAGCAGTGTAGTGGTATCTGTGAATCTGCGAGTGTTTGAAAAAAATCTTGTAATTAAATGATCTGATGTGAATCATGCATATTCATTCTTCAAGTCTTAAATTTTGAAAATTGCATAGTCAGAAAAATGGTTCTAAATAGCCCCAGATTAGGTTTCTACGAGGTATACCCCCAGTTTTACAGACAAGACTTAAGTTAAAACCAGACTAAAATGCATGTTTAAGCTGTTTTAACTGAAAGCAACTTGCACTGACATATCTTAAAATATGTCAGTGCCACTGTTTTGTCTCAAGATGCACACCAGTAATGTTTTTTCTAAGACACGTTTATTAAAGATAATTATATGTCCCATATAGCTGCATTGGTCTGATGAAATAAAGGCCACGCTTCATACAGATGTCTTTGTAGTTTATTTTGTATCTCTCTCTCTTCAGTAAACACCGTAGACACCGTGAAAACTACAAGAAATAAAAACATATACTCAAAATATGCATTTCTCAGTCCTTCACAAGTCTCTCGAGCCAATGTCCAATGAAATGCACGTGAATGTTGCAACAGAAATACGACAAATACAATCAACATCATGAATAGCACATCAAATTGCACGTAAAGTAATATAAAACAACACTATAAACATTATGAAATATATAAAGGCAAATTACCGTGTGCCCCTCTCAAACCATGCAGATCACGCAATTCCTTCTCAGACTACATGTCGTTTCTCTGCCTCCATATTCGCTCTGACCCAAAAATGACTGGGTCACGTGACACATCACGTTTTCTACGTAAATCTTAAAGAACCCCTAATTTTAAACACCTCAAAGGGCATACATTATAAATATGGGCTTCTGAATAACGCAATTGTTTCAAATTGAATGAACTCAAATTGACATTAATTTATAACAAAAAACATAAATACACATATCAACAAAAACATGTCCTTTGACAGTTACACTCCCACCAAATTACTATAATTTATTATGAACTTGTAAACTTGCAAAAGTTTGAATAAATTTAGTAATTTCACAAACCAAATTTCAGAACTAAATAGAATGTTCTCTGACTCTTGGCATCAAGTCTAATATTTAAACTCTTAATACTTCAAACTCTCAATTTGTGTAGGAGTAAAGAGATTAGTTACATTACATAAGATTTAATTGTTTTCTACAAGTACCACTAATTTGTGAATAGGACGTTCAAGAATGGATGGATTAGTAAGTCGCTGACCCTCTTTCCCTAACTTTCTATTTCCTATTTGTATTGTTGTTTTCCTCACCAGGCCATCTTCATCTTCACAAACATCAAGCACTCTTCCAAGTTTCCATTCATTGCGCGGAACCCCTTCCTCTTTGACGATGACGATATCCCCAATCTTCACATTACGTCTTGGAGTATGCCACCGTTGTCTGAGAGTGATGTTTGTCAGAAACTCCTTCCTCCATCTACTCCAAAATTGCTCTGTCAGATATTGTACTCTGCGCCACCTTTTTCTTCCGTACAGGTCTTCTTGCACAAATTTCCCTGGTGGAGGCAGAGGAACAGAGGTTTTCATGGTGAGTAAATGGTTTGGGGTAAGTGGCTCTAGCCCCTTGGGATCATTGATTGTATCTGTGGTGAGTGGGCGGTTATTAATGATCGACATGGCTTCATAGAAGAAAGTTCTCAAGGAAGCATCATCCAATCTTCCCGAACTCTGCGACAGAACCCAACTTAGAACGCTCCTAACTGTTCTGATCTGCCTTTCCCAAACCCCTCCCATGTGACTGGCATCAGGTACGTTCATTATGAAGTCACATTGCTTCTGGGATAGGTAAGCAGTCAATCTGTCCTTGTCCAATTCTTTCAAAGCTTTTGTCAGCTCATTTTTCGCCCCAACAAAATTTGTCCCTTGATCCGATCTGATCTCTCTTACAGCTCCACGGATAGCTATAAAACACCGCAAGGCATTTATGAAAGCATCAGTTGTGAGATCTTCCAGCATCTCTATGTGGACTGCTCTTGAGGAGAAACAGGTGATTATGAGACCATATCTCTTATGCTCTTTACGACCTTGCTTGATGAGAAATGGTCCGAAACAATCCATCCCACAATAAGAGAATGGTGGAGAGGGATCAACACGGCTAGCTGGTAGATCCGCCATCTTTTGCATCTCTGTTGACCTGCGATTTCGCCTGCATGGAACACATTGTTTAATGTGATTTGCCACAACTTTGCTGCCACCAACAACCCAGTAACCATTCGCTCTCAATTCATTGAGGGTCTGTCCTCTGCCTTGGTGCTGAGTTTTTTCATGGCAGTGATCCAAGATAAGACGTGTGACTACACTATCTCTGGGGAGGATTGCTGGGTGTTTCGAGTCAAGAGGTAAGGAAGCTTTCATCAATCGCCCTCCCACCCTCAGAACACCATCATGCAGTACTGGGTCAAGTTGGAACAATGGATGACAATGTGGCAATTTGCCATGACTCAGTTTTTGCATCTCATCTTTAAAGGCATCCTTTTGTGCCAATCTTACAAGCACGATACTGGCCTTTCTCATGTCTTCAACATTTATGGGTTGAACGGTTTTGTATCTTGCCAATTGCTGGATACGAGCAACAACTTTCAATGCTGTGTGCCATTTTGAAAACCGCTTAAACCTCTCCAAAAAATTCTCATCTTCTACTACCTTTGTTTGTAGTACTTGTGTCGTTCTGATTTCAGGATCACCAACAAGCAGCTCTGGAGTTGCCTTAGGTGTGATAATATCCTTTTCCCAAAGAAACTTGGGTCCTGTTAGCCAATTTGAGTGAATCAGATCTGACACCTTGAGGCCCCTGGAGGCATGATCCGCTGGATTTTGATCCGAGTTTATATAATGCCACTTTGCAGGGTCAGTTGTTTCACGAATTCTTTGAACTCGATTCGCCACAAACACGTGAAACCTACGTGCTTCATTGTTAATGTAGCCTAAGACTACATTTGAGTCTGTCCAGAAATATTCTTCATCAATTTGGAGCTCCAGCTCCTCCTTCAACATGCTACTGACCGCTGAAGAGATCACCGCAGCTGTCAACTCAAGCCTTGGTATGGTCACGACTTTTGTGGGTGCAACCCTTGCCTTGCCAATAACAAAGGAGCAGTGCACTTTGTCCTCACTCAACACTCGTATATATGAGCACTGACCATAGCCATGGCTACTCGCATCTGAAAAGTGATGGAGTTCGATCCTCTGAACAGTCCCTAGGTGTTCAGGAGCAAAACATCTCATAATCTGGAGATTTTGCAGGTTCTTCAGCTCGTTCAGCCAGCATGTCCATTGTGGCATTAACTCTTCAGGCAGAGGTTCATCCCATCCAATGCCCTTTTTGCACATCTCCTGCAGTACCTTTTTACCTAATAGGAGGAAGGGAGCCAGGAAGCCTAGTGGATCAAACACAGAAGCCACAGTGGAGAGGATTCCTCGCCGTGTTGCTGGTTTTTCATCCAGGGCAACTTTAAAGGAAAAGGTATCACTATTTACTCTCCACTTTACTCCTAGCACAGTCTGAACTGGGAGTTCACCAGAACCAAGGTCCACATCCTGAACTTCGCTGGCTCTTTCACTGACAGGAATTGACTCCAAAACCGTTCTGTTGTTGGACATGAACTTGTGTAGACGCAATTTTCCTTTTGCACACACATTTCCGGCTTCCTGAATTAGTTTGATAGCTGCGTCCAAATTTTCTACACTAATGAGCCCATCATCAACATAGAAATTCTTTTTGATGAAACTGGCTGCTGCAGGATACTCTCTTTCATTTTGACATGCAAGGTACTTCATTCCATAATTTGCGCAGCCAGGTGAGGATGCTGCCCCGAAAAGATGGACTTTCATGCGATACTCCTTTGGCTCTAAATTTGTATCGCCATTTTCCCACCACAGGAACCGCAAGTAATCTCTGTCTTCCTGGCTCACATGAAATCTGTGGAACATCCTTTCTACATCACAAATAACTGTGACTGGATGTTTGCGAAACCTGCAGAGTACCCCTGTAAGCCCATTAGTGAGATCAGGTCCAGTTAGCAAGTGATCATTTAAAGCAGTGCCATCATACTTGGCAGAGCAGTCGAACACAACTCTAATCTTCTCTGGCTTTCTAGGGTGGTACACCCCTTGGTGAGGAATATACCAGACGTTTCCTGTTTTGGGTTGATGTTCAGCTCTCTCCGCATCACCATCACTGAAGACACTTTCCATAAATTTAACATAGTCACTCTTGAATTTGGGGTTTTTCTCAAATTTTCCTTTCAAACGTTTCAGCCGCACAAGAGCCAGCCGCTTATTTTCTGGTAATTGTGGGCGTGTCTTGAAGGGAAGTGGCATCTCCAGGTGTCCCTCTGTATTCTGATGAATTTTTTCATTCAGTAATTGCATGAACTGTATATCGTCTTGCGATATGCTCTTTTCCTTTGGGTTTGTATCTTTAAAGTCTGATTCAAGGGCTCTGATGACAGCAACAGGAGTCAGTATTGGAAGTTCCTTAACAGATACACGATGACACAGACCAGTGACTTCTGTCGACTTTACAACCTGTGGTGAACTACCAACAATACTCCAACCCAGGTCAGTCCTGATGGCATACGGCTCATTATCACCTCCTGTGATGACTTGTCGAGGTGCTAAAGCTCTTGAGCAGTCGTAACCAATCAGAAGTCCAACCTTACAATCCAACAGCTCTGGTATTTCCTGTGCTATTTTATTCAGATGTATCCACCTTCTTGCGGTTTCAGAGGTAGGAATGTGGGAACGGTCAAGTGGGATAAAATCTCTGGTATAGGACGGTGGCAAATTAATTAGCCCATAAGAGGAAAACCCTCTAACTCTGAGTCCACTAACTCTTTCACTTTGAACGACAGAATCCTTTCCCATCATTGTAGTAAGCTTTAACTTGACAGGCTCTGAAACTACCCCCATCCTCTCACATACCTCTTGGTCTACAAAGGTGTTGCTACTCTGGGTATCTTGTAGGGCATAAACTAAGGTCTCTCTTTCAGGATTGTCAATTGAAGAAATCCATACAGGCACTATCATTGATGTGCTCCCACCATTACTACTGTCTACACAACAGGAAAGGGAAGATGTGTTTTCTTCTGTTTGCATAACATGAGAAAGTGCTGCAGAAGACGGACGGTCTTCATGAAGTGGTGTTGGATGATGTTTCTTGCATATACTACAAGTAGCTTTACTCTTGCAATCCTTTGAATTGTGTCCTTTCCGAAGACAGCCAAAGCACAGGTTATTGTCAAATATGAACTTTCTCTTGTCCTCCACAGACTTACTGGCAAACGTTTGACATTTGTGTATGGAGTGACTTTCCCCACAACACCTGCATATGATTAGGTATGAACATAAAGGCGCTGCGCTTACTTTATTGGGTCTGTTTGGAACTAATGAGTTGCTTCTCTCAACACTGTATGTTTTCGGCACTGTACTTGGTTTGTCTGATGCTTTCACATTTGTGATGAATGCATTAGCCTTTGAGCGCTTAACTTCTCTAGATGGCCGTTCTTCAGAGAGTTTCAAGGCGTGAAAGGATGTTACAGGGTTGCAGGCTATTTCTGCTTCTTGTGCCAGAAATTCAGCAAACTCCTTGAAATTAGGGTATTCCTCTGTTTGTCTCAACTGTATTGTAACATGGCGATTCCAACGAGACGTCACCCAATCAGGGAGCTTTTGTAGCATTTTTCTGTTCTCTTCACAGTCATTTAACACTTGAAGCCCTTTGATGTGTGGCATGGCACTGCTGCAGGCAGTCAGAAAGTCACTTAACTCTCTCAGTTTAACTGATTCTCTTGAACCAATCTTTGGCCAGTTATTCAGTTTTTCTCTAAAAGCACGCTGAATTACAAATGAATGGCCGTAACGAGAATTCAAAGCTTCCCATGCTTGATCATAGGCTTTATCGTCCTTTCTGTAGAAGCTTCCTTCCAATACAGATCGTGCCTCACCACTGACATATTTTTGTAGATAGAACAACTTATCAGCTGAATTTGTGCATCGCTGTTCTATCAATGCCTTGAAACTTGTTCTCCACTCTAAGAACTTAAGTGGGTCCCCTGAGAAAACTGAGGGCTCAGGTGCAGGAAGTCTGCTGAGAACCATTGTGTCATGTATGGCTTGTACTACTGAGGCTTCCCTATCAGAATGGGTTATTTGTTCCTCTTTAATTTCCTTAAAAGATAATGGAGGACAATTAGCTACCTTACTGCGTGCTATTCCATCTTCGTTATTAGATTCACCGGAGTCAGCTTCAGAGTATGCTTTGAGCTTTGCAGCTATTACTTGAAGATCACGCTCATTTTCCAATCTTTTAAGTTCTTGTCTTTGAGCAGCAATAGCCTCCTCCATCTTTATCTCTGCCTGTTTTGCAGCCAGTTGTGCGGCAAACTCTGCTCTTTTTGCGGAGATGCTTTGGTGTTCTGATGAGCAGCTTGAACGGTGACTACGAATTGTAGACTTGGAGCTTGTAGCTGAAAATATTGACTTAGCATACTCTTTGTCAAGCACCATACGAATTCTTGCATCTTCTGCACTAGCATCAAATTCCTCCTGCCCCATCAAATCTGTTGTTACTGCTGTACAGGAATCAATTTTTCTTCTAATCTCAGTTGAAGGTACTGATTGAGATCGTATAAGCTCGTACACATTTTTCACTTGAGTTTCGAGCCCTTCAACACTGTCCATCATGTCACCCAAGTCTTGGTCAGAGCACTCATCCTTAAGTTTGGTACGGGTAGTTCTTACTTGTTCTTTCCAGCTTTCATACAACTTGATGAATTTACTTTCCTTCTGAGAAATTTCTTGCTGCTTAAGCTCTTGCATTTTTGGAGTTCATTTTCTCTCTCGTGAAGATTTCCTGGGTTCATCTCCTCTTGAAGTGGAAGCAGTAGGTTTTGCTATTTGAAATATTTTAGCATGAATATCAGCTATGAGTGACTCTAATCTTTCCCTTTCAGCATCATCAGTTTGAAATTTTAACTGTTCAGTTAAGCTAGTCAACTCTGCCTGAAGGGACTCAGTTTGTTCACTTGATTCATCATATTGTGATTTTTCTCCACGAACTGACATTGCAAAGGTTTTAGCAAAGTACTAGTGTTACTTAACTACTACTCTCAGATCAAAAAACCTTGTAACTATTCACCACTAAGTCAATTATAAAGCATACACCAAATTAGGCTGTAAAATCAAACAATATAAATACAAATAAATTCTTTACTTTTTTCTTCTTCTTTTATGTCCATAAAGATGTAAAAGCAGCACAGTCTAACCTGCTGTTAATTGCAGAGCAGCACTCTTCTGCTTGTAACAGTAATAAAGTAAACAAACACTGTTCTCTGAAGCCTGCAGAAAGGATACTCGCGAAGCTGTAGTCTACGCGGTTAAATGTCGCCCTCTACTGGTCGGGTCGCGGTACTTCCCTGACGGTGATAACTGCGTGCATAGCGGCAAGCCTCGTCTCTGACGCCTTCTCTCTCCACGCGATAGTCCCGCGATCGTGCTTTCTCTTCGTATTCGACGTCTCTTCTATACGCGATGCGCCCGCGATCTCGTTTCCTCTTCTCATCCAGCCGATGCCGTTCCACTCTCTAAGCTGTCGACTGTAATGGCGTCACGTTTTCACTATAGCTGCATTGGTCTGATGAAATAAAGGCCACGCTTCATACAGATGTCTTTGTAGTTTATTTTGTATCTCTCTCTCTTCAGTAAACACCGTAGACACCGTGAAAACTATACAAGAAATAAAAACATATACTCAAAATATGCATTTCTCAGTCCTTCACAAGTCTCTCGAGCCAATGTCCAATAAAATGCACGTGAATGTTGCAACAGAAATACGACAAATACAATCAACATCATGAATAGCACATCACATTGCACGTAAAGTAATATAAAACAACACTATAAACATTATGAAATATATAAAGGCAAATTACCGTGTGCGCCTCTCAAACCATGCAGATCACGCAATTCCTTCTCAGACTACAGGTGTGTTCGACATCGGCTGCGGCTGGATGCAACCGATCGGCGAGAGTAGCCGCGTGCAGGCGGGGAGGAGCTGCAAACGGAGACGTGAAGTCGGACACTTTCTGGTTCCCGTAGTGACTGCTCACGTGGTATTTGCATACTTTACCACAGCTGAAGTGAAATAAATGCAATATTTGACAAATAATACACAGATTTTTCAGATACATTTTTATTCAATACTTTATTTAGGCTACTGCTTCATACAGCGTCTGTTTGAACAAGAATAAAGTTCAACATAAGCTGTTATAAATGAAGTGGAGTCTACGTTTTTTAATCTGTTTTATTTGATAAACATGACACAATATAACATGACAACGACAAGAAAAGAGTGTTTACTGTTATAATAAACTGATTTGAGAGCTTTAGAAGAACTAAAGGTGTTCGAATAAACACGAAACACACGTGATCGTTGTCATGCAGTGAATCCGGCCAATCGTGGAACAGCTGTGTCGTCATCCGCCCACATGCAGCCCAATGCAGCCGCTCTTGAGAAGCTGCGCTGGCTGAGTTCTCCGGCTACTCTCGAATTGCCCTCGCGGTACTTTGATGGCATACGTCACAGTCACGTGGCGTCGGCGCTGCATCAAGTCGGACAAAATTTCTAACCGGCATGCACTGCTTCAAGTCAGCCGCCGATCGGTCTGCGCAGAGCTGCATGAAGTCGAACAAGCCTTACATGTCGTTTCTCTGCCTCCATATTCGCTCTGACCCAAAAATGACTGGGTCACGTGACACATCACGTTTTCTACGTAAATCTTAAAGAACCCCTAATTTTAAACACCTCAAAGGGCATACATTATAAATATGGGCTTCTGAATAACGCAATTGTTTCAAATTGAATGAACTCAAATTGACATTAATTTATAACAAAAAACATAAATACACATATCAACAAAAACATGTCCTTTGACAGTTACATCCCAATTAATTAAACTAATGCATAATCCTAGTTTAATCTATTCTAAGTGCTGTCTGTAGAACCAGGCCATTATGTTTTTGTCAAACTTTTAAATGGTAGTGTATACATTTTATTTACCTGTTATTTATTTAATATGGCACACTCAAACTTTTACTTTTATAGTTCCATTAAGAACAGGAGCCTTAAACACCAACACAAAGTAACTAAGTACAGCATATCAGAGTTTGTTCCTAATAAATGATTTTAAGTTGAAAAAGAATACATTAATCAGTAAGGAAATATTTTTGAGAGACATCATAAATGATCTCACAGACAGTGTTTGATGAAAAGACCAGCTCGTCTGACAAACAGACCAGACGGGGAAACATCATCCAAAACACCAGATACTCCGGTGACCACCTACGATTGTCTTTGTTAACAGGGATGACTTTGCCCAAATTGCTAGCAGTGCCATTTAATCTGCTGTGTCCCTTCTCTTCTTAGACATTTTGTGAATGGCTGTGTAGAAAGAGCCCAAGCTGCCCAAACCCTCATAACTGAGCCAAGGTCTAGGATGACTATTCTTGGCAGACACAGGGTGTCCCACCCTATGTGGGCCCTCTCGAGGGATTCTGCACCCTGCCACAACGAAAAGACCACACTCCTTCTTTTCCATCCATCAGATTTATAATCCTGAGAGTTTGGACCCCGTGCTGGTTCCATTTTCACCTTGTGTGTCAAGGTCAGCGTGTTTGCCACATTCTCTGAGCTCCTCAAGGCCTGCGGGACAGTGTGGAAGAGGCTAGTCCTGTAACTTCATGATGCGGCTCGTTGGTGGTCCGAATAGACCTCTACAGAACAAAAATAGCAAAAATCTTCAGGTCCTACAACATCTTTGTGAAATCACTCAGGCTCAGAGCTGCTGTTTCTCAATGACGACCGTGGACAAAACAGGTGTAAAGTGTTTGGGTCCTGTCTTCCAATCAAATGAGGAGTCTGTCTACAACTACACACAGGCAGAGTGGGACATGTGCATTATGGGATATGTGGTCAGCTCTGGGATGCCTCTTAACATCAGGGATGCCCGTGAGGTAATAAATTAAGGTTGTTCCATGTCAAGTCTAATCTGGAGTCTAACTTGTGGAAAATGGGCATCCGATTACCGCTTTAATCCAAGGCACTTTAGGTTGTCAGACTGTGACAAGTTATTCAGAGCTTGTCTAGGGCTTATAACAGTTTTAAAGACTTCTGGGGTGACTTCAAAGGTCTTACAGCAGTATTCGATTATGACATAAACAAATAAATAATCACAAGAATGAGATTCCAATTATGAAAATTAAAAAGCAGTGTTAGATGAACATGTTTGAAAACATAAAGATGAGGATGATTTTCTTGTTTAGATCATTTTTTTAAGTGTCTTTTGTGACTTAGGTTTCATTATTGTATTTATTTAGGTATGCATTATTAATATGATATTAATAAACAGCCAATGCCGATAAGCAAATTGCCAATACATTTCAATACTATTTTGTAAATTAATTCAAATAAAACATTACAATTGGAAAACAAATCATTTTAAATTTACAAGTTGCTTTAGACATCACAACATAATTCTGTGCAGTATGAAATAAGCTATGAGCAGATGAACCGATATACAATAAATCTGTACTTTTTTTGTCTGAATAAATTAAAATGAAAACACTAGAAACTAAAAGAAAAAGAAAATTAAATGCTACAATTGATTTTAGGCCTCAAAAACTATTATAGTACAATATGAATAATGGTTATTCATTTTGAGGTTTGGTAAAGATTACATTTAACAGTGTTATTAAATTATAAGTGTTTTGTACCCATCTCACTCGAGTTAGGCTTTCCAAAATCTATAATGATGTCGATCCCATGTGCATTAGATGTCATCAGGCTCCAGCTACCCATGTCCATATGTTTTGGTCTTGCCCTTCACTACTTAATTTTTGGACACAGATATTTAAGGGGTTCAATTTGATCCAACAGCATGTACTGCTTTGTTTGGGGTTTTACCTCCTACTTTGCAGCTTCCTAATATAAAGCTGACTTTGTAGCCTTTGTCTCCTTATTGGCTAGACGTTTGATTTCATTGAGGTGGAAGTCTCCTGCGCCGCCTTCTCGCTCGTCTTGGATCAGGGACGTCCTTCAGTTTGTGAAGTTGGAGAAAGGTAGGTGCTCGATACATGGTTCTCTTGCAAAGTTTAATAAAACTTGGGGTCCATTTTTTGCACATGTTGAGGGATTGATTTTTACGGCTATTCCAGAGTAGCCACCCTGATTGTCTACTAAATGTGAGTTTTTTCTTGTGTGAATTTGTAGCATGCTGGGATGTTTTTTATTTATTTCTGTGTAAGTGAACATGTTGGGCTTTTATTTTGCAGTGGGTGACCATTTTGTGATTTTGTGTTTTTGTTTTGTTCTGTTTATTTGTTCTTGTTTTTGTCATAATTCATGAAGCGGAAGCAAATATGCAAGTACTCTTTTATTGAGGGTCAGTAGACACAAGGCAAAATACACGGGTGGGCTGGTGGCGCAGGGACTTGATGGTCAGCGTGATGGTGAAGACAGGTGACGGTGAATCCAGTGAAGTGAACATCCAACGCGACGAACACCACGAGAACACCGAACAGGAACACGATCAGGAACAGGAACAGGACTGGAATGGCACACGACGACACACACTGAAGACACCAAAACAACGATCTGACAAAGAAAGGAGAGTGCGATGAGTCTATATAGCTGAATGAATTGGCAGCAGCTGGTGAGGGGAATGAGATCAGGTGGAACGCTGATCAGCTGAAATGAGCAGCCACGCCCACTCACACACACCCACACACACAGAACAACAAATACACGAGACACGAAGAAAACAGTGAATTCATGAACCGTGACAGTACCCCCTCTCCTAGGAACGCCTCCTGGCGTCCCCAGACTCCCTTACCTGTCGATTGTAATCATCGATAAGAGAGTGATCCAGGATGTCTCTAGCAGGAACCCAACTTCTCTCCTCCGGACCGTAACCTTCCCAGTCCACCAAGTACTGGAATCCGCGTCCCCTCCGCCTAGAGTCCAGAATACGATTAACCGAATACGTAGGTTCCCCTTCTACGAGACGCGGCGGGGGAGGAACCGGGACAGGCGGATTAAACTGAGAATGAAACACGGGCTTAATTTTGGAAACATGGAAGACGGAATGAATCCTCCTGTACACTGGAGGGAGTTTGAGGCGGACTGCCACCGGGCTAATGATCTTGGTGACAGTGAATGGGCCAATAAATTTGGGAGCTAGTTTATTAGAGACGGAACGGAGAGGAATGTTCTTAGTAGAAAGCCACACTTTTTGACCAACAACGTATACGGGAGGCCTAGACCAGTGGCGATCGGCTTTAGCCTTGGTGCGCGCTCCCGCTTGGAGAAGAGTCTCACGGGCTCTAGTCCAAGTGCGACGACACCTCTGGACAAAGGCGTGAGCGGAGGGGACCGCGACTTCAGATTCCAGACTAGGAAAAATTGGTGGCTGGTAACCTAAACTACACTCAAACGGCGATAGGCCCGTAGATGATACTGGTAACGAATTGTGGGCGTACTCCACCATTGACAGTTGTTGGCTCCATGAGGAAGGATTCTTGGAGACCAGACATCGCAACGTTCTCTCCAAATCCTGGTTGGCTCTCTCAGTTTGGCCATTGCTCTGGGGATGGAACCCTGAGGACAGACTAACCGTCGCACCCAGTAATCTACAAAATTCTTGCCAAAATTTGGACACAAATTGGGGTCCTCTGTCGGAAACCACGTCTGTCGGGAGGCCATGTAACCGAAAGACGTGGTTAACGACTGTTAACGCTGTCTCCTTGGCTGAGGGTAATTTGGGCAAGGGAATGAAATGGACCGCCTTCGAGAACCGGTCCACCACGGTCAAAACTACCGTGTTACCCTGAGAGGGTGGGAGGGCGGTAACAAAATCTAGTGCGATATGGGACCAGGGTCTCGAAGGGATCGGCAGCGGTTGAAGGAGCCCATCTGGGGGTCGATTGGAAGTCTTACCAGTGGCACAAACTGAGCAAGCCAAAACAAAACTGTGAACGTCACGAGCCATGCGTGGCCACCAAAATCGTTGCTTAACTAAGGATGTAGTGCGACTGACTCCTGGATGACAAGCCACATTGGAACAATGACCCCACTGAATGACGTTGGACCGTAATTCCTCTGGCACAAATAAACGGTTCGGTGGACAACCGGGCGGAGGCGTTACCCCTTCTAAGGCCGTCCTGACCTTCGATTCGACCTCCCATGAGAGTGTGGAGATAATTAGGGTCTCCGGAAAAATGCACTCGGGAGTAGACGGGCGATCGGAATGGTCAAAAATGCGTGACAAAGAATCGGGCTTGATGTTTTTGGAGCCCGGGCGGTACGAGAGTGTAAAGTCAAAACGTCCGAAAAAAAGTGCCCACCGAGCCTGCCTAGAGTTCAATCTTTTAGCGGTTCTAATGTATTCCAGATTCTTATGATCGGTCCAAACGATAAAAGGTACCCCCGACCCTTCTAACCAGTGTCGCCACTCTTCCAATGCTAACTTGACTGCCAACAACTCTCTATTACCAATATCATAATTACGTTCGGCAGGGGACAAACGATGAGACAAAAACGCGCACGGATGCATTCTGTCGTCTGTAGAAGAACGTTGGGATAACACTGCACCTACCCCCACCTCTGACGCGTCGACCTCCACCACGAACTGACGTGATGGATCAGGGGTAACTAGGATGGGGGCTGAAACAAAGCGGCCTTTCAGTTTGGCAAACGCAGCCTCAGCTGCGTCTGACCACCTGAACGTAGTTCTGGGGGAGGTCAAGGCGGTCAGAGGTGAGGCTAGTTGGCTGAAATTGCGAATGAACCGCCGGTAGAAATTGGCGAACCCCAGAAACCTCTGTAGGACCTTACGGGAATCTGGACTTGGCCAATCCACCACAGCCTTAACCTTCTCAGGATCCATACGCATCCCCTCAGACGACACAATGTACCCTAAGAAAGGAACAGACTGTGCATGAAAAGCGCATTTCTCCGCCTTGACAAAAAGCCCATTCTCTAGCAACCTCTGAAGCACTCGTCTGACGTGCTGAACGTGTTCCTGGAGAGACGAAGAAAAAATCAATATGTCATCCAGGTAGACATAAATGAACTGATCGACCATGTCTCTCAGCACGTCATTGACGAGTGCCTGGAAGACCGCTGGGCTATTGGACAGCCCAAAAGGCATAACCAAATATTCAAAGTGCCCCCTGGGGGTGTTAAAAGCGGTCTTCCATTCATCCCCCTTCCTGATGCGGACCAAATGATAAGCATTACGTAAGTCCAGCTTTGTGAAGACCGACGCTCCCTGCAACCTCTCGAAGGCTGAAGACATCAACGGCAAAGGGTAAGTATTCTTTACCGTGATGTTATTCAACCCTCGGTAGTCAATGCAAGGTCACAGAGAACCGTCCTTCTTCCCCACAAAAAAGAACCCCGCCCCCGCTGGAGAAGAGGAAGGTCGGATGAATTTGGATGCCAGAGAATCAGAAATATATTTCTCCATGGCCTCCCTCTCGGTAACAGACAGAGAGTAAAGCTTGCCCTTAGGCGGAGACGTACCTGGCAGTAGATCTATCGCACAGTCATAGGGACGATGCGGAGGGAGAGAAGCAGCCCGAGACTTACTGAACACTTCCTTCAGGTCCAGATACTCCGTGGGCACGTTTGACAAATCCACTGCCTCCTCCTGTAACGCAGAAACAACAACAGACGGACAAGCAGACACAAGACAGGACTCATGACATAAACTGCTCCACTCCAACACTGATCTCTGCTGCCAGTCTATCTTGGGGTTATGTTTGATGAGCCAGGGGTGACCGAGAACAATAGGTGCAAGGGGGGAGTCCAGGATGTAAAATGAGGTAGTCTCTGTGTGATTTCCGGATACAGTAAGTGTAATGGGTCCAGTGGTGAATGAAATGGTAGGAAGAGCTTGACCGTTGAGGGCGTGAACAGCAATGGAGTGGGTGAGGGGTAACAGGGGAACGTGGATCTTGTGAGCGAATGTGTAGTCCATGAAGTTACCTTCTGCCCCGGAATCCAAAAGTGCTAGACAGTCGTGAGTGTTGGCTGACCATCTAAGTCTTACCGGGAGGAGCGTAGATGTTGATGAGGTCTTCTCAGCGGAGATCCCACCCGACAGTAGCCTCAGATTTACTGCCGGGCTTGCCCTTTTACCGGGCAGTTGTACGCGAAATGACCAGCAGTCCCACAGTACAGGCAAAGGCCCTGGGATCTCCGCCTTTCCTTCTCCTCCCGGGAAAGCCGAGCTCGCCCGACCTGCATGGGCTCGTGATCGTAGACGGGGCTGACCGCGTCCCCGCCGCTGGCTTGCGTGGTCTCAGTGACTGCAGAAGCCCGAGCTGGTAACTTCATCCGTTCCACTCGGGAGAGACGAGAATCCACGCGAAGCGCCAGATCAATAAGTCCATTGAGTGTAGCAGGTAAATACAAGGCGTAGATCTCCTTCAGGACGCGGTCAGCCAGCCCATGCAGGAACATGTCCCACTGCGCCTCCTCGTTCCATTGACACTCAGCCGCCAAGGTCCGGAACTCAATGGCATAATCCGATACAGATTTACCTCCCTGCTTGAGGTCCGCCAGGGTTCGTGCTGCTTCTCTTCCCGCGACCGCGCGGGCAAACACCATCTTCATCTCGGCGGCGAGTGTCTGGAACGAGGCACAGCACGGATCTTGATTCTCCCACACCGCCGTCCCCCATAGAGCTGCCCTCCCAGTCAGCAGTGTGAGCACGAACGCCACTTTGCTCTGTTCGGTGGCAAATGTTCTGGGCTGCAGAGAAAAATGCATTGAACAGCGTGTTAGAAATGCTCTGCAAAAGTTCGGCTCACCACTATACGGCTCAGGAACCGGTAGGCGGGGTTCTGACTGGGAGACGCTCGGTGGTGGTACTGGGGGAGCGGGCGGTGCGGGTGGTGGCGCAGTGGGAGCTCGTAGTTGTTGCAGCTGCTGGGTGAGCTCGGACACCTGCGCCACGAGAGCTTGAATGGCCCGACCCGACTCATTAGAAGTCCTCTCCTGGGCCTCTATCCGAGAAATAGTGGCTCTGATGAAGTCATCCAGAGGAGAAGAGGATCCACTTGCTGCTCCCATCGCTTGGTCAGATCGTTCTGTCATAATTCATGAAGCGGAAGCAAATATGCAAGTACTCTTTTATTGAGGGTCAGTAGACACAAGGCAAAATACACGGGTGGGCTGGTGGCGCAGGGACTTGATGGTCAGCGTGATGGTGAAGACAGGTGACGGTGAATCCAGTGAAGTGAACATCCAACGCGACGAACACCACGAGAACACCGAACAGGAACACGATCAGGAACAGGAACAGGACTGGAATGGCACACGACGACACACACTGAAGACACCAAAACAACGGTCTGACAAAGAAAGGAGAGTGCGATGAGTCTATATAGCTGAATGAATTGGCAGCAGCTGGTGAGGGGAATGAGATCAGGTGGAGCGCTGATCAGCTGAAATGAGCAGCCACGCCCACTCACACACACCCACACACACAGAACAACAAATACACGAGACACGAAGAAAACAGTGAATTCATGAACCGTGACAGTTTTTTTGTTTTTTTGTCAGTTGTACTTGGCACTGTTTTGACTCCCGAATTGTTACCTCTTGATTTTGTTATGTCACTGAAAAATCAATAAACAAATGTAAAAAAAAAAAAGAAAGAAAAAGAAGAATTATAAGTGTTTTTAAAGATTAAATTTAAGTGAGCATTACATGATGGCGAAGGTAATCTCAAAGTAAAAATAGGGGAAATGAGCATGCACAATTAAATATTTAATGTTGAAAGATGGATACATAAAAAAATAATAATAACTTGCTTATATACAAATATATCATCCTCACCTTTAGGTTTATTGGAACTGAATATGTGTGGGAACGAGAGACGAGATTGCATGTACTTGTTAGTCTTTATACGCTCTGAGGCATATCCGTGGGAAAATAAATCTTCTCTGCTCCAAGTTTAAACCCGGTTTTGTTACTGTGACAGCTGACAGAATGTGAGCATAGAAGAGAGAGAGAGAATGAACAGCACTAAAACCTAACCGGTATCTCTCTCAGAAACATGCCACAACTCTCCTCTTTGGCCCTCTTTCAGGGTTCTGCCCCGTTATGCCTCTGAAATTTCTCACGTTTGACTGCAGTCATTTATAAAACAACATACACTGTCATCACAGAGATAACATAGTGACACAAGGTTTTAAACTAATGTGTTGTACTGAATAATGCGAATAACTGATTTGAACTGTCCTTTTATAGGATCCAAGATTTCAGATTGAACTGTATGAGACAGGAGAAGACAAGCCCAAGACTATTCTCAGTGTGCCCATCCTCAACCACAAAAAGGAGGTTGGACTATTGTCACTATGCTATATGTCCATTAGTACCACTAACAAGATTGGTTGTACATTTTTTATATTGAATTATTTGTATATGTAGTCAGTCTTTTTAGTAATGAACATTAATTTATTTTTGTCTATGGACTGATTTTGGCAGGTTATAGATGTCATGGCTGTGAACAAAAGCAGGCGAGGCACATGCGTAGACAGCTGTTTCTCCGAGCAAGATGAGAAAGCAAGTATTGATCAATATTAAACATGGAATACATTTTGCCTTTCAAAAATCTAAATACAATAATACAGAGTACATGTACATTTTTGGTTAATTACACATTACATTTTAATATGAATTTTGTGACGAAGATTAGGTATCTCTAATAAATAATTAAAGCTAACTACTGTCATGTGACTTGAATGGATGAGTCAAATAATGAGACAAGTGTTTTGCCACTAGGTTCTGTCGTCACATATGGTGTTGTTCGGACTGATCCTGGAAAACAGCCAGCTGTGTGAGAGTTCTGAACAAGAGAGCAAACGCATCCAGGTAAATCACACAGACTTTACATTTATTCATTCAGACAGCTTGATCTAAAGTGACTTACAAATGAGGAATGCGTCAACACAAGTGATTCGTCTGAAGGAGACATAACTGACAGAACTAACTAAAAATAAGATATTTTTACAATATACAGTGCAATTAACTTAAAAAGTACTTTAGGGATTCATCTTAAATTCACTGTTTTTAGAATTCATTGAGGTTATAATTGTGGTGGATTTGATTGACAGGTTCTGCTGGAGTTGGCCCAGCTGGTGTCACATGACTACCCCTCTGTGGATGACATGCTCAGCAAACTGGCTGCTGTCATCCTGCCAGTGACAAAGGCACAATTCTGTACTGTTTTCATCTCAGATGACAGCTCCACGGTAGTACAAAAATGAATAAGTTTATGGAGAATGATTCATTTGTATATTTGCTTCTGTAAAGTGTTGGTTTTGCTCTTGCTTAAGTCGTTCACTTTCATTTAATTTCTTGTAAAGGTTAAAAAACAACACAAAGCTCATGAAATGCTTATAATACTGAACTACTAAAACAGCTTGATAAGTTGACTGATAGATTGGAAGAAATAAATGTATATAAATGTAAATAATTTCTATAATTATATTAAATAACTTTATATATTATATTATTAAATATTATATTAAATATTATATTTCTCCCTAAAACTTTAGCAAACAAAAAATAAATAAAACATTTGTATTCATATGCATACAATGAGCAAGTTTATGTCAGTTAAATATAAAATGGCAGATGTGAATGTAATCTTCAGGGATTGTGACACCAGTGACATCAGCTACATGTATGCTGTTCATGTGCAGAACTCTATGGAGACGCTGAACTTTGTCAACAGGTCTGTAAGTTGATCTGATTGATTTAATAATTGTCACTCTGCTATTTATATAATCTTAGCAATAACATTTATTTATACCTGCTGGTATAAATACCTTTGCTAATGTAGTGATTGAGATCATATTTCTACTTGCAAACCAGCAATGGCATATTTTCATAGTTTTTCTTCCTTTTTTTAAATAGGGAAAAACATATCATCATGTGACCAAAAAGTACAGATTTTTTTTCCCTGACAAACACTGTTTTTGTGTGTTCTCCAAGGCCCAGATTTCCAAGGTCCCTCAGGTCAGAAGTTTCATCGGCACACCTCTGAGAGGCAAACAGAGAGGTAATGTCATTCAGTAGGTAAATGTTTAAAAAGTCTTGTATGTTTTCCCAGAAGATTTTTTGGTTGTTGAGATTTTTTCATTTATAGCTCAAGAGATCATGTTATATTATATTATTACATACAATAAGAGTATGCAGCTCTAAATTTAACATGGAATACATAATTGAGATCATTTGGTTTGGGAAGGATTTGGGAAGAAATTTTTTCATACGGAAATCCCAGACTTAGAAAATCTGAGCACAGTTTGTGATGTTGTTAAGATCGGTTTTTAATCCTGTTTGAAGAGGAGTCACATGATCTAACTGCGGTCTTTTAACTCTAGGTTCAAAAAGTCTCCATTTGCTCCTTTTTAATGTCATTGATGCAATTTAAAAGATCTTATTTGTGATAACTTCCCATTCTGTTCATCTCCAAAGGAATTTAGAGGGTTGACAATGATACTGGTATGAAAATAGTCTGTTTAGACAGTATACGTATTGCTTTCTTCATATAAGTGTGTGCCAGCTAGTCAATAAAAGAAACGTGGCCCTTGCTGAGACAGAAGTTTTTAGCCAAGCTGATGAGCTCCTCCTGGAAGACTTTGCGGTGTACTGTGCTCTAGGATTGCAGAACTTCAACATGCAGCAGAAGGCAGATAAAACGAGAGCCAGGCTGGCTGTAACTAAAGAGGTAGGATATGCCATCACATTCCTTTTGAGTCACTGGAAATCACCTCTTATTGTAAGAATAATGAGTAAGACTCAGCAATCACACAAGACACTTGATTTACACAGGAATTCATTCATACACATGGCTTCATAATTTAAAATTACTATAGAATTTAGCAATGAACAGACTGTACATTGGTTTTCTTTTCTTTTCATGATGTGTATGTATATGGGTGTGTATGTGTTTGCACCCATATGTCTTATCTTATCAAATCTCTGTTTCACAAGAGGAGATTCATGACTTGGAGGTAACATTCTTTTTCTTGTAGTTTTTTTCTTGAAAAATACCTCCAATCCATCTATAACCGCACTAATGACTAAATTACCTTATTAATAACTTAAAGCTGCATTCAGTAACTTCGGGATTTCTTCGCTGTATTCTCGCTTTTTGCTCGCAGGTTTCTCTCTAGAGCTCCCCCCACAGCTTCGGAATAGATATTTGACAACACTGTTGTAAAAACTCTAGTATATGGAGCATAAGGAAGTGCTACAGGAACAATGTGGTCTATCATAACTGGAGTCATGCATTACGTACTACCCAGTGTATGTTTGTCATGCTGCAGACAAAGGAGCTAAAGGTCAGAATCATAGTCTGTCGATAATCAATTTGTCCTAATCTTTTTTTATGTAATGAATTCGAGGAGTTTTGTGTTTGAAATTTAAAAAAGTAACAAATCCTTTCCTCGCAGGGCAATTTTGTCACAGTGTCTGGTTGGTGTTCCCTGGTTGTCCTCTAGAGGTCTCTGCCCATACCGTCACCACATCTTCATGAACTGCAATTCCCACAATCCTTTGTCGGCACTTATCACTATCATTGCACTCAGCTGTTTTCACTTAATCATTTTATATGTACTCACATGTTAAATATGTGTTGAGTTGTTTTAGAAAATAAAGCACAACTTGATTCTACTTAATAATGTTTCTGTTCATTCCTCAAAACAACAACAACAAAAAAGGATTCATTTTAATTAAATTCACATGCTTGTAAAACTCAAAAGATAAAAAGAGTCTGTTTTGTTTTTTTTCTCCAGAACACACTAATATTGCTGCATTTAAATGATTTATTTGTCCCACACTGATTATTACAGGTTGACCTGATAATCTAACATCACAGCCATGCATATTTCCTGTCATAAAAATGAAAAAAGTGCAATAAAATTAGTGGCAGATATTGGGGGAGTGCCTGACGGTGCAACAGCTGTTTTCTCTTGATGTGGTCTCAAGTCTTCACGTGACCTGTGGCAACATGTGCAGTCTTGTATAGAAACGAGTTTGCCAGATGTGCCTTTCTAACCTACTCAGCAGGGCAATGCTCTGAGAGACTGACAGTAGAGCTAGTTGCTCAAACACAGATAAAAAACTACTTTCAGATTTTATTCAAGCTTTAAATCCACTTCATTTGGGGAGTCTAACTAATTTGTAAACATCATATGAATTTGTAATAATTTTCATAATTATATTTTATTGAATTGTAAAGTGATTATTTTCTTTCTATAAGGACCCAAGAACATCCAAGAGTCAAGAGTAAATCCTCTGTTTACAATTATTTAAAAAAAATGGCGGTAAAAAGTAGTGACATGATCTAGCCTACAAGCCTCATGTTTCATTTTCTTTTTTATAAATAATTGTTTTTTCAGCGAAAAAAACACTCAAAACAATTGGATCCTGTATAAGCAATGACCACAAAAAGCTAAAAATGAACCATTATTTTTTTGAACCATTAAAAAACTAATGTCATGAAATTTAGTACAAAATCATTTTATTAAATATATATATATATAATAAATAAATACATAAATATAATTTAATTAATTAAAAATACAGCACAATGTTAACAAAACTCAACATTGAACAAGCTGTTTTAAACATAAACAAGCATAATGGTGCACATCAGCAAATGTCAGGTTAAAATGTCAGATGTAGACAGTTTATATCGTCAAGCTCAACATCACAGATGATCCAGATATTCATGGCGTTTTGCTGAAAAACAAAAATACATTTATTTAGAGGTATTATTATTTCCTTGAGAAGACCTGGTAATTTGTTGGCTATTTTTCAGAGGTGTGATTGGCAAAGGACAAAAAAGCAGGAAAATATACGACGCACCTACCATGCCATGACCAAGCACACGCAACTTCTACAGAAGACTGTATTCTCGTACTGTTTCGACTTTAATCTCGAAATGCTAGATGTTCTTCTATTTTTTTACGGATTTCTTTCTTTTTTTCCGTTGCGTGATCATGGATAACCTTCCACAACGAGTGCAGACTCTTTGGTGGAGCTCTGCTTTGAATTAAGTTTCATTGTGGCAAATGAATGGACTACGTGCTGAGTAGGGCTGGGTTTCGATTCAAATTTCAAGAATCGATTCGATTCCGATTCTCAAGATCTTGAATCGATTATCATTATTCAATTCGATTCGATTCGATCCGATCTGATCCGATCTTCGGGAAGTGTTTTTGAAAAAAGCATTTTTTTCCAGCTGTTACCTGAATTACAGGACTGTAGTTATGCAACATATTGATACTATTATTATAGATGTTCAACTGCAAATAAATGGAGTATTGATGGTTGTAAAGAACAATACCCCTTCCAGAGTGATACAACTGCTTTCACAAACTTGCACTGGTGTAGACGACAGAGGACGCAGAGGTATATCAGCAGCAGTAGACCGATTATTTAGACGCGAACCTGATGTATTATTAAAAATGACATTAAGAATTAGGGCTGCACGACATTGGGAAAAAAATGACATTGCGATATTTTATTTTTCTGCAATATATATTGCGATATGAAATCTAATCTAATTTTTTCTTACAAACAAAAATGGGGTGAGCAGACTTACATTCTCATTTTAAATGATTTAAACATCAGAGTATTATTTAAATTAGAGTACATTATTTGTTTGTAACTTTAGGATATGGTTTGAATTGTTAACATATTAACTAACATGAACTTACCATGAGCAATACTTTTGTTACTATATTTATTAATCTTTGTTTATATTAGTTTATAAAAACACAGCTGTTCATTGTTTGGTAATGTTACTTCACAGTGCATTAAACTATGTTAACAAATACTGTACATCTTTTGATTTCAACAATGAAGGCTATAGCCTAAATGTTGAAATTAACAATGTTGTAGAAGCTGCAGTTTAGTAATAGTAAATGTTAACTAATGTAGTTAAATAGTTTAATAAATAGAACATTAAAGTGTTACAGATTTTTTTATACACCAATTCAGACGTCTCGTGAGTTCAGTGTTGGACAGATCAGTTGTTTAAACATCATTAAATTGAATCGGTTCAAAGGAATCATTAGTTCGCGAATCGGACGTGTACGGCACGCATTGTGTAATTATCTTGGCAGTTTAGGATATCGCACAAGATTTGACAACACAGAAAACATTTCATCACTCGATTTTTTTTTTTTTCGACACCATCGTGTCAATTTATTTTTATTAATATGCGCGAGGGAGAGAGAGCAAGACAGCTAGCGCTCGTGTTGTTTGAAGACGGTGAAGGTGAGCGCGCGCGCGGCCGGGGCAGGCTTTGCAAATTGCTTTGCTTTTGTCAAGCTCGTTCTCTGCATTGCTTCTGAACCCGAAATGGTGCCAGATCGCAGCTTTGAGCGTTTCTGGAGTTTTCAAAGCAACCGCTTGCTTAACGTTACTGACCGCCATGTTCGTTGTTTTAATATCCTTCCACCTCGCGTGCATGCGTGAATTCAATGACGCGGCAAGTTAAAGTTCACGGGGAAAATGTAGGCCTATCATTAAATCGATCCTCTGAGTTACGGATCGATCTTTAGAAATTAATATGAAAATCGATTCAGAATTGGTGAATCGATTTTTTCAACACAGCCCTAGTGCTGAGTGACATGAAGACACGAATCAGAGGCACAAAAAACGTTGACAGCGGTGAGCGGTCATTATGTTTAGCAATACCTGAACCGTGCTTTGAGCGCGACCCGCAAAAAATAAAATAAAAATAAAAATACGGATTTGCATGATTTACGAGAGCATAATTTTCATGTCGGAAAAGCCGGAAAAGAATCACACCCCTGCTTTTTTCATTAGTTGCACTTTTTTTTGTCAACATTTGTCACTATCCCAAACAAATGATGAAAATGTATTGACACTTACTTGGCAAGGATCTTCTCAATGACCTTCTTAACCCAGGGAGCAGTAGGGTCAAGACAGATCTCTTTCCTGGATCCCTTTAGGGTGGCACTAAAAATTAAGAAGAAAAAAACAGTAAGAACCATATTTTTGATTGTATTCATCTGGATCTATATGTAATCTGTAAGTGTTATGCCATTGTTAAGGTGTAAACTCACATGATCTCTGTGTTTTTACAGTGTGGGCTGGGAGGGAAGAGCTCCACACTCTCTATCTGTTTACCAATGCGTCGACTCTCTGTTTCAATGCATTGACAGCGTAGATCTACACCCACACCTCTAAAATTCATTGCTAAAAGCAAAATCAAAAGAATAAGTTTTTTGCAGTTCATTCTGCCAAAGCGAAGCTTAGATTTACTAATGAAAACAACAAAAGCAAAAGTATTCTTGATGCTAGTTGCTTTAAGTGTTCAGTTCTGTTGGTGACCTCTGTTGAATGCAGCTCTTTTAAAGCACCGTCCTGGAAGTGAGTCAGAGGGAATTGTGCAACATTTTTGAAAGTTTATGCTGATGTCACGAGGATGTAAACATCATGTCACCCTTAGTCATCCACGTTGTAAGAAAGTGACAGGATATAATGAATTGAGTTTCAGGAATTTTTGAAGGGATCAACATTGACATGTGTGTACGACTCTGTGTATGACGTGTGTACGTTTTATCAAATCTGATTAAAACATATTATTGAATTTTGCAAGACATTAATGCAATACATAAATGAATGCTGATTATGCAGATAAAAATTACACTCACTCTTAAGTACTGCACCAAATAAATAAACAAACTAAGCCTACTGGAAAGATACTGTTATAACTTATAAACTGCTGATATTACTGCTACTTTATACTCCACCAAACTCACAAAACTGTCATGAATGCCAAACAAGACTCCAAGGTAACTTCCTCACAAGTGACAACAATCCATTTACTTAGCCTATAATGCTTTTTACGGATTTCTATCACGCTTCCACCAATATTCTCTTTTCTCTCACCTTCTTTTTTCATATCCTCGAAATTAAGCGAATAATTAACTCACCAGTAGCCTATTTTTTATACAGGACATCCCGAAGTTGTGACCGGTTGTGTTTTTTTTATTTATTTATTTTATTAAACGTTACAAAGCATTAAAGCAATACAGATAAACATGGAGAAAAAGAAAAAGAAAAGATACACAGACACAAATAATTTGCCAGGGTAACAAAAAACCAAGACCAATGCTATGCATTTACCTTAAGAGGACAAAAAAGATGAATAGAGATAGGCCTACAGTTTTCATTGCTTTGGGATTAACAGAGTTTTGGATAGTTTCCATGTATTTGTCTAGATCATCTTTGAATAGAGAAAAGAGAGGTTTAGAGCCAGTCAATTTTTGCTTATGTATGTGAAATTTAGCTAGTAGGAAGCACAAATTAATTATGTAATATTGTCCTGTTTTTTCTTTTGGGTAGTCAAACAAGCCAAAGAAAACATCTTTAAAACAGAAAGAAAAGTCACTTACAAAATAAGCTTGGATAAAAATGAACAAATCTGACCAAAATTTCTCTGTGTGGGTACATTGCCAAAACAAGTGAATGACATCTTCCTCAGGAGAGTGACAAAAACATCACGACACGAACCGCAATAGATTTTTTAAAAAGGGAGGTTAAAAATAAATAAAATGCTGCGTGGAGTCATCCAATCAAAATGCGGCGTGAACACAACCAATCAGCATGTGCAGCGCACAAGTCCCACGACTCCCACCCCCTGAAAGTTCCTGAACTTTAAAAAGTACTACCTCGTGAGCAGGGACTATCGGAGGGGGAAATATTTACCCGGAACTTCATTTAGACCCTGGTTCCTGCGGTGTAAACACATCGAGTACCAGCCCAAAGTTCCTAGTTCCTGGGGAAAGTTCCTGCGGTGGAAACGCGGCTTTAGTAATCGTCCCACATTTTGTTTGTTTGACGGTGGTCCCCCTAGTGTACAGTGTTTGTGTCCAGACTAGGGTTGCCAACTCTCTGAAATGAAAATAAGGAACGGGGGGACACGCCCCCGTGACACGCCCCCGGACACGCCCCCCAAGGAATAATTTTTAAAAAAATAACTCCTGAAATGATGACTTCTGGTGAATATTGTGGAAACTAATTGATATATTTAGATAAATATATTTAATACATTGTAGCATATTATTATACAACTTATAGGCCTATAGAATAGCAAAGTAGGCCTAATCAATATATAAGACTGAACCACATAAGTTAGATGTGAAATATAAAGCCTATCATGATCATTTTGCCAACAATGAACCATGGATTTGTTTAGTTTATAATACATTTTATTTTTAACTTAAACAAATACAACATCTAACATTCAAAACTTCTGTAGCCTTGTGCAAACTTATTCAATAGAATTAGACTTCTAGAATGTTCTTTCCAGTGCAAAAAATATATATTTTTAATTTAATTAGACAACATTTTAAGGAGGTGTAGTGCAAATATATTTATATAATTATACTTCCATTATAGTTAACTTTCTTTCCAGTGCAAAACAATAATATAAAAACATAAATAAAAAAGCTAATAAAGAAAATCAAAAATATTGCACTCAAATACTGCATTCAAGCAATACAACACCTGTATGCACATGGAAAATCTCACAGAAATAAATAAACCTCCAGACTAAGCACATTGTGCAACTATTTTTTCCATGTGTACTTTTTTGATTTCTTTACAATGTTAGGCTAAACCTGTACTATCTCTTTTAATATAATCACTTTCTTATGAACTAATTTGAGTTTTAAAATTACATAGCCTACCATATCAGCTGGAGACGTCTGACGGACAAGGAACCTTGACATCGCTCGGCCGTGTATTCAGTGTCCCTCACACATTCCAGCCATGGGTAGTCATTTTCCCATTCAATTCTATATTTTTATGCTCTTTTCTTTTTCGCCGGCTGCTCGGAGGAAGTCATTTTTACATTTCCCGCTGTTGTCACTTGTCGTCATCGTTGCTACGATACGTGACTCACAATGACTGAAACGACCAATTAAAAGGGCATTCTCTGATGATGTTCCAAGATGTTAAAAACGCTACGCTGATCATAGACAATCCGGGGGAGAAATTAGTATCTACCGCACCGTCGGGGTTTTTTTTCACTGCACTGAATTGATTCTCAAAAATACGGAACAAAGTGCGTTCCGTATCAGTTCAATACGGAACAAGACTTTTATGTGTCAAATACGGAACGATTCCGTATTATACGTGTAGCCATTGGGACTTTAGGACCCAGGAGCGAGTAGCAAGGGCTTAAATGTACAGGTGTCCATAAGGGCGGGTTTTTGTGTTTTGTCGGCCGCTTGGACAGGAAACGGAGGGGAGTGGAACCGCGATTATATGAGCGTAGGCAGCCAGGTGTTGGCGTCCCGCGTGTTGAAGTGTGTGTGCATGTGCAGTCACCTGTAAATCAATTGTGGAAGCGTTTCCGAGTTTAACGCCGGTAAGTATGCTTCCCTTAAAGAGTGTCGTTTATGTGTTTGTTGTGGGATACTGTGGTGTGATTTTTATTGTGGCTTATTTTGTAGAATGGGCGGGTAAACAGAACCAAGTTTGATATTCGTCGGGAATTCTCTCTCTCTCTCGTGGCCAGGTGCGTATAGCCAATAAGGCATTGAGATGGTCCCCTGCTTTACGCGCTGAGTATATTTATACCCCATGGGTTTTTTTTTTTAACAGACTGTGCTGGTGTTACAGGGCGTTTGCATAATTGCTGCCGTGTGTTGGTGCGGGTGGCTTAGCCCAAAGTAGGTATCTGTTAGCCTGATATTCAGTGCCGGCCCGAGCCTTTTGGGGGCCCTAAGCAGAATTTGATTTGGGGGCCCCCTCCCACCACGCGGAGTCACCTGTGCTTGACGATTATTGACACAATGTCACTCTATAATGTTACATAATAATTTAATACAATGAGGTTATGTATTAATTAGGGCTGTCAAAAGATTAATCACAATTAATATTTTGACAGCCCTAGTATTAATACAAAATAAATACTTAATAAAAAATAGATATACTTAAATAAAAATGTTTTAACTTTTTCTTTACTCTTTTACTAACTCTTTGAAACTTCTGAAAACAAATTGTCACAAAATATATATAAAAAATAATTTGCAAAATATCCTCCAACGTTTTGCAACACTTTGCAGTTTGAATGATGTCTTGTATGAACATGACGGAGTATGTTTTTATGTTTCCACTGTTCGATCGCGCCCGCGCCTCACACACACACACACACACACACACACCATATTCCAGTATTGCAATGACATGCCTGTTCGTTATAGCCGTAATAAAATATAATAATAAAATAGTCAACCTAACATATAAAAAATTAAACTGCTCTGTTTAAATAATCAGTTGCCTACAATTCGTACCATTCATCGCTGCGTAGCCTAAGCACCGCTCCACTGTGATGTTTCCAAGCACATTTTTGCGCATGTGAAGAGAATGATTTTTTCCCTCGATGTTGGAACGTGGGTGAAGTACAAAAAAAGCCTATAATAAAGAATAGTTTGCCATCCAAATCCATCGCGAATGTTGAAACATTTTGATTCTAATGAGAGCGATACGTGAGCCCAACGCCGCTTTCACTTTCGCTTTAAATTATTTCGTTTTGGCTTGTTTATAGTTATTTTTTTATTCTTGTTCTGTTCTGAATATCATTAAACTTAAAGGATAAATCACTGATCAAATCAAATTTTTGTGACATGGCTTAACATTAGCCTACCGTGACTTTGCGCACGAATTGTCTATGTACGCGAGGTTATGCGCATGACTCAAACACTGGCAGACACAGCAGCAGTTGTAGGCAGGTATACTGATCATGAAATCAGAATTTTATTGTCTTGAATTATTAATCCATTCATTCATTTATGTCATTTGTTTAAGTTAATTAATATGTAAAAAAAAAAAGTAAAAAAAAAAAAACTCACTTGGGGGCCCCCTGGTGGCGAGGGGGCCCCAAGCAGCCGCTTAGTTCGCTTATGCCTCGGGCCGGCCCTGCTGATATTAAATTAATTGTTAGACTTTGGCCTTGCAAAGACTCATGTTTGTTTTATGTGTAGCCTGCTGTTATACCAGGTCCCGTGCGTTCCTTCATCTGTACGCGTTGGTTTGTGTGCGCTCCGGCGTTTGTGTGCTTCAGTGCACACAGGATCATTAGGAGCCTTTTGTGAATGAACGCCGTGTCTCGTGAGTGTTCGAAGGTTTATAAGTGCTTACAATGTATATTATCAGTAGGGTGTATGGGTTATGGGGATAAATAAATAAGTGTGTTTCTGTTTTTAGGTTTTTGCAGTTTGTGTACTCTGTTTGGACATCCAGCCACTGTTTTCTTATGTATGAAACTTTTGTATGTTTTTATTTAGTTATATCATGTCTGTGAATTTATATGATTAAGGTCATGTTTTTCTGATTATTGATATTTTACCATCGAGACAATTTGTTGTAATTGGGCAGTGTGCAATATTAACGATTGGGACGGAGGAGTGCTAGTGATATGTGCAATCTGGATAGCCTCCTATACAGCTGATTGTAGTAGTGATTTCTGCACTTTACTTGTTCAAACGAAGCGGGCAGTGTTTGAGTTCTCGTAGTTTGTGGGCAGGGCTCAATGCTCAATGTATTAAGGTGACCACCCGTGTGGTGTGATTAGAATTGGTGTGTACTAACAAAGCACTTTATGATTGATGCAGTGTAACCTTAGTTGCTGTTTTTGGTGTGCTGAACCCTTTTGGAGCCTTATACTCATGGTGAATTAAACGTGGATCCCGGTCAACATTGAGCACTGTGGTCCGGCCCAACTTTAATTGTTGTAGTTTTCATATGAATATTTGTCTACGAGAATTCATGTAAATGCCTTTGATGTATTATTGTCATTACTGGTTGTTTTTTTTTATTCAAAGCAAGTATTTTAACTACTCTGATTGAAGATTACAAATAAATCATGTTTATTGCTTTTGTAAATCAGCCTTCAATTGTTTCATTCATTTGAATACTATTAGCGTGGGGTGTATCTTTATTTTGGGGTATTAGTTGGGTCTCCCATCCCAGTCCAATAAATGGGAGTGGCGTAGCTAGATAATATTTTGGGGTATACTGTTTTAGTAAGCTCCCAAAGGCCACATACGTATAAACACTGATAACAGAGAGTATAATGGGGATACAAAACAAGGCTGTCTATTGAGTAAATGTATCTTATTAGTGGAATATTAAACTAAATATATAACACATAGACATAGCTGTGGTGCGCGAGCTGATAAGAGAAAAACGCGCAGTGGATTGAGCGCGCCGCGGGACATTGCTGCTGTAAAACATATTTTAGGACAGATGCATTCTGCAGAACCACCTGAAAGTTCATACAGAAGAGAAGACTCATGTGTTCTTTGTGTGGAAAGAGTTTTAGCTATAAAATTGAGAGAAGCCGTATCGCTGCCCTCCATGAGGGAAGGTTATCTTCTTAACTCAGTCATGCAGAAACAAAATGTTTGATATCTCAGTATTCATCGTCAGATCCAGAACATTCAAATACTATTCTGTGTCCTTACCAAACATGAGCCAATAAAACATTGAGCAAATGAACATTGAGTTCATCTTCATATTATTCAAATAATTATGCTTTATTATGATTATTATTGTATTTTGAATCATTTTTATTTATTATGTAGGCCTATTTTTATTGAGTAATAGTAAGTGATTAAAATAAATGTAGAATAGAGTGTGTGCCTGATTTGGGTTGTTTTTGACTCTAGAAATAATCCTTGCTGTACGGTCACACATTACAATAAGCTTATAACTAAAGTTAATTGATATTTGCCAAGAATAATGAAAAAGAATAAATAAAAATATTGTTCAAACTTCTACTTGTGTTAAAGTCTTTTTGTGTTTCTGTTTGGGGAAAAGACAGACTTGCTGAAAGAAACTTCTGATTTGTGTGTTTGCAAATGTAGGCTGATTAAGAGTTGAGCTGACTTCTGCTCTTGAACAAATTTCTTTTAAGTAAAATGTTCTTCGATTGATTGAAATCCTTAGTCTATAGGCCTACCTATACAAAATATATCACAATTAGTTAATTTATGTCTTTCATAAAGGAAAGTAGAACATTTCTCCAATACTTGTTGGTAAATGTTCACAAAAACTACAAAAAAGATTGATGCTATTTCTATTTGTAGGCTACTATTGATGTTTTATTATATAAAACTTATTCATCACATGATATTGTGTTGACCTCTAGTGGTGAGCTCGAGAAATTGCATAATCTCTCTGCATCTGCTGTTGCATCTTAATACCAGATACACTCCAATTAAGGGAACTGAACTAATTAACTTTTCAAAATAATTAAACAAAACAAAAATAGCAAAGCTCTTTCTTATACAGGTTTTGTTCCTCACTATGCTTTTTAGTAAATGCTTAATACATTAAGTGTGGTATGTTTGTCTTTAGAAACCACTTTCTCAAACCATTTTACAAAAATAATTTCAATGTTTCTTTATAAACCATTTTCTTAATAAATCGCTTTACAACAACAATTTACAGTGTTTTTCTTCATAAATCATTTTCTTCATATACAATGATTATTACAAGTGTCTTTCTTGATATAACACTTCCATTATATAAGGTTACAATTATGGTTGACTACAATACAAGTGCTTCATCCACAAAAAGGCATCATTATAATAGAATAATTGCATATTCTATAACAACTTGTATTTTATTATGCAAACATATTGTGTAAATATACAATACAATGGCAAATGATAAAATTATAATTGCTGATCAAAAAGCATTGGATAGAATATCTAGACTGGGGAATGCGAAAGCTACAACTTAAAATGTGGATTATGGGTGATAACAGGCATTATCCGTATGTCAGTCAAAGCAGAGAGAGAGTTTCATACAAACAAATAATGTATCAAAAAAAATTCTGTATATAAAATGTAAGCGAAATATAATTGTAAAACAGATCGAAGTTAAATAAATAATATAAAGATACATAATTATGACAGATTTGACAGATTAAAATCTTTGCATATGTATCACACAATGATGTAATTTTAATTTTAGACTTTGTTTATATCATTTCATATATTTAATTGCTAAATTTGACAATTACAATAAGCAATGTTTTAATTGCTTCATTATTGAGGAGTTTAATCCCAACATCATTATGATGAAGGTCTTATACTGAAGTCCCACATTCAGGTTTATCCACCTCTGAGCTGAGATCAGGCTTATCCACCACTGAGCTGAGATCAGGCTTATCCACCACTGAGCTGAGATCAGGCTTATCCACCACTGAGCTGAGATCAGGCTTATCCACCTCTGAGCTGAGATCAGGCTTATTCTCCTCTGAGCTGAGATCAGGCTTATTCTCCTCTGAGCTGAGATCAGGCTTATCCACCACTGAGCTGAGATCAGGCTTATCCACCACTGAGCTGAGATCAGGCTTATCCACCTCTGAGCTGAGATCAGGCTTATTCTCCTCTGAGCTGAGATCAGGCTTATTCTCCTCTGAGCTGAGATCAGGCTTATCCACCACTGAGCTGAGATCAGGCTTATCCACCTCTGAGCTGAGATCAGGCTTATTCTCCTCTGAGCTGAGATCAGGCTTATCCACCACTGAGCTGAGATCAGGCTTATCCACCTCTGAGCTGAGATCAGGCTTATTCTCCTCTGAGCTGAGATCAGGCTTATCCACCACTGAGCTGAGATCAGGCTTATTCTCCTCTGAGCTGAGATCAGGCTTATTCTCCTCTGAGCTGAGATCAGGCTTATCCACCACTGAGCTGAGATCAGGCTTATCCACCTCTGAGCTGAGATCAGGCTTATTCTCCTCTGAGCTGAGATCAGGCTTATCCACCACTGAGCTGAGATCAGGCTTATCCACCTCTGAGCTGAGATCAGGCTTATTCTCCTCTGAGCTGAGATCAGGCTTATCCACCACTGAGCTGAGATCAGGCTTATCCACCTCTGAGCTGAGATCAGGCTTATCCACCACTGAGCTGAGATCAGGCTTATCCACCACTGAGCTGAGATCAGGCTTATCCACCTCTGAGCTGAGATCAGGCTTATTCTCCTCTGAGCTGAGATCAGGCTTATCCACCACTGAGCTGAGATCAGGCTTATTCTCCTCTGAGCTGAGATCAGGCTTATTCTCCTCTGAGCTGAGATCAGGCTTATCCACCACTGAGCTGAGATCAGGCTTATCCACCTCTGAGCTGAGATCAGGCTTATTCTCCTCTGAGCTGAGATCAGGCTTATCCACCACTGAGCTGAGATCAGGCTTATCCACCTCTGAGCTGAGATCAGGCTTATTCTCCTCTGAGCTGAGATCAGGCTTATCCACCACTGAGCTGAGATCAGGCTTATCCACCTCTGAGCTGAGATCAGGCTTATCCACCACTGAGCTGAGATCAGGCTTATCCACCACTGAGCTGAGATCAGGCTTATCCACCTCTGAGCTGAGATCAGGCTTATTCTCCTCTGAGCTGAGATCAGGCTTATCCACCACTGAGCTGAGATCAGGCTTATCCACCTCTGAGCTGCGATCATGCTTATCTCCCTCCATTTTACCTGTAAAAAAGCAAAACATCTTGTATGAACACTAAATCATCAAATAACCAGTCAACATAACTCACAATGTGTATGTGTGTTTCTATTAATGCTGCATTATTTAATTTCTAAGCCTGATCATTTTTAAAATACAGAGCTAGTATAATAAACTGTACATTTGTCAATGCTAAATCAATGCTATTTAAAGCTGTTTAAATGTACTATACAATACAGGTAGGCTATAATAAGCTTGAATTCGTAATAGCTGTGGGTTTTGCAGTGTTACTATTTCTGAATTGCTTTTTAGCCGCATCTCGCTAAAATCACCATCATACACACACGGTATTCATTTATTACAGTATTATAGCAAGAACCTTCTGAGGATCCTTTATCCGATTGTGGCTTTTCTTGTTCTGTTGGTTTCACAGGTTCCCCTGCGGGTTTAGACGAACCAAACAATCCACCAATGCTACTAATACTACTGATGATGTTAACACCAGTTTTCCAGAGAACGCCGCCTTCTTCCTCTGTGAGGCTGTGAGGAGGAATTAGAAGATAAAATAATCAGTGTTGAGTGGAACAAGTTGCAAATTAATTATTATATTTCAATTAAGTACAAAGTGTAATAGACTGAAACTAACATTACATTCCTGTAAACATTAGTTACTGATTTTACATCATTTGCCATACACACTTTCAACTAAGCAAAACTTAATACAAACATTTCTAAACAATATTTTAGGGGTTTTCCAAGGTCAAAAATGGTCTTCTGTGGTGGCTGATTAACACGGTCATCCACACACACACACACACACACACACACACACACACACACACACACACACACACACACACACACATGCTCAAACACAAACAAACACACACACACACACACACACACACACACACACACACACACACACACACACTCACACACTCACACACACACACACACACACACACACTCACACACATTCTATTGGCATAATTGTTTTTATTCTGTAAAACTGTATATTCTCTCCCCTTACACTAACCCTACCTCAAATCCTACTCATCACACAATTTATTTTGCATTTTTGGTTTTCAAAAAATATTATTCTGTATGATTTAGGTTTCCTCATGGGGACCAAAAAAGACAAGGATTTCAGATATTTCTATCTTTATAGGTACATTTTTCCCAATACCGTAGGGTTTACCTGAACACACACACACACACACACACACACACACACACACACACACACACACACACACACTTGAATATGTGGTTTATGGGGACTCTCCATAGGCATTTTTTTTTTTTTACAGTACAAACCGTATATTCTATCCCCCTACACTAACCCTGCCCATCACACAAAACGTACTGCATTTTTTTGGATTTCTAAAAAAAACTAAAAATAAAGCTGCAAGCAGCAATTATCGGGGCCAATCACAAAGTTCCTACGGTGGTTTCGTCTTGATCAGACTAACGGTTTCGAAGATATTGTGCTAAATCACGATCTGACGTGTAAATCATGATGTGAATATGAATATGATTTTAGGGCAAACCGTTCAGAAGTGTATAATCTGCACGTATCTCTGCACCAGTAGGTGGCGCTGTGCCGAAACGCAGCATGTAACCTCAGGTCATGCTTGTGATGACTAAGTTTGGTCTGAATACGATAAAGCTTTTGGAGATACAGCCTTATGTCTATTTTCGCAAGCGCTCCGTAAAATTAGTTTGCGAGATATCTTTTTGTCGGCATGGTCTGAGATGATCTGGTTTAATTTTCGTGAAAATTGGAGTAACGGCCCAGGAGGAGTTAGAAAAAGTAGGTTTTTAGGAAAATTCAAAATGGCGGAAACATTTTCATGACGGAAATAATTTAAAAAATAATTTTGTTATTAGCATAAACTTGAGTCTAACTTTGGACAGGTGGTGATTGAGTTAGATACTCCAAATTTGCCTTAAAAAAACAAACAGTTTAGTGTTTTTTAAGCCATTTGGTTTATGAGGACACAGGAAAAGACAGTTTAGACTTTATTACTTTATAGAATACTATAAACGAATGATTTTCCCCCATCATTCTGTAATAAGATGCCACATCAGATCACAGAAGGGAGATATTTTAAACATTCGACTGACGTTATATTGAACAAAAACATATTAATGTGATAAATGATTGTGTTTTTACGGTATGCTAAGATAACATGCTAGTCCTTATGCACCTGCTGCCAGAGGAGCGATAATCCAACTAAGATCACTGGAATGTTTCTTTGAAAAGTCATTTGATACAAACGGAAAGAATGTGAAGTTACTGTAGATATTTGATCAAATAAATAAGCCATTTTTATTCACACTGTTTTAATCCCCTTAAGCTTATAAATAAAATGCTCCATGTCATTGTCACAAAGTGCATCAGTTATTTCAGATATCATATTAGATGACCAAATAAAGCTTTGGTGGGACAAAAAATTATTTTGGTGAAAGCCAAAATATTTTTTGTGCCGATAAAACCCTGCATTTGTATTTTAAATATAATACATTTAAATGTGCATTCCTATGTGTGTTAGTGTTACTGCAACTAAAGGATTTTTACTCACCTCAGGTTACAGCTTGAGTTTTGCATCACGTCGATGAGCTTCTGCTTGGAGGATCCGATGTTATTTTTACTCAGATCAAGCTCTTTTAAAAACTGGAGTGCTTTTGTGTTTCTCAAAGACTGAGTTAAAGAAGAAACATCTGTAATGCCACAGTCGTTTAGACTAGAAAGAGACAAACAGACAGAAGAATTATTATTATTATAACCTTTTTAACTCCATTTTGCAGAAAAAAAAAATCAGTCATCTCAATAGAAATCCATGTGATGAGAGGCTTCCAGTGGCAGAGAAATTCACCTACAGTGAGGAAAATAAGTATTTGAACACCCTGCTATTTTGCAAGTTCTCCCACTTGGAAATCATGGAGGGGTCTGAAATTGTCATCGTAGGTGCATGACCACTGTGACAGACATAATCTAAAAAAAAAAATCCAGAAATCACAATAAATGATTTTTTAACTATTTATTTGTATGATACAGCTGCAAATAAGTATTTGAACACCTGTCTATCAGCTAGAATTCTGACCCTCAAAGACCTGTTAGTCTGCCTTTAAAATGTCCACCTCCACTCCATTTATTATCCTAAATTAGATGCACCTGTTTGAGGTCGTTAGCTGCATAAAGACACCTGTCCACCCCATACAATCAGTAAGAATCCAACTACTAACATGGCCAAGACCAAAGAGCTGTCCAAAGACACTAGAGACAAAATTGTACACCTCCACAAGGCTGGAAAGGGCTACGGGGAAATTGCCAAGCAGCTTGGTGAAAAAAGGTCCACTGTTGGAGCAATCATTAGAAAATGGAAGAAGCTAAACATGACTGTCAATCTCCCTCGGACTGGGGCTCCATGCAAGATCTCACCTCGTGGGGTCTCAATGATCCTAAGAAAGGTGAGAAATCAGCCCAGAACTACACGGGAGGAGCTGGTCAATGACCTGAAAAGAGCTGGGACCACCGTTTCCAAGGTTACTGTTGGTAATACACTAAGACGTCATGGTTTGAAATCATGCATGGCACGGAAGGTTCCCCTGCTTAAACCAGCACATGTCAAGGCCCGTCTTAAGTTTGCCAGTGACCATTTGGATGATCCAGAGGAGTCATGGGAGAAAGTCATGTGGTCAGATGAGACCAAAATAGAACTTTTTGGTCATAATTCCACTAAACGTGTTTGGAGGAAGAAGAATGATGAGTACCATCCCAAGAACACCATCCCTACTGTGAAGCATGGGGGTGGTAGCATCATGCTTTGGGGGTGTTTTTCTGCACATGGGACAGGGCGACTGCACTGTATTAAGGAGAGGATAACCGGGGCCATGTATTGCGAGATTTTGGGGAACAACCTCCTTCCCTCAGTTAGAGCATTGAAGATGGGTCGAGGCTGGGTCTTCCAACATGACAATGACCCGAAGCACACAGCCAGGATAACCAAGGAGTGGCTCTGTAAGAAGCATATCAAGGTTCTGGCGTGGCCTAGCCAGTCTCCAGACCTAAACCCAATAGAGAATCTTTGGAGGGAGCTCAAACTCCGTGTTTCTCAGCGACAGCCCAGAAACCTGACTGATCTAGAGAAGATCTGTGTGGAGGAGTGGGCCAAAATCCCTCCTGCAGTGTGTGCAAACCTGGTGAAAAACTACAGGAAACGTTTGACCTCTGTAATTGCAAACAAAGGCTACTGTACCAAATATTAACATTGATTTTCTCAGGTGTTCAAATACTTATTTGCAGCTGTATCATACAAATAAATAGTTAAAAAATCATACATTGTGATTTCTGGATTTTTTTTTTTAGATTATGTCTCTCACAGTGGACATGCACCTACGATGACAATTTCAGACCCCTCCATGATTTCTCAATGGGAGAACTTGCAAAATAGCAGGGTGTTCAAATACTTATTTTCCTCACTGTATATGAGTTTTACATCAATATCAAATCTGACAGGAAAATTCACAGTTGCTTGATTTGCTCATCAAAGCTACACTAACTATTCACGGCTATCATTTAATTGGTGTCTCCTCAGCCCAGCATTCTTCAGTGCGGCAGAATAAAGAAGCTGACTGGAAAATGTTGCACACCTGCTTCACATCTGGTCTACTAATATTTAATTATTAATATCAGCTGATTGAATTACACATTATTGTACTTTAAGCTCTGTTTGGTTTGTTGCATGTGTTCTAGGCAACTTAGTCATGCATTTATCCCACTGCTGTTTACTCTGGCTGAAATCATCTCATCATACTTGTACATTTTTCAAGACTGAAGTTACTGACTGACAGAGGGTCCTTGTGCCACAGTGCACATACAGTATAAAGCTAATGGATTATGAAATCATCACCGGCCAGCGGCCTGCCACTGTGGCCAGAACTGACCTGTGCTTGGTACTTGGTGGGTGTCAATTTAAGACCCTGCTTTCATCACATCACAAAACGCATCACTAAGGAAAATTATTTTCCATAAAAATAATGTAAACTCATGCTCTTCATGAGATATTGAGTGAAAGTGATTTGGTTAAATTGTTTTATGGAGAAGTGATTTTAAGCATTTTGATTCTTGTATGTGAATGTTACTGACCTCAATATCTCCAGTTTACACTGTGAATGCTTCAGTACTTCACACAAGAACTCCAGTCCTTTGTTTTCTATTTGATTCCCACTGAAGTCCAGCTCTCTCAGGTGTGAAAGATTTAAAGACATTCCTTCAGTCAGGAGATGGCACTGATTCGCTGTAATACTGCATCCACACAGACTGAGGACAAAGAGAAACAACAATGGCTCAAATACATGTAAATTCACCATGAGTAAGTGGAGAAAAATATAATAAGTGTCATACAATATAATACAACAACAACATAAACCATGAAAGGAGCATAACTAGAAGAAAACTAGTTATAACTCGTCTAAGACGTTAATTATCTTCAAAACGTCTGTGAGTTATAAATGTACATTAAGGTTCAATATAAAAACCGATTGAAAAACTGAATCAATGAATTTAATAGAAATATAATTAAATAGACTATTTTCCGGTTTTTTATCGTGAGAAAAATGAAGAAAATAATGAATAAATCAAAATTAAAGTCAATTTTGTGTAGTTTACTAATAACATTTATAACATATACTAATAGTTTATTAATTACTAATAACATTACTAATAACATTTGAACTTTAAGCTGCAGTACAGAAGATTTTTGGTTAAAAAAGGAAAAACCTTACCCAATTCATGACAGTACGCTTATAATGATTTATAATTTGAAACGTCATATTTTGTGACAAATTTTAATTCTCCATAAGGAGAAGATTTAATAATTACAGCATCTGTAATTAGTTCGTAACTAATAAGCAACATTATTATTACACTCAGTGTAAATTACAATCTTCTGTTGTATATTGCACACCTGTACAGATGGTCTATCTGTTTATTTTGTTATGTACAGTATATACATATGCGTGTCTTTCACATCTCTTAATTATTTATCTTGTATTTTACTGTTTGTGTCCTGCTGTTGTCTCAGTGAACTGAAAGCTTCCTCTGTCACCAAAGCAAACATACTTGGCAATAAAGCTCTTTCTGACTTCTGACATTAAATGTTGACATTTAATCTACATTTATTTACAATCTTTAAGTGTGCTTGTAATAAACATCAAGCCAGCATATTAAGTCCCCTCATAGACAATAATTGTATCCCTTAAATCCCATCTTTGATAATTAACATGACATACTGAAACATTTTTTGTCCTATGAAAATAATTTCTTTATGCCTTAAAATCAGTTGAATGTAACTCTACACCCTAACTCTGTCGCCTTTGGCTTTTGGCTTGCTTAGTCGGGGACATTTAATTTAATATTCAACAACATAACTGATCTGCCTGCATTGACACAAGTAAAAAGGTGACTTGACTTGACCCTTGATTCATCTAGTAACACAGTTCTGTGAATATGCAAATTAGTTCCTGCCTCAATTCAAACTGTGTTTTTGTGACTGTCTTTGGTAAATGGCAATTTTGAGGAGAAAATACCCAGCAATGGTGTGGACTGATTGCATACGTTTGGTCTGTTTGGTGTTTTTAATATGCATTAACTATATTTGAAAAAACATTTTCACCACAGGGGGACTTTAATACTAAGATTCAAAATTTTACAAGGTGGCAGTGCCAGAGACAAACTTTTGGAATACAAAATTAGAGATTTAAATACAGATTTTTAATCATGGAAAAAAATGGCCTTGCAGTAGTGGAGATTAATGGTGGAAACAAATACTTTTAAAATAAAATAAATGGATTGCTTAATTTGTACACAAAAGTGCATTTATTTATTCATTTATTTATTTATTCATATTTATCAAAAAGATAAGGAATCCATAATATTTTGATTACCAAAAAATAAAAACAATGAAGATAAATTTGGTAAAAATTCCAGGAAATACTGAGCCTCAAAAGAAATGATGCATAGTCTGTAAGATGCAGTAGATATACAACTGTAACTGATTATGTGAACCTAGTTACACTACTCAAACAAACAGTCAAGGCAGTAGCCATTTACTCATTATCTGTTAACCCTAACCCATAATAGTAAAAAAGTTACTTTTCTGTGTGGGGAAAATTATTTTTGGTGGTGTAAATATAATTTATTCTGAATCAATATCCTCCCACACAGAGACTAATTTGTGGCGGTGCGCCACATAATCAACACCGGCCGCCACATATTGCATTTCGTTATAAAAAAAAGTGTTACGCTAAAGTGCGCAGCGTATTCATTCAGCTGTATTTCCTTTCCCTGCTCTCCCTCCGTCTCTGTCACTCACGCGTGACGCGTCTCTCTCACAAGCGATTTTTTGTCTCCCAATTTGATCGGTGATGAGTGATGTAGATGACTGCTGCACTTGTGATAGGGCGCATATTACTGAAAGAACGAGCAGAGAGAGAGAGAGAGAGGCTTCAAACGTCTTGCTCTCTCTCGCTCCCTCGCGCATATTAATCAAAATCAATGAACAAATCCGCTAATGACACGTCCGATTCGCGAACTATGACTCCTTTGAACCGATTCCATTTAATGAATGGTTAAAACAACTGATCTGTCCAACACTGAATCGGTGTATAACAAATCGGTAACACTTTACAATAAGGTTCCATTTATTAAACTCTAGTAGATCAGTTAACATTAACTATTAATAAACTGCACTTCTACAGCATTTATTAATCTTTATTAATGTTAATTTCACCATTTACTAGTAGCCTAAATTATTTCAATCAAAAGTTGTATTTAATAACATTAGCTAGCCTAATGCACTGTGTGAAGTAACATAATAAAAATACAGCTGTTCATTGTTTGTTCAACTAAAATTAACAAAGATTAATAAATACATTTATTAATAAATAAATGGGATCAGAACCTCAAATTTGAAAAACAAATACATGCGTGATTAGTTCTTGTTTTTTCCAGCTACATCTTCTCTCTAAGATCAAATCTAATCTTTCTGAGAAAACCTTAGAGATTGCTGTCCATGCGCTCATTACATCGCGGTTGGATTATTGCAACTCCCTCTAATATGGCGTGCCCAAACACTCTATTGCTCGTCTTCAGTTAGTACAGAATGCTGCTGCCAAGTTCCTCAAAAGAAAACGTAAATTTGATCATGTTTCACCTATCTTAAAATCACTGCACTGGCTACCTGTGTATTTTAGAATTGAGTTTAAAATTCTTCTCTTTGTTTTTAAATCCGTAAATAATCTGGCACCGAGCTATTTGTCCGAGACTCTGTCCACACAATCCCACACGAAACCTGAGGTTTGGTGATCAGAAACTTTTGTCTGTCCCCAGATCACGGTTGAAGAAATCCTCTCTTAAAACCTACTTTTTTTCTTTAGCTTTTAATTCATTGTGAGCTTTTGTCATGAATGTGTGGTTATGTCCTTGTTCTGTATCCTGTGTATTGTTCAGCACTTTGGTCAGCCCTGTTTGCTGTTTTTAAATGTGCTATAGAAATAAATACAAAATTGAAACTTGAAATACAGTAACAAATGTATTGCTCGTGGTTCATGTTAGTTAGCCTAATACGTTAACGCAAACAAATCAAACCACATTTAACACCTCTTAAAATGAGAATGTAAGTGTACTTACCCCATTTTTTTTAGCAAGAGTGGTTAGCAAGATTAACCTTAATAAACAACTGTATTTTCAGGTTATCTATATGACAATGTGTTTCATAGAATTACCAACAACAATTACCAAAACAATCTTTTAGTTTAGACTGTTTGCGGTAAATGCAGTTGGGTTGTCGAGGTCAAAACACTAAATAAGCTGTGAATAAAAATAAAAATAAACCTTACTATAAATAATGTTATGTCATTTTTTTACTCTTACACTGAATGTTTGGATTTGGTGAAGGTGTGAATCATTTTTGATATTTAATATAATACAGTTCTGTGTAACCAATTATTAACGAAGGATCATCCCCCCCCACCCACCCGTCTGCCATGGAACAACAACCCTTTCTTTCACTTGTACATTCAAAAAATCGACTTGTGTCACGGACAAGCCTTAGTAGTGTAATGAGATAACGTTAGTGCATTGATTTAAAATATACATAACTCATTGTAACATAGCCACCATTCAGGTAACTTTTTTAGATTAACAAGATAGACATGATTGTATTTACCTGCTTCTTTGCATCAAAATGAGAAATAATACTAAACTTCTAGCTTCAGCTTGGTCACGGGCCTGCCACATGTGGTATTTTTGGGCCAAAAAGTTAAGGAGTGGGGAAGTCTGTCCCAACACTGTCCCAATATATATTATTTAGCTCGCGCAGACATTTTATTGCTCTGACATTTTAATATTTGCATAAGCTAATATTTGCTTTGATACATTTACATTTACAATAGCAATTAGTAATTAATCCGCAATCAAGTCTATTGTCAAGATAATCTCGGAGATGTTACAACTAAAATGTCAACCATTTAAAAATTAAATAAAAAGCTTTTAACTTACTCATTAAAAACGTTTATATAATTAAGATCTTCAATATATTGTGCTGATTTGGCTATTTCTTCACATGCTTTTTTTGTCAAGTTTTGTCTCCTGAAATCACCGCGATTTGAATGAAAATGTATTCAATACCATTGCACCTGTCAGAATGTACGATTCAAATGAAAAGTTTGCTTTCGTATACGTGGAGATTCTCACAACTATACTCGTCTCTGGACAAGACAAGCGCATTCTTCTTCCGAGTCCGACACTCCAGTTAGGCTACTGCACCGGCGCTCCGTGCTATGGATTCATACCGATCTGTCGATACACTTAGGCTGCTGCAGGGGCAGAAATGCACTTTATCTACATGAAGACATCAGACTTAAAACTAAAAATATTGTGAATTATAGATCTATTTGATAAGTGCTTTTTGTGACCCAATCGATCGAAGTAAGATAAACTTTTTTTTTAACAAGCTGATGGGGGGAAGGTAAGTCGACGCCCCCCATAAACCAAAACCGAAAATTGTTTTTACATTACATCAGTATCCGAGTTGTCATCTGGGGTGGCAAAGCTAATTTTTTTGGGTGGCAGCTGCCACCCCGTGCCACCCTTGTGGTCACGCCCCTGCGCATAAATAACCTTTTACGTGCATCCAATACGCACTTTTTTAGTGTGCATATGATACGAAATATACACACACCCAACCAATTCTACCCAACGGGTATATTTTGCGTACCAGATTCACTTTTCGTATAAAGAGCACGCTATAGATAGGCTACCTGATTTTTTTTTATTTTTTTCTAACTACTAATATTTGATTTTTTATATATATATAAAAAACTGGTAACATCCAGAAACATAAGATCTCTTAAAACATTTCATAAAATACATTTCATGACCCTTTTTCTTTTATAAAAGTAGATTTTGTAAAAAGTACCATAAGTGCTGTAAAAACCATTTAACTCCATCAGAATAATCTATTATCAGTTTGTAGTCTGTTCTCATTTTGCAGTTTGTCAGATTTCAGCATTTGGAACTTTCTACTGATAGACATGCTGAACATCAGTCCATTAGCTCAGTGCTTATTTTCTTTAAAGGAAACACCAAAAGACACAGTGCTATAAACAATGTGACTGGTCCTGTTGTCCTAAAATAACTAAATAGTGAACTTTAAATCACACTGTAACTGCTGTAAAGTATAATGATACTAACTGTAGATTTTCCAGCTTGCAGTGTTTCTTGCCCAGCAGAACACCAAGATTTTCAGCTCCAGAGTCTCCTAGTTCATTCCCACTGAGGTCCAGCTCTCTCAGGTGTGATGGGTTTGAGTTCAGAGCTGCAGTCACTGCAGAACAATCTTCAGCTGTTATTTCACAGGATCTTAACCTGCAATGGGAGAAATGAGAACAACTTTTCATTCTGTTTCATGTAAACACCAAAGCACTATTTTCTTTGCTGTAAGTGAATATACTGACCTCAGTCTCTCCAGTTTACAGCGTGAATCCTTCAGTAGCTCATAAAAATGCTCCACTCTTGTTTGTTTTAGTTTATTCCCACTGAGGTCCAGCTCTCTCAGGTGTGATGGGTTTGATTTCAGAGCTGAAGTCAGGAAGCCACACTGCTTATTTTTAATACTACATTTACACAATCTGAAGATTAAAAAACAACAACACAAAGACAATGACTTAGATCTATGATGTCATCTTATTCTCTTTCCCCACTATTGTTCCCCAGAATTTTCCAGCAATCCATGTTTACAGAAAAGAAGAGTACAGAATCTCTAGTACAAAAGAAGCAGCAGAAAAAAGTGATTGATGTTTTTACCACATACATAAACTAACATGATCATCAAACATTAATCAGCATATAAAATAAGAATGCATGAAGCAAGAATCACATTCTTTTGTTGTTTTTCAGACGCAGAGGGGCTGTTCTTTATTTTGATATATTGTATGATCAGATATTCATTCAACAAAATATTCTGGGGGCTATGAAACTTTTGTGAAAATTATCAAAAATGCTGACAGTGAGGAGTTAACGGTTCTCGTTGCTTAACCGTTCCATTCTGTGCCGACCCGGACCAGCTAGTACAGATATGGTTTCGTTTTCCACTGCGGGGATGATAACGAGCTCTTTGGAATGTAAAAGTCAGTCGTTGCCTCGGTAAAGCGAGAGTTTACAGATTATATAATATGTAAATAACGGCTGCGTTATGGAGGATGATCTTATATTCATTTTCATTTGTATTAGTTTTTGTTTACAATGGTCAAATTACGGCACTTAGCAAGCTGCGTTGAAACTGGCAACTAGGCAAGGCAACAGACAAGTGACTGGGACATTCTAAAATGCTTAATGTGGCTGAATGTACTAAGACAGTGATATTAAAAGACCAAACTCTGTAAATATCATATTGTAACAGTCATCAGCTGGACTGCCCTTGAGAGCCACCAGAGGGCACTCCACATCAGACTATAGCCATACAATTTCCGCAGAACAACACATACACAATTAGTACAATGAAATTTGAATTTAATCAAATTAAATTGAATGCAATTACTTGTTAGTTAGGCACCTAATTAACTATGACCAATAGGAAAATGCAGTTGCAGTTCAGGTGAAATGCTGCAGTATAAACAATGTAACCTAAGCTCTGTTGTCTTTCACTAAACAGTAAACTAACCACACTGTAACTGCTGTAAAGTATAATGATACTAACTGTAGATTTTCCAGTTTGCATTGTGGGTTCTTCAGTAGATCTCTGAGGTTTTTAAATCCAGAGTCTCCTGGTTCATTTCCACTGAGGTCCAGCTCTCTCAGGTGTGATGGGTTTGAGTTCAGAGCTGAAGTCACAGCAGAACAGCCTTCATTTGTCATCTCACAGCCTCTTAACCTACATTATGAGAAAGAAAGAGCAAGAAAATAAGAAAGAGGAAAAGATGATAATTAATTCTGTTAAGTCACATCCTCTTCATAAACAAACAAAACAAAAAAGACATTCAGAGGAAGAGAGATCATCATTCAGGGCGGTACACTGCAACATGTACACTGAAAAAAAGATTATAACTACCTTCCTAATATCCTCTGTCCAGCTTTTTTGGAGTGTGTTGCAGTCATCAAAATCAAAATTTGTTTATATTTACAAAATACAATTAAGCTAGTCAGTGAAAATATAAAAAATCATTTCTTTGTACTTTTGTTAGTTAAATAAAGGTTAAAGAGAGTTAAATCACAGATTCTTGATTTTATCACATTTTACAAAATATGACAACTTTTCTGGACATGGGGTTGTATCATTATTATTATTTATTATGTATTTATTTAATAAGAATTATTATTCATATGACAGTAATAGCTAATATAATGTAAATCAAATGCACTGTAAAATAAATGAAAATGTATATTTCTTAAGTAAATATATATTTTCTACTTTACAGTAGGGAAATTACCAAACTTTTTAATTTCTTCACTTGCATTACTCTTGAGTTTTTATTTAGTCAGAAAACTAAAAGTGCAGCAAAACGTTTTCGCTTTCGTTTTCATCAGTGCCATGTTCTTCCAAGCATCCCCTGCACAAGGCAAGATCCAGTAAATCCTCATGCAAGAGCGCTTGATGCATTCTCATGTTTCAGTTGGGTTGTGACTCGTGCATCTTTCACACAGCAGCTGCAGTTTTCCATGTGTTTTATCCAAATAAATGGGTTATTCCCCACTGTGACAGGCGGATGATTTTTGTGCACAGTGCGCAGACATGACTAATCGATAATCAAATTCATTATTTTATTTTATTATTTTATTTATTTGATAAGCAATTTTTGTATGCTAAAATAAAGTTTATGTACATACCTGTCATTTATTTCACCAGATCACTAAATACTAAAGAGAATATTTTTTACAAGTATATCTTAAGTGTTCAAGCAATTTTAAGCAGTTTGATTCTTGAATGTGAATGTTCCTCACCTCAATCTCTCCAGCTTACAGCGTGAATCTCTCAGTACACCAGATAAGTGCTTTGCTCCTGACTTTTTTAGTTGATTCCCACTGAGGTCCAGCTCTCTCAGGTGTGAAAGGTTTGGAAATAGAGCCGAAGTCAGGGTGAAACACTGTTTCTCTGTAATACTGCATCCACACAGACTGAAGACACAAAGAGAAAAGACAATGAATCAGAGCTATGATGATCAAACTAAAATATCTATATATTTGTAATTCTCTCTATCAGCATTTTCCATTTCAGAAATGTAAATAAGTTAGGGCAGTGGTTCTCAATCAGCAGAAAGAAAAGAAAAACAGCCGTTGCAACGGTGTTCAAGTGCGTGAATAGCGGTTAGCGCTCTGTCTTTATAAAGCGCCATCGAACGGCAACTACACTGAATCGTTCTTCTTCAGACCGTTGACTTGTCACAGTTGGAACAAGCATAACATAGAAGTTGCTCGCCATAGAAAATCACCTCATTATTGTGAACGCGCCACTCCGCTGCTGTGCGTGTTCTGGTGAGACGAACAAGAAGCTGAGCTTGAGAGGCGCTGTCAAAAGATGTTATATATTGGCGATTTGAATGGGCCAAAATATTGTATAATGTTCATCCAAAAATATTTCAGCATCACTGAAATATTTTAATGTTTTTGTTTATTTACATTGAAAGTTAAGCTCTGATCTATTATTCTCTCTTACTGTTAAATGACATTACAAAGTGAAACTATTGCAAGTGTTTTTCATTGCATGTTTTTCAAATGTAAAACATTTTTTAAAGGTGCATTAAGCAACTTTCTGAGTTTTTGCAGAACTATGCCACCTCTGGCGGCAAGCGAAACTGCAGCCAGAGATGTGCACGCGTCGCTCATGGACCACACGCACACGCACGCTTGCACGAGCACGAGCTGTTCATAACCAAAGGAGCATCAGCCACAAATCTTTTGTTTACAATCATAATGTCTTCAGAGGTAATAAAGTTATAAATCTGCAAGTCATTTTAAATATGTGAAAGGAAAGGCAATTGAGTAAATTACACACTTATGTGTGAGGGAAAAATGGGGGTAGTAGAAAACTTCGTTTTTTATTTCCATCTATCTCCATGTTGAACAATGTTATGTGTTTACTGTTTCCACTTATGATGGTATTATTATGGAAACACGTTCATGAACAATATAAGTTGTTACTTTGTAAAAGTTCAAAGCTACACAGTCGGTCAAAAAAAAAAGACTTGTCTCTATTTTATAGCTCAGCAGTAAGTCATGTTATTATAGGCTACAGTCCGTTTTCCAAATATAAACACGTATTCCATCGGCAACAACAGGCTTCTATTATTTCCTATAATCATGTAAATGTCATACCTGATTAAGCTATAAACTGCAAACACTTATTTGGCCACAATTGTTATTATTATGTTAAAATAAACGTTAAAGTTTCACACAGACATACCTTTGCTATTACCACGGACATAAACTGATGGTTATTTGCACGTTATGTCTGTTTGATCCAGCTGTAGACGTAAAGAGACTGGGCGCAATCAATTTTAGGCGGACCATCACTTTTCGGCACGACACCGGCGAATACACAAACCTGCCAGACATAGCTATGTGAGCGTGCCGTGAACGCGCATGACGTCACGCCTAGTCTAAAATTCCGGCCCGAATCCCTCTTATTTATTTTACTTTACAGGATTATAGAGACAACCACAGTGATTAGAGAAGGGCTCATTCAGCCCATCAGGCAATTGTTTAAGCATGTATGGGTTAGAAAACGGGTATTTTTAACATGAAAAGTTGCTTAATGCACCTTTAAATAAAAAAACTTTTTAAAAAAGTTTGAGGACCACTGAGTTATGTGAATGTTTTTTTCAAAATGCAAAAAAGTTAACAATTTCAGATCAACTTCGAAAGGGGTTCTTCTGTGTCAATGTCATAATTTGGGTGCTACATTTTTACAGTCTCTCTCTACCACCAAATCGGATCAATAATGTTGATGAATAATGTCATTCTGCATTTAAGTTTCCATTCATATTTTCTGTCAAATCAAATGCACCCTCAATTTGTATACTGCTCCAGGCATGGCAAAAATATATATATATTTTTTGCAATTGATATTTCCATGCTATTGACCATCAGCTGATTAAATCATTAAATAATTTCAAGTTACGTTTTGCCTTGCCACAACATAATAGCATAAACGCTCTCAATAAAATATTTGTTATTTAAGCATCAGCATTCACAAACCACTGTTAATATAACAGAAAAGCAAACATAGGCTACTGTGTGCATGGTTTGGCATGGCAGAATGCCAATAATCACTGAAAAGCTGACATCTCACAAAACTTAGTTATAGTCAGTAAAGTTGAATGCACAAAAAATATCTGATAATGTCTACACTTTGTTTGTGATATTGAGAGGACTAATGAGAGTGTGAACAAAATCCAGCACTGAACAAAAAACTATGGCGTTTTGAGCAGTGGATTAACTTAAATAATCTGATTGGTCATTGCGTAAAAGAAATCAGTCTGTGATAGGCTACATTGCTCAATGCTGTAAAAATAATAAAACTCTGCATTTTCTTGCATTTTATTTTAGTTGTTCTTGTTGCTTTTGTGCAATAGATGAATAATATTTCTTTGTTTTTAGATATTTTATTTTTAGATGCTTCTATTTGCGGAAGTCCCACGAATCATTTTATTCTCCCGCAACCCGCACTTGCCCATCAAATCTTGTCCCGTGCCGCACTCTGTTGCGTTGGGTGAGATCCCACGGGATTGCAGGTCTCTATCCCCAACCAAATTGTTGCACACATCAACATACTTTAAAGTAAAAACTCTGTAGATATAAAATATAAGCTTTTGGAATTAAAGCATATACAGTATGTGTACTTAATTTAAATTATATACAATCTGTGAAAGTAATTTTGACTCAAACAAATGAGGAAATGGTATTATCCACTACTGTAAAAATAGTGTAAAAATTAAATGTAATGTAACATTTTATGTCACTAAAACAAAATACTTACATCAGTGTGTTGAGTTTACAGTGTTTATCCTGCAGTAGAGAGGCGATCTGATTCACTCGTCTGTCTTCTAGTTTGTGTCCACTCAGATTCAGCTCTCTCAGGAGTAACGGGTTTTTACCCACAAGTTCTGTCAAATATTTACAGGCTTCCTCTGCAGTAGGACTTCTCAAAATCCTGCAGAAGGGAAGATGAAATTTAAATGTCGTTATGGCTTTAAGCAATATGTGAGAAACATCAGCGCAGAGAAAACTAGCTTGTGAAACTGCATGTTTGTGAACATCTGGAGACGCACAGAACTGCTGTAGAGAGATACAGTGATGCAGTGAACCTGGGCTTGATAGCATTAAACTACAGTTTCAGAAACACAATTCAACCCTCTACAATGCAAGTAAATCACTCACATCTGCGAGTACATTTTCACTCTGGGCACTAAATAATGTCTATCACGAGTAGGGCTAGGTACCGAGTTCGATACTTTTTAAGTACCGACCGAATTGCCTCGATACTATCGAGTAATGAAAAATGACTTCTTGTTTGGTACCAGATTTCGATACCTAAGGGGTTAACTCGTCAACGTCAGTGCTCAAACAAATACGAAATGCACAACGACACACCTAAAACATACTCGTATGAGACGCGCGCGCGCACAAACTCTCCGCGCACATACTCATGAGACGCGAGCACACACACACACACACATTACCCTAAAGATGTGGAAAAGTCGATCAAAAGTGTGGCTACATTTCTCCAGGCTCGATGCCAACAGCGCGCGATGCAGTATTTGCGGTAAAATAATTGCTGCAAAGACCGGTACCACCACAGATATGATGAAGAACTTGACAGTACACGGAGTAAACATAATAGCAGAAAGTTGCTCCGTCTTCGACTGGTAAATGAAGACATACCTTGTTGATCACTCTGACAGTGTTTATATTGCAATAATAACCTACTGAATATACACTTCCGTTCAAAAATGTGTTGGTTAGTCAGAATTTTTTTTCAGTAAGGATGCATTAAAGTGATCAAAAATGACCTTAAAACGTGTAATGTTACAAAAGATTTCTGTTTCAAATAAATGCTGTTCTTATGAAATTATTATTCATCAAAGAATCCTGAAAAATGTATCATAGTTTCCAAAATATTAAGCAGCAAACTGTTTTCATATTTCTGAAGGATCATGTGACACTGAAGTAATGATTTTGAAAATTCAGCTTTGACATCACAGGAATAAATTACATTTTGAAATATATTCAAATAAGATTTTAAATTGTAATACTATTTCACAATGTTACAAGTTTTACTGTATTTTTGATCAAACAAATTCAGCTTTGGTGAGCATGAGCTCTTTATATATATATATATATATAAAAAAAAAAATTAGTTCCTTTGTGCACTGGCTAAGGAGAGTTAAACTGAAAAAATAAAACCAAAGTTTTTCTGAGGTAATGTGTTATGTAATCTTGTTAAATTGGATTTCATAAAATTGGTATCGAAAAAAGTATCGTTCAGGAACCGGTATCAAAATCAAGGTATCGGTATTGGTATCGAATTTTTTTAAACGATACCCAGCCCTAATCACAAGCCATTGGCTAATCAACTCTTAGATTTTACTCGACAGTGTGTGTGTGTGTTAGAGGCAAAATATGAGTTTGGAATAGTCAGAGTGTTCAGCAATTGAAAATGTATCTGAGCGCTTCAGAGTTTTGCTCTCCGTCTTTACTATTTCAATTGAGCTCAATATATATATATATATATATATATATATATATAAAATATAAAAACATAGGAACATTGTGTACAATTAAGATAGGCAAATTAATTTATTTTCCAATATCCAAATATGATACTAAATAGCACAGGGAAAAGGGCTTCTATTTGTGACATGCTGTCTTTGCATTTGAACATTGCACATTTTAAACAGGACACGCATTAGCTGAATAAATGTTAGCAAATACAAACATATTTATAGAAAACAGTTGACAATGAATAGACAGGAGTCCAATAATAGCATAATGAATCACTTGTTCTAAAAATAGTATAAAGTATACGTTCCGAATCCGACATAATGAGGGCTGTGTTAACAGTAAAACGTCCGTCATTTAACGGATTTTAAAAGCAGGGATGGATAATACAAAATGCTTTTTGACAAAAAAAAAATCAAGCAAGAACAAAATTTAAACTTAGCCCGTCAATTTTCATTTTACAATGATCTCTCTGTGTGTGCACGTCGTGTTTGTGAGAGAGCTCGCGCAGCACTGATACAACGGTACTTTTTAATCCATAAGTAACTAACGCGCTAGTTTTCATACAAAATAAATATGTAACATAATTAACACAATAACATAACACATACGTTTCTCAACACTGAGAATGAATGAATAAATAAACGCCTGTTTTTCCAGACTCGCGCTTATCAGTAGGCTAATCCACAAATCACAGCACTTTCATAATCACTAAAGGCCAATTTATACTTCTGCGTCGGGTGCGCGTAGTAGGTACGGCGTAGCATACGCATAGACGCGTATCATACGTCGTACCCTTCACCGTACCCTGACGCGCACCTCCTCAAAAATGTAACTACACGTCGCGGCGACGCGGACCGCAAGATCTGTGATTGGTTGGCTTGGTAGCATCGCATTTCCTCCTACACATTTCCGGCGTGTTCTTCTGCACCTCCCGTCATTTTTAAATTTGGTTCAACCGTCAACAGGTTCACAGGTCGCACGTACCATCTCCTCCGACGCCTTCTCTCGTTTCTGCCTTTTAGTTTTAGTGATTTCACTAAAACTGTTTTTCCACCTCAATAAGCTCCAACTCCAACATGATCCACTCTCTTTCAGACGCTAGTAGCTCAAAACAGCCGCGAGGAATCTAAACACAGTGGAAAATTAAAACCTGCCCCCGCCAACTAGAGTCTCGGTGGTGTAACTGTAGAGCAACACAGACATAACGCAGAAGTATAAATGCTCACAACGGAGTCACCTATGTGCGTAGCCTACGACGTACACTACGGCGTACACTCGACGCAGAAGTATAAATTGGCCTTTAGCCATAGCGATTTCAAGATTTATAGTTCAGCATTACTTGAGCATTTTATTATTTACATGACTGAATGATGTCTTCCTCTTTTCTGAGTGACCATGAATAATTTAACACAGTATTTTAAGATAATCCATGTGATCTGTGTGATCATCGAATCCATAAGATTAAGTTAACTCAACAATTAACTTTCCACATCGACCCTAGGCCGTTTCCCTTCAGGAGTCAGAAGTAACGTGCCTTACTGTCCTCGCTTATGAAATCAGTTAGACGGCGGCCGCGGGAGTGGAAGGGGGATCGAGCGGGAATCTTTATTGGTGTCGATTTTCAGTCTCTTTTTAATGATAGGCCTTACGCATCTGTCAATCATCCCCGCATGCTATTTGGGGAATGAACCCAGCGCTATGATTGGTCGAACTCTTCTTCTTTTGCTGTAGCTTGATTTGAGGACAGCGCGTGCAGAGGCGTCACCAGGTTTTTCCGTAGTTTAGAGTGACAAATCGTACCAGCGTACTTTGAAGTCAAAATGCGTATCCGCTACGCAAAATGCGTACAGGTTGGCAGGTCTGCTATTGACTGAATGACCAACAATATCTTAAGCACCACCACCAGCCCTAATTTCAGTTAAAATGAGAAATATGCATTCATATATATATATATATTTTGTTTGAATATTTAGCATGCATATTTATTTTGTGTTATTTCATCACGTCTCACCTCAGTGTCTTGAGATGACACGTCTGATCCTGTAGTAAATCATCGAGCTCCTTCACTCCTGATTGTCCAGGATCATTTCCTGTGAGATCCAGCTCTATCAGGTGTGAAGGGTTTGATCTCAGAGCTGAAGCCAGAGCTTTATAACCTTCTTCTCTGATACTGCAGTCTGAAAGTCTAGAAAAAAAATGGAATTTATAAAATTCATCAAGTTATTGTTATTTTATGATTAATATATTTAAACATATTTCGTACTGTTAAACAGTGTTGGGGAGTAGCTAGCTACAGTACAAGTAACAATACCACTAACGTAACTACATTTTTTAGTATCTGGACAGTAGCAGTTACTTTAAAACATTGTAGCTTTTCCAGTAGCTAGCTACTTTTTCCAAGTAGCCGTGTAGCTGTCACTATTATGTTCAGTTCATAGACTTTCAGTTGTTTTTATTCATCACCCGTGTTTCCCGCCACTAATCTGTCACCATGGACATTGATCACTTCCTCACAGCTGCCTGTTGTTTGTAATCATCATCACTGTGTATTTAAGTTCCTGCCTGTTTCTATTGTTTTATTATTAGTTGGTTCGTGTCTCACCTGTTTGCCTGTTCCTGAGTTTACACTATTAAAGAAAGTGTCAAATTTATCTTCATCTCCGTCTTCCTTGCTATGAGCCCTGACAGTAGCGTGACTGAAAACTACTTTCCATTTTGCATTCTGATGAATCATGAGCCTGTAATGCATTGAAGTAACGCAACGTCGTCTTCTTACTAGATAAACTACATTTGTTCATTACCACCATCTGTTGTTACATCATGCATTTTGCGAATTTACAGTCAAACAAGAGATTGTCTGATGATTATAAAAAGGATGTACAGGAATGGATATTTCACGTGAATCGACTGTAATATAGGCAAACCAAAGATTAAAATGCAGTCTACATTAAAGACTTGAAGCGCATATGGAAGGTGAATAATAGTTTTTTAAATGTACTACTTATCCTGCTTTTTTTGCACTCTATATCAAATGTGTATTTCTATTTTAATTACAATAATGAACCACCATAGATTAATCTGTCCCATTAGTTTTGTAATGAACATAAAATATCACTAATCGAACTGAAATAAAATAGCAAAATAGCAGTGCACTTATTACTTGGCAAAGGATGGTTGCGGGGGGATTTCAAGCAAAGCGCGAGCAGCTCATGATTTGCGTCTCAGAGCGGCTCTTTTCTCAGTAAATAGCCTATTTCATATGCTGTGAGTTTAACCAGCATTTTTGATTACTCCTGTGTATCCAGTTTGATACTTACTTTGACAGTAAGTTTGTGACATAGGCTATATTTTTTGTGTGTTTTGGATAGTTTACAAAATCAAACGATTGGGACACTATTTGCCATTGAAATGACTGGGAAAAATTGTCCCAGTCAACCTGAATTCACCCTACTCATTGAAACCATAATTGTATTACAACATGTTGTTTTAAAACCCCAAATATTTTACTTATAACATTCTTTATTAAAAGAACACGCCGATTTTTTGGGACTTTAGCTTATTCACCGTATCCCCCAGAGTTAGATAAGTCCATACACACCCTTCTCATCTCCGTGCGTGCCGTAACTCTGTCTGACGCACCCACCGCTAGCCTAGCTTAGCACAAAGACTGGAGGTAAATGGCTCCAGCTAGCATACTCCTCCCAATAAGTGACAAAATAACACCAACATTTTCCTATTTACATGTTGTGATTTGTATAGTCACAGCGTGTACGAATTAAGGGTGTCACGATTCTCCAAATCCTCGATTCGATTACATTTTCGATTCTAAAGTCACGGTTCGATTCGATTCTCGATTTAAAAAAAAAATAATTAAAGCACAAGCTATGCCATTTTTAGACTTTTATGCAATATAATAATATCTGACCTTTGTTCGCAATGTACCACACACTACATTGTCAAATTTAAAACGTTTATTCACAACATAATGTAACAATAACTTATATCTTCAGTCAATTGGAAACTTTAACAATATAACCTATTACCTGTTATAGTCCCGGGGCTCCCTGGACTCCTCAGAGCAGTCACAGGCGAATAGCACGGCGTTTTAAATTGGGTTCCCACAGCGTTTGCAACGCAGTACGAGAGAACGTGCGTAACCTCGGTAGAGATCAGGTAACGAGTACTGCGTTGCCTTGCCGTGCTATTTCACTCATATCTGGTACTTCGCTTCAGTCGATTTAAACCTGAATTTATACACTTCAGCCGCGTCCAAATTGGCGCGCTCGAGGTTAGCAGGGCGCCAAGCGCTCTCATTGAACCGCACGCCACTGCTAACTCGTCATAGGTTCGTGCAGTTGCCGCAGCACAGACAATCAGCTCGCTCAGACGAGCTATGATGCTCTCGCTGTGCAGCTGCAATGCATTTTAAAATAAAGGCTTCAATATTCTCGAGAAAAGGAGTTTTACCTATTACAGGCAAGCCGAGGTGATGTGACATATGGGGCGTGGCAGCATCAACGATTAAATTTTTTGATTCGATAATCGAGATTGAGCATTAATTTCGATCGATTTCGATTTAAAATCGAAATCGTGACACCCTTAGTACGAATAACACGGTCACATGAGACACAGCCATCTTCTAACCGTATACATACTGAGAACTATATTCTCAGAAGGCGAAGCACTGCTACTTCTGCGGAGTGATTTACTCCAACTCTGAGCGAACTCTGCTCCTCACCACGGGTCTTCTCAGGCGCTGCGAGCAAATCACTCCGCCCAAGTAGCAGTGCTTCGCCTTCTGAGAATATAGTTCCCAGTATGTATACGGTTAGAAGATGGCTGTGTGTCATGTGACCTTATTTGTTCACACTGTGACTATACAAATCACAACATGTAAATAGGAAAATGTCGGCGTGTTTCTTTAACAAATATTCAGTTATTTGTAACAATGTCATTGTAAAAAAAGAAGGTTCAATGTAGCTACTTTTTAATAGAAACTTGTAGAGTAGCTACAAGCTTGAATGTAACTTTAACTTTTGAGCAGCTTGTAGCTTGTCAAACGACAGATTCAGAGTAGCTTCCCCAACACTGCTGTTAAAACATAAACTACTATGAAAAACATTCAAGTTAAGTGGAATCAAACAATAGATCATTGAACTCACCTGAGTTTCTCCAGTGTACAGTTTGTATTGTCTAATCCGTTCTGGAGTTTCTTCACTCCTGAATCCTGCAGATTATTGTTGCTGATGTCAAGCTCTTTCAGACTGGAGTTTGATCTCAGGACTGTAGCGAGAGCTGAACAGCTTTCCTCTGTTAGACCACAATTACGCAGCCTAAAATGATGAACAGAAGAGGGAGAATTTACAAACACATTTCCAGAGAAGTTGGTACATTTTGTAAAATGCAATAAAATCAACAGTCTGTGATTTGTTACTTTTCTTTAACTTTTATTTAACTGACCTTTAAGTAACACAGAAAAGATTTCAAATGTCTTCACTCACCAACATCACACGCTAAAAGAGTTGGGACTGAGGCATGTTTATCACTGTGTAACATCATCTTTCCTTGTAAATAAACTTTTTAACTGTTTGGGAATTACAGTTTTGCAAGTGGAATTTTTGCCTAACCTCGCTTGATACAAGACTTCAGCTACTAAACAGTCCATGGTTGTTGTTCTCCGATTCTCCTTTTCATGGTGAGCCACACATTTTCAATAAGAGAGATCTGGGGCTGTATTCACAAAACATCTTAAAGGGCACTTATTATGCCCCTTTTCACAATATGTAAAATAAGTCTCTGATGTCCCCAGAGTGTGTACTGTATGTGAAGTTTTAGCTCAAAATACCGAACAGATCATTTTTTACAGCATTTAAACTGTCACTTTTTGGGGCTCAGAAATACACGCTGTTTTTGTGTGTCGGAGTGTATGCTGTATGGATATAGAACAGGTATAGTTTAGTTTAATTACGGTCATCTGCTTTTATCCACTATTAATACAAGCCTGTTGTAGCAGACCACAGTTTTACTCCAGAAAATCACTGTAAAAGCTGAATGAACACAGTACAAGAAGTGCGCATTAAAGTCTTATCCATAAACTCTCTCTCTCTCCGTTTCATTATCAAGAAACACAGCAAAGTACACAAAACACTTGTTACAACTAACTGTAAACAAATATATACACCTTTTCGGTTTGTGCTTAATAAACTGGTAAACGTTATATCCGTAAACCGACTTGATGAGCTGTCATAAAGTGCACCCTCTCCCTTCCATTACTGCCGTGATCAATACGCCTATCACTCCGGAGACTATAAGATGGATCATGAACAGTTGGTACTGATCCATCCTCGAGTAACAACAGGAGTAATGTGTTATGTGACTGTTATGAACAATTAATGATAATTGTCCACATTAAACCATATAGATTTTTGGGTGAATTTCAGGTGATCTCAGCATGAGAGAGAAAACGGGGAAATGGGGGGGTCATGGGAAAGAGGTGTAGATTAGGATGATGCCTAGTTGAGACTTGCGTCTCGAATGGTGATGCTAATTTCACAAGAGAGAGTTCAAATGTTAATTTCCTATTTCTAGACTAACTATAGGTATATTAGGAACAAGTGCACTTACCTTATAAGAAAGTGCAAATCTGACTTCTACCTCAAATCAATGTCCTCAAACCTAAATAACCCATCTAAATTTTGGAAGACGATAAAATCCCTTGAACTACCTCCCAGTGACTCTGCTCTCCCTAAGCATATAGTTAAAGACACCCAACAGATCTCAAACAAGAATGATATTGTTAATGCTTTCAATGACCATTTCATTAAGGCAGGGGACATATTTGAACAATTATATCCTGAAGAAGTCTCACACAGATATGTCTCCTCATCTCTCCAACACAATTCACCTGCTTCTCTTGTCAGTGAGGGATTCGACTTTAAACTCATTCCCTCATCTGCAGTGCTTAAGGCTCTTAAGGAAATTGACACTAGGAAATCAGCTGGTCCTGATGGCCTAGACCCTGCTTTACTGAAACTATCTGCACATATCATAGTGGAACCTATTACATACATTTTTAATTTGTCCCTGTCTTCAAATAACTTACCAGATGTTTGGAAATCAGCCCATGTGCTGCCCCTGCTGAAAGGGGGGGACCCCTCCATTCTCGATAATTACCGCCCAATCTCTAAATTGTCTGTACTTGCAAAGGTCCTAGAGTCTTTAGTAAACACCCAACTTAAGGGCTTCTTGCAAAATCATAACATACTTAGCCCGGCGCAATCAGGCTTTAGGGCCAAGCATAGCACCATTACTGCAGCTGTCAAGGTGCTTGATGACATCATCTGTGACATTGACAATAAGATGAGCTGTGCTGCCCTGTTCATCGACTTGTCAAAGGCCTTTGACACAGTTGATCACTGTATCCTGCTTAAGAGGCTCCGGGACATTGGCTTGGGCACTAAGGCAGTTGATTGGTTCAGAAACTATCTTGCCAACTCAAACTGTAGTTGTCGATGGGCATAGTTCTGCCCCACTGGGGGTCCGGCGAGGTGTCCCTCAAGGGTCTATCCTTGTTCCGGTCCTATTTACCATTTACATAAACACCATTGCCTCTGTAGCAGATAATGGCAAAATACACCTCTATGCAGACGACACAGTACTATATTGTTCCGCCCCCACCCTAGCTCAAGCCTATCAATCACTACAGCAGTCTTTTAATTTATTACAGGCCACCTTCATTGAACTTAGACTGGTATTAAACGCTGGTAAAACTAAGGTGATGCAGTTCACAAAGTCTCGCAGAGTACCCTCATCAGCCGCCTTAGCCATTTCCACACTGGATGGGAAGTGTGTTGAAAATTTTTCATCTTATAAATATCTTGGTCTGTGGATTGATGAAAAGCTAACCTTCAAAGTTCACATTGATAAATTAGTGAGAAAGCTGAGAGTAAAGCTTGGCTTTTATTTTAGAACTAAATCCTGTTTTACTCTCCAAGCTAGGAGGAAATTGATCATCCATCCATCCATCCATCCATCCATCTTCTACCGCTTATCCGGGACCGGGTCGCGGGGGCAGCAGTCTAAGCAGGGATGCCCAGACTTCCCTCTCCCTAGACACTTCCTCCAGCTCTTCCGGGGGGACACCGAGGCGTTCCCAGGCCAGCCGGGAGACATAGTCTCTCCAGCGTGTCCTAGGTCTTCCCCGGGGTCTCCTCCCGGTGGGACATGCCCGGAACACCTTCCCGGGAAGGCGTCCAGGAGGCATCCGGAAAAGATGCCCGAGCCACCTCAACTGACCCCTCTCGATGTGGAGGAGCAGCGGCTCTACTCTGAGCTCCTCCCGAGTGACCGAGCTTCTCACCCTATCTCTAAGGGATCGCCCAGCCACCCTACGGAGAAAGCTCATTTCGGCCGCTTGTATCCGGGATCTTGTCCTTTCGGTCATGACCCACAGCTCATGACCATAGGTGAGAGTAGGAACGTAGATTGACCGGTAAATCGAGAGCTTCGCCTTGCGGCTCAGCTCCTTCACCACGACAGACCGGTACAGGGACCGCATTACTGCAGAAGCTGCACCGATCCGCCTGTCAATCTCCCGTTCCATCCTTCCCTCACTTGTGAACAAGACCCCAAGATACTTGAACTCCTCCACTTGAGGCAGGAGCTCTCCACCAACCTGAAGCGGGCAAACCGCGAGATGAAATCGTGTGGTCCCCAAACCTGACCCCCTCCGGCCCCTGGCTGCGCCTAGAAATTCTGTCCATAAAAATTATGAACAGAACCGGCGACAAAGGGCAGCCCTGCCGGAGTCCAACATGCACCGGGAACAAGTCTGACTTACTGCCGGCAATGCGAACCAAGCTCCTGCTCCGGTCGTACAGGGACCGGATAGCCCTTAGCAAAGGGCCCCGAACCCCATACTCCCAGAGCACCCTCCACAAGATGCCGCGAGGGACACAGTCGAATGCCTTCTCCAAATCCACAAAGCACATGTGGATTGGTTGGGCAAACTCCCATGAACCCTCCAGCACCCTGTAGAGGGTATAGAGCTGGTCCAGTGTTCCACGACCAGGACGAAAACCACACTGTTCCTTCTGAATCCGAGGTTCTGCTATCGGCCGGACTCTCCTCTCCAGTACCCTGGCATAGACTTTCCCAGGGAGGCTGAGAAGTGTGATCCCCCTATAGTTGGAGCACACCCTCCGGTCCCCCTTCTTGAAAAGAGGGACCACCACCCCGGTCTGCCAGTCCAAAGGCACTGTCCCCGACCGCCACGCGATGCTGCAGAGGCGTGTCAGCCAAGACAGCCCCACAACATCCAGAGACTTGAGGTACTCAGGGCGGATCTCATCCACCCCCAGTGCCTTGCCACGAGGAGTTTCTCAACTACCTCTGTGACTTCAGCTTGGGTGATGGACGAGTCCGCCTCCGAGCCCTCAGCCTCTGCTTCCTCACTGGAAGACGTGACGGCGGGATTGAGGAGATCCTCGAAGTATTCCTTCCACCGTCCGGTGATATCCCCAGTCGAGGTCAACAGCTGCCCACCTCTACTGTAAAAAGCGTTGGTAGGGCACTGCTTCCCCCTCCTGAGGCGCCGGACGGTTTGCCAGAATCTCTTCGAGGCCGACCGATAGTCCTTCTCCATGGCCTCACCGAACTCCTCCCTGAACTGAAATTGATCAGTGCCACTTTTTTACCAGTCTTGGACTATGGGGATGTTATTTATATGCATGCTGCCTCTACCACGCTGCACACACTTGACACAGTTTACCATGGTGCATTACGGTTCATTACTAATGCCAAGTCACACACTCATCACTGTCGTCTTTATGAGGTGACTGGTTTTAGCTCTTTAGGTCTGCGTAGATGGTTCCACTGGCATATTTTTATTTACAAAGTTATTAATGGTAATTTACCCAGCTATCTTAACAGTCTGTTGACCTGGAATCATTCCATTTACAATCTCCGCTCCGTTAACATTCTGGCTCGAAATATCCCACGTATAACAACTGAATTTGGTAAGACTGCTTTTAGTTATTCTGCTCCTTGGTGTTGGAATTTGCTCCAAAAAGTTTTGAAGCTTTCTGTTTTTATCCCACTTGAACATTTTAAACAATTACTTAAATGTTCCAAATTTGAACAATGCACATGCTTTCAATGACCCCTTTAAGTAATTTTTTTTTTTATTGTTTTGTTTTACATGTACTGTAAATCTGTTTTGTTTGTTGTGTCCGTTTCTGTGATTCTGTGTAACTTGTGTAATTGTTGCCCCAGGGCTCCCTTGTAAAAGAGATTTGAATATCTCAATGGGACATCACCTGGTAAAATAAAGGGTAAATAAAAAAAAAATAAAAAAAATTCCAGAAAGGTCCTTTGTCTTCTCAGGGAGTGGTTGTTCCTCAAACAGACTGCCCGGCATTTTCTAATTTCTCAAGTCTTACAATAGGAACCCATTCTATGAATGCCCATCTGTTTTCAATAGCCGCTTTCCGACCAAGTAGTTATAGGAACTTAGTTCTAGGAACTGTCCACTTCTAAACAGTTCTAAGAACTACTCTCCCCCAAACTCGGTTTTGCTGTTTGCGTTCGCACTGGCCAAGTGGCCATAGGAACTGGTAGGAGGGGTAAGGGAGTGACGCAAGCACGGTGACTTTTATTTTGACGGCGCGACGGACCTTTATTTTGGCGGCGCTGAGATCGCGAGAGCAAACAATGCTCGCATTCTCTGTGTTTATTAGTTAGCAATCTGTCTAACAGTACTGTTTAATATCTTATTAGATAGAACTGTTATAGAAAGTAGACAGTATATGAAAAAAGGTTATTAGCCTATGCCGTGTGGTTGATGTCCAGTGTTGCTAGCTGGGCAGATAAACATAATCATGTTTGGCTTGGTCCCCTCAAAGTTGCGTTGGATTTTCTCTTCAGCATAAAGGTTTAGAGACCCATCCTATCACTGTTTTCCATGTTTGTATAGTTAGTTTATGGAGTAAATATATAGGCTATAATCTGTGTGTTTACATTCTAGCTGTTTTAAAAATGGCGGGTGCTGGTGTTCCGCGTGCGTTCGGTCATCAGCGTACACTAAACGTCACGGATAGTTCCTATAGTGCTGGTTTAGACCCTACTCTGAAGTAGGACCCAAATTAGTTCCTACAAATGGAGTTCCTAGAACTAAAATCGTTCCTAGTTCCTGCAGTGCGAACACGCCGACATCCGGGTACTTTAGCCAATAGTTCTAGGAACTGTGAAAAGGTTCCTCTGGTCAGAAAGCGGCTATTGAAGCTAACTTCGGCACTCATTAAACTTTGACGGGTGAGGTGCTGACAAAAGATGGTCAATTGCGACACTGTAAAATGATGGCGCCATGGAGCCATGTGCTTTTTTAAACAAATTTAATAGGGTTTAATGTTACATTATCAGCTTGGAAAGTATTCTAATTTGACTAGAAAAAAATGGAAGGAACAATTCAGGAAAAGGTGGATTGGCAGAAGTACTTGCTTTTTGGTGTGTTTGAATTGCAGGAATGATTTTAGTTATAGGAACTCCTTTTATGGGGAACTAAATTAGCTCCTACTTCAGAGTAGGGTCTAAACCAGCACTATGGGTACTATAGTGATGTAAGTGTACGCTGACTGGCTGAATACATGAGAAACACAGATACTCAATATTTTTAAAAGATGTGTAAACACAGTTTACATATACTTAAAGCAAGCTTAAATCCACCTGGTTCCACCTGGTGGTGTGCATGCAAACAGGAAAATTACCCCAGAGGAATATTTATTCTCAGGGGACCGCCCTGGTGACTAGTTCCTATAACTGAGTTCCTATAACTACCCAGTGCAAAAGCCCTTAAAGAAGGGTTTCAAACTAATTTTAGGTCAAGGGCCAGAAGGGCAGAATTCTTTCTTTTTTTTAAACCTTAGTGCGCTGACAATTACATTAATATTAACCATACAAACTACAATTTCTATTTGTCTGTATTCAGCGTCTACCTGTGTTAATGTATACAAATTGTGGATGTTTTACACAAATTGTTTTTTGCAGGTTTTTGCATTGTTCAAATCATCCCGCTGGCCGGATAAAACAAACCTGTAGGCCCATTCAGCCCACGGCCGTATGTTTGACACCCCTGCCTTACAGTGTTTTGGTCACCTGATTTCTTTGAGACACTTTAAATGAACAATAACAAGTGAACACAATACTCACATCAGTGTGTTGATTTCACAGTGTTTATCCTGCAGTAGAGCAGCGATCTGATTCACTCGTGTGTCTCCTAGTTCATGTCCACTCAGATTCAGCTCACTCAGGAATAACGGGTTTTTACCCAAAATGTCTCTCACATACTGACAGGCTTCATCTGCAGCAGGACTTTGTAATATCCTAGAAACAAAGACAGTACACTGATATTTCACAACTGTACACAGCACAGATGTGGTAAAAGAATATTGATGCAAGTAAGTGCAGAAATATAGTTTCATGGTTTAATTCACTTTCAGATAAAATCTTAAAACTATTGCAGTTTAATTTGTAGAAAACACTCACCTCAGTGTTTTCAGTGAATGGGAACTATTCTTTTGTACATTAATGAGGTGTTCCACTCCCAATTGTCCAGGATCATTTCCTGTGATATCCAGCTCTATCAGGTGTGAAGGGTTTGATCTCAGAGCTGAAGCCAGAGCTTTATAACCTTCTTCTGTGATACTACAGTTTGAAAGTCTAGAAAACACAAAAACTTAGAATGAACACTAGAACTGAAATGAACACTGCTGTAAATACAGTCAGTTTTGAACTGTAAATAGTTGAGAAAAAAGGCATGTTGTGTAACAGTATATTGGATTAGTATTCACACTTAAGTGAATGACATCTATGAAAAGTTTCAGTCTGGATTCAGGCCGCACCTTAGCACTGAAACTGCGCTCGTTAAAATTACAAATTATTTACTTTTAGCTTCTGACCAAGGCTGTATCTCAATACTAGTTTTACTTGATCTTAGTGCTGCATTCAATACTATAGATCACACAATACTCTTAGATCGACTACAAAATTATACTGGTGTTCAAGGACAAGCATTAAGCTGGTTCAGATCATACTTATCTGACCGCTACCATTTTGTCTATTTAAATGGAGAAAAATGCTCTATTCTTCTATTATTCTCAATATATATGATGCCACTTGGAAATATTATAAGGAAACATGGAATTAGTTTCCATTGTTATGCTGATGACACTCAAATATATATTTCATCACGGCCGGATGAAAACGCTAAATTATCCAAATTGACAGAGTGTATTAAAGATATAAAAGATTGGATGACGCGTAATTTTCTTTTATTAAATCCAGACAAGACAGAGGTAATACTTATCGGTTCAAAAAAACGCCCACAAAACCTCTCACACTACAACTTTAACATAGTAGGATGTCCTGTTACTTTATCCTCTACAGTAAAAGACCTGGGTGTTATATTAGATTGCAACCTGTCTTTTGAAAATCATATTTCATATGTTACAAGAACAGCTTTTTTCCACCTTAGAAACATTGCTAAGCTACGTAACATGCTATCAGTTTCTGATGCAGAAAAGCTAGTTCATGCATTCATGACCTCGAGACTAGATTACTGTAATGCTTTATTAGCCGGTTGTCCTGCATCCTCAATAAACAAGCTACAGTTAGTCCAAATGCAGAGTTCTTACTAGATCAAGAAAATATGATCATATAACACCGATTTTATCATCACTACATTGGCTACCTATAAAGTTCCGTATTAATTATAAGGTATTGCTATTGACTTATAAAGCCCTAAACGGCTTAGCTCCAGTCTATTTAACCCTCTGGGGTCTGAGGGGTTTTTGGGGTCCTTGAGATGTTCTGACATGCCCTGACATTTGTGCTTTTTTCAGTTGCTTATAAACAGTGTTGGGGGTAACGAGTTACAAAGTAACGAATTACAGTAACGATATTACTTTTTTGGGTAACGAAATAAAGTAACGCATTACACTAAAAATATCGGTAACTACACTACTTTACTAGACTATAGGAACGCGCTTTCCTGCGTTACCCAAGCCATTTTTGCCTGCGTGTAAAGCTCTGGTCTGTTTGTGCTGCGTGCATGTCTGTCTGTGTATGTGTGTGTGTGCGCGCGTGCACCGTTGTCATAGAGATCGATTTGAGTGACGTAGCTGCTGGTGCGAAGGGGAGCGGGAAATGGAGACGGAGACAGGGGGGTTCGGCCAGTGGCAATATTCACATCACTTTCAGTTTATTGCTCGAAAGGACAAAAATATTCGCGTGAAATGCACTTTGTATGCCCAGGCAGCAAGTACTGGCCATCGGGACTACCGGGAGATTCCCAGTGGGCGGACGTGCCTTTTGGGTCGACATCTCTTCTTTTTTCTTCTTCTTCTTAACGGACCATAAAACTCGTACATCGGCGGCCCATTCGTTTTGCTTAATTGGTGGCGCTGGGTTAAGTAAGTGCGTGCCGGTGTAATGCATTAGTTAAAAAAGTCTGTGTCAGTTTTTTTTTCCTGATAGCTGACCGGTCCATGAAACACCGTGGCCCATTGGATCTTTTCTTGATTGACACTGGGCTGGTCCAATCACATCTTTAAACACCTCCCCCTTTGGGCTTTGATCGAGCGTGCACGTGTGTCAGTGTGTATCTGTCAAAATAGTCTGAGAGATGGAGAAGAAACGCAAGGAATGTGCAGAGAAATAGCGTGAAAAATAGACACAGGCCCTTCAAGCAGACGCTGTAAAATGTGTCAAAATGTTTTCTGCAGCAGCATGACCTTCATCAGCTCCTGTGGCTGATGATGAGGATAGTGAGGAGGATCAGGACAGAGATGAGAAAGTGTAGAGCCTGCGGTAAGCAGAACTAACAGTTACTTTCAAAACACTTAGGCTATCCCATACACAAAAGATAAATATATTTGAAATATATTTTCAGAGTATATTTTGGAATATATGCAAATATTTGAAATTGGCCCAGTAAATATATTTCACACTTAACATCGTATATTTTTGTTATATTTCAGAATATATTTCAATGTACTTTTTTTCTGTATGGATCCCCAAAAGTGTCAAAATATATGTGGCATATATTCCAAATACATTGAAATATATTCTGAAATACAACTAAAATATATGATGTTAAGTGTGAAATATATTTATTGGGCCAATTTGAAATATTTGCATATATTCTAAAATATACTCTGAAAATATATTTCAAATATATTTATCTTTTGTGTATGGAATGTCATGAGTGTAGGAACCCATTACCCAGTAACACATTATTTCCACATCTGCATAGTTGACGATTACCGTAATTTACTATAAATTTAATGAGACGCGTTTGTAAACCATGTTTTCCGTCAAAATAAAAGATTATGTGCTTATATCTCTTTCAAGTATAGAAATTAGTACAAAACTAATTATGAAAGTTTCCTTTATTTTTCAGTGCATTTGTTTTACAATATATGTATATTAGTGTGCTATTATTATTATGGCCAAAATGCCGATTTTTTTTTTTTGGTCCCAGTCCAGCCCTGATTATGTGTCTACCACCGCAGACATTTGTCCTTTATCCTGTTGTTTGTGGATTTTACAGTGAGGCATATTTCTTTGTGCAGACATGGATATTATTCTTTCATATTGTTTTACATGCCATTTTGTATAGGCTACATTTATAAACACTATTTGGACAGGCTAAGTGATGATAGGGTTATGATGTTTGTCCGTATCTACAGGGTAAATTAAGAAATGGGAAAGTAAAGTAATAAGTAGTGAAGTTACTTTTCAAATGCAGTAACTAGTAAAGTAATCTCATTACAATTTACAGAAGTAACTAGTAACTAGTAACTAATTACTTTTTTTGAGTAACTACCCCAACACTGCTTATAAACATATTAATGGCAAAGGTGTAAATTCACTCTATTTAGCACAAACAGGGCTACCATAATATGTGAACAACTTGCATGTACATGTTTGTATTTTTGAGAGAATAATGTTTATGCATGGTTTTTTAAAATTTGTGTTTTTTCTTCAAAAGAATGTGAAAATTATCCTGCCTAATCATTCACATAACACAATACATTGATTTAAATTTTACAAAACACTTTCTGTCTGGAAAGTCAATATGCGGAGTGGGCGTCAACGATCATGCATATTTAGTGGTTTGCACCTGGAGACAATGGGGCCGCATACTTAATGAGGCATTCACTCAGGTGTGTCACAAGAAAGAATGCAGGAGCAACAGTTGGAAGCATCTAGTATTGGCCTATAATATGAAAAGGAAAACATGTCTAGTAATTGTGCAGTTAATTCTCATACTGTATTTTCAGTTTTGGAATATTTATCCTCTCCCCAAATTTGTCACTAATAAAACAAAATAAAATATTATTTTAAAGAAAAGGCTTATATTTACCTTTTATTAGTTTGTTTACATCTACCTTGTATTTTTTTTTATTAAAAAGGTTACAATTACAACAACAATTCAAGTGTAATATTTATTTGTAAAAACTATAGTATACATTTATCATACATATTTCAAAGTTAAGGATTCATTACTTGAATATAGCCTAGGCTACATTGGAATAAACACTATAACATATTATTTGATTATTTTTGACAAAACATACTATATTTAACATATGAGCAAATATTGTCAAACAAAAGCTTATTTGAGGTTGCAGATATTTTACAGTGAAAATGTATAATCTATTCAAAACTAATCAATGAAATGTTGTCTTTCATATGTCTGTAACATAGTAACTTTCGTTTTTATAATAAGAAATATAAATGTTAATTTGCAGTTTAATACGTTGCTTATACAAATGCATTTTATTTCACTTGATTTTTACTCAGTAGCCTATAGCAATACAGTTTGCTAAAAGCGAAACATTCACAGACAGAAACGATTCAAATTTAAACCGTCTTTTGCCAGTTGTGGTAAACAGTGGCATCTCTGCCGTTCATTCATTCATTCATGCACAGATACGCGCCGCACTTGAGAATGAAAAAAAAAACTTACTACATTATTCCATAGCCTCGGATCTGTTGCTCCTTGTACTTCTGAGGTAAATTGTCCATTATAGTATTATTCCTCACAGCGCTGCGAGACTGTGTAAACAAGTACAATGATCTGATGTGTTTTCTCGAGCTGATGGGGGCGTTCACAGAATTGCGCGGATTGCCTCAGTCATTTGCGTTTGAATAGCGCGCTCGCTCCGGGGCGGGGTCACATTACATCTGAATGAGCTCTAATTAGCTCAACTGGAATCGCTCTCTTTTAATACAGATTTCACAAGCTGAGAATATTTGTTTTTATATATATTACTTCATTTAAAAGGAGAGAATTCAAGCTTCATGCCTGTGTGTCTGTATGCCTGTTTGACTGAGTATTCGCTGAGTTATGGTTCATTTTCGGACGCGTTTCAGAATGGACTACACTGACAGAGAGGAGGCAGAACTCGCATCATGTTTATTTTTCTTTATTTGGCGAAACGCACAACACTTTGTTTTTATTGTGAGTGTACACAAAAATAATACACACTTAACAGGATAGATTGATGTATAACACAAGCATATAAGATAAAAAATATATTTTTTTTTTTTTTTGCACTCATACGGAAAAAAAACTAGCGCGATAGCCGACCTCAGGGGGTTAACGGATCTTCTATCACCCTATAATCAATCGCGCTCTTTAAGATCAATAAATTCAAGGCTTTTGGTCATACGTAGGATATCCAGATCCACCAAAGGAGGGAGAGCATTTTCACATTTAGCTCCAAAACTCTGGAATAGCCTTCCTGATACTGTTCGTTGCTCAGACTCGCTCTCCCAGTTTAAAACTAGATTAAAGTCGCATCTCTTCAGCCAGGCATTCATATAATATTCTTAATCTTACAGTTCAAACTACAATCTGGCCTCTAGTTCATAAACGCCAGAGGAGAACTGGCCCCCGACTGAGCCCGGGTTCTCCCAAGGTTTTTTTTTTCTCCATTAGGTCACCTGATGGAGTTTTTTCGATTCCTTGCCACTGTTGCCTTTGGCTTGCTCAATTGGGGATATTTTGGGAATATTTAATTTAATTTTAATCAATCAATAAATTTCACTAGAAACAAACCTTGTTGTATTATTTTAATTTAATACTGTGAAGCTGCTTTGATACAATCTGTATTGTGAAAAGTGCTATACAAATATACTTGACTTGACTTGACTTAAGTGACAGCAGCCTAATAAACCTACTGCTATCATTTTAATCAAAGAACAAAAGACAAAGAGAAAACCCTTCGCTGCTCTTGACTCAATAACTTTTGTAACTTTATTTGTAAGCTTTAGCACCTGAAAAACATAAAGCTGTGTTTGTTTCACTTGTCTTTTCATTCTATTGAATTGTGCCACCGTTTGCTATTTATTTGTTCCTATTTTATTACTACAAAACAAAATTAAAAAACTATTCTTAGATTATCCTTACTTCTGAAGGTGAGTGGACTCAAATATATACAACTGATAAGCAAGTGTTGTGGTGTTGAAAGCTGATGGTGAAATATACTCACTTGAGTATCTTCAGCTCACACACAGGATTCTTCAGTCCCTCACAGATCTCTTTGACTCCAGAGTCCAGCAGACGGCTGTTGTTCAGGTTCAGCTCTTTCAGGATGGTTTTAGAGGAGAGAACAGTAGCTAGAACTGAACAGCTTTTCTCTGTCAGCTCACAATTATTCAGCCTGAACACAGAAACACCATAATTTATTATTCAGTACATATTTAACACACATCAGATTAACAACTCTTAGTATCTGCTCACACTGTGACTGACAGTCTTTTATAATCAATTAACAGAGAAGTTTAAATGTATAAATCATGTTGACTCACTTGATTTTCTCCACTTTACTATGAGAGTCCATCAAAAGAGCAGAGAGCTTCTCTACATCCAGATCTCCTAATTTATCTTCACTCAGATCCAGTTCTGTCTGCAATAATGGACTTTTACCCAGAACTTTAGTGAGATAGTCACACGCTTCCTGTGCAGCAACACTTTTCAGAAACCTACAGGAAGTAGAATTACAAATCAGATAATATTCCAATTTTATGCCTTTTGCAGCTTCATCCTGAATGAGTCACTAAACAGAGTAGAATGATTTACTACAAGCATTTGTATCAATTAATTAAACCAAAATGAAATTTACAGAATGTAATAACCATAAAATATACATAAACATACAGAACGCAAACAAACAATATGCCATTTTCATGTATAAGCAAACACCAGTAAGAGAAAATACAGAAATGTATTTTCATTGTTTTCACTTATTACTTCTTTACACATAAACAGAACACATTAAACAGAATATCTATAATTACAGTAGCTAATCAAAACTAAAACATGCCCAAAACTAATACTAACAGAAAATTATAATGTGATATAATAATTTGTCCAAACACACATGACACCGCCAGACAAATACACTGAATCATTATCAGAAATTATATGTTGAACACAAATATAACAAAACTACTTATTAATGGAAATAATAGTGGAAATTCTATTGTCCCAGTGATCAGCCAATTATATCTCGGGCACTGATATATTTTGCACCTCTAGTCCAGTGTAGTATTAATGTACAGTGTTGTGTAATATATGGTTAAAATCATAGTTATGATAATTGTCTGGTTTATCACCTGATGGTCTTTAATGTACAGCGTTCATCCTTTAGTAAATCACTGAACTCCTTCACTCCTGACTGTCCAGGATCATTTCCTCTGAGATCCAGCTCTATCAGGTGTGAAGGGTTTGATCTCAGAGCTGAAGCCAGAGCTTTATAACCTTCTTCTGTGATACTGCAGTCTGAAAGTCTGTGTATGAAAGAAGCTGTTAAGCACTTAATGATCTACACTTAGCAAAACACGTGTATAAATAGAGATGATTATTTAAATCATAAAAAAAACCTAATAATTTTAATAATTATTACAAAAAGCATTGCCAAATGCTTGGCAATTAGAAAATTTGGTGTTAAAATTTACCAATACTTTTTTTTAATATTAGCAAAAATCTGACCCCACAGATAAGCCACAGATGTCTTAATATAACATATGCCTAATTTGAATATTTCAATTTCATCAAAACATAGCAATGTACAAAAATGGTAATTTCAATTAAATGGACATTTACACACACAAAAAGTACATTATCATGCAGAAATGTAGATAAATGAAAATACACACTTAATTTTCTCCAATATGCATTCAGGATTTTCCAACAGAACACAGATCTTCTTTATTCCAGAGTTTCCTAGTTTATTCTCACTCAGATCCAGCTCTATCAGGTTTGAAGGGTTTGAATTAAACGCTGAAGTCAGAGCAGCACAACCTTCTGCTGTAATACTGTTATTATTCAGCCTGAAGAGAAACAAAACAAAGACAGGAAACAAACTTCAGTTTATTTCCATTTCAAAACCTTTTTTTAATGAACAGCAATGACAGTCTTAGGGTACGCTTACACCAATATGCTTAAAACGAGTTTTTCCATCGAGTTTTCCGCGTCCAGACGACACCATTATCAAAACGATCCCCTTTCCCACAGATCCGCGAAACTGACAGAAAACGCTGTATTCTGCTGCCAGGCCACTAGATGGCGATGAAACACTATAGACTAAAAGGCCAGCCTGCAGGCAGTGTTGCCAGATTGGGCGGGTTCCCGCCCAATTGGGCGGTTTTGAATTTGATTGTGCGGGTAAAAACGGGTTTGGGCGGGTGGACAAAATTTGGGATGGTTTGGGGTCAGTTCGGCGGTTTTCAAACATCTACATTTTAAAGTCTAATTGGTTAAAAAACTAAACTAAAGTGTGCATGTAGTCCATAAAATCAGTCATCATGACATTACTGTACACACGCCCATGCAGAGTCAGCTGGCGTTGGTGTCGACATCACCGACGAGCACGCACTTTTAGCCAATCAGCGATCAGCAGGCAGATGCGAATGAGCGCGATAAGTTGTAGCTGTATATTCCGTATATTCAAGTGATCGCTAATGCCAAAGTGATATAGCCTACTAAACAGTAAGTTGTATCTGCACAGTAAAGAGTGAGATAGTGAGCAACTCTAAAAACGTACATGTGGTGGGAGATATCGATGGTGACTATAACTCTGAGAGGAGAGAGCACAGTTGAATGACTTGAAATGAAATCAAATATGGGACGACTCCTGTCCATGGTCATGTGCACACTAGCCTAACCTTACCAGACATCGGCAACTTTTACACCATCCAGACTGCACTATACTCGACCCTGACAGCTGCTGAAAAAGGTTTGAATCGATGAATCCGTTTTTACGGCTAAATTCTGCGTTATGTTCTGCAGTGTGTACTTCCGAGGGTTAAAGTCATCGGTTCATTTCTTGATTGCCGTTTTGACAGTGTCCATCTGGACATTTTAGTCATATTGGCTAATTCTCCTTAATTATTTCCCTGTTTTGATCTGTTTTCCTGGAAACATTTTTTATTTTATCATTGTTATTTTGTTTTAAGGAGATACAAATTGTGCTTATCAACCTTGAATGACATGGATTTTGGCAGTAAAATTTTGGGCGTTTTTTTTCTTGTAGTGGGCGGGTTTTGGTGAGCTTTTGGGCTGGAAATCACCGTCCCAATCTGGCAACACTGCCTGCAGGGTGAGTAGACTCCAGAGACTCCAGTAGCTTCAAACACCGGTTTGCTGCTCAACAGTGGATTTTTTTATAGCTGGCCTTTTAATACAATTAATTTGTTTTACAGAAGTATTCCTTAATAAGCCTTTGTCTGACCGAGTTCTTCTGTGCTCACAAATTCTCAAATCTTTTGACAGTTTGACAATCTCTATTTAGTTTTCGCCAAATTATAGTTTTCATGCCTTTTGTAAGACAATGCATTATTTCATGCTTTTCATCTTCAGAAACATCTTTCTTCCTCTGCATATTGCATGAGGACTGCTTAATAATGTGGAACAACCTCTTTAAGAAATGTTACCATTTACCTAAGACGACGTGGCAAAATACTATAAAACTTTACAAAACCAACAAAGGTCCAAGCAGGCTCCAAGATGTCTGCTCTAGCACCGATATCAACTTTTCTTCTCCTGCTGACATTAGCCAGTCTAATGGACTTCAGAGACAATCCAGGTGCAGGAAGGAAAGATAGATAAAGCCCATAAAAAGCACTTCTCTCCATTTGATTCATAGAATTGCAACTTCACCATCAATGAACTGCTGATGTAACCCCTTCTGTCCTAACCGAACCGCACTTAACACTTCTGTCCTAACCGAACCCTATTTAACACTTCTGTCCTAACCGAACCGCAGATCACTTAACACTTCTGTCCTAACCGAACCGATGGTCACTTAACACTTCTGTCCTAACCGAACCGATGATCACTTAACACTTCTGTCCTAACCGAACCGATGATCACTTAAAGGAGAACTCCGGTCAATTTTAACATTGAGCTCATTTTTTTGTAAATTTGGAGTGCTGTCAATACAGAGAACAACGACAAAAATCGGTCTTGCCTACACCATGTTATCCTCTTTTTAAAATTTGCACCCTGTTGACTTCAATGGGGCAAGTTTTAAACCAGCTTTTAGCCTCTTAACATCCTTGATGTGTCATTACAAGTGCCCAGCTAATGTGAGTGATTCCTTCAGAGTGAACACTGACTGCAGCAGATCTCCAAATTTACAAAAAAATTAGCTCAATGTTAAAATTGACCGGAGTTCTCCTGGCAGTTAACACTTCTGTCCTAACCGAACCGATGATCACTTAACACTTCTGTCCTAACCTAACCGCACTTAACACTTCTGTCTTAACCGAACCACACTTAACACTTCTGTCCTAACCTAACCGCACTTAACACTTCTGTCCTAACCTAACCGCACTTAACACTTCTGTCTTAACCGAACCGCACTTAACACTTCTGTCCTAACCTAACCGCACTTAACACTTCTGTCCTAACCGAACTTTGCTGAGGCACTTCTGAAATGTCTTCCATGTGTTGTTGTCATGGTTTCAAATTCAGTTCCTGAAGGGCCACAGCCTTGCACTGTTTGGAAGCTTCTAGTAATGCTGAAGAGCTTGATTAGCTGGATCAGGTGTGTTTGATTAGGGTTGGAGCAAAACTGTGCAGAGCTGTGGCCCTCTAGGAACTGAGTTCTAGACCAGTAGAGACAGTTCTACTTCTAAATAAACAATATTCTTGTCAAGAAAAATGAGACAGAAACATCAACTGTGAGCGGGGTGGCCAAGTTCCACTCCTGCAATAAGAGCACTGCATCAGATGATGAATTTAAATTTCAGTACATATTTGCTGATGACACTTAATATAATGTGGGATACTTCAATGCAAAGTATAACTTTGAAACTTGTGTTAATTACTCACATCAGTGTGTTGAGTTTACAGTGTTTATCCTGCAGTAGAGCGGCGATCTGATTCACTCCTGTGTCTCTTAGTTTACGTTCACTCAGATTCAGTTCTCTCAGGAGTAACGGGTTATCATCCACAATTCTTCTCACATACTCACAGGCTTTATCTGCAGCATGACTCAAAAACCTGCAGAAGGGAAGATGAAGCAGGTTTAAAATCAACTAAACTTAGTGTAATCAGTTTGTTTCATTTACCTTGAAATAATTTTAATATAATAACCTGCACAATTTGTTGTTAGATAAAAGTTAGTGAAATAATGTTTCTATAAATAATTCACACGCATATAATTTGTTATATTATTTCATCACGTCTCACCTCAGTGTTTTCAGTGAACACTTTTGATCCTGTAGTAAATCACTGAGCTCCTTCACTCCTGATTGTCCAGGATCATTTCCTCTGAGATCCAGCTCTATCAGGTGTGAAGGGTTTGATCTCAGAGCTGAAGCCAGAGCTTTATAACCTTCTTCACTGATACTGCAGTCTGAAAGTCTACAGATAGGACATTTATTTATAATAGGATTTATTTTACAATTAATATCACTGCAAAAAAGACTTCACTACAGTATTATTTTACAGCATTTTTTAATTGTATAATGTTTGACTGCGCAGTTTGACTGCAGTGCTACAAAAATACCCAGAACATATCAAACCTTCTGAAACAGACAAAGCAATAGTGACACAAACATTGTTATTCACACTTGTATGTTGCGACATTACTCTCAAAAGATCAAGAAAAAAATTATTCTCAGTTCACAGCCCCTTTAACTTTGAACAAAAGAAATGTTATTTAAACAAACAATCTCACCTGAGTTTCTCCAGTGTACAGTTTGTTTTTTCTAATCCGTTCTGAAGTTTCTTCACTCCTGAATCCTGCAGATTATTGTTGCTGATGTCAAGCTCTTTCAGACTGGAGTTTGATCTCAGGACTGTAGCGAGAGCTGAACAGCTTTCCTCTGTTAGACCACACTTACGCAGCCTAAAATGATGAACAGAAGAGGGAGGATTTACAAACACAAAGTACTTGACCCCAACATGTTTTTGTCACCCAATGTCTTGAAAATGTTTTCAATCTACAATAACATATGAACACAATACTCACATCAGTGTGTTGAGTTTACAGTGTTTATCCTGCAGTAGAGCAGCGATCTGATTCACTCGTGTGTCTCCTAGTTCATGTCCACTCAGATTCAGTTCTCTCTGGAGTAACGGGTTTTTATTGTGAAGAATTTTAGTCAGATATTTACAGGCTTCATCTGCATCAGGGCTCTGTAACAACCTGGACAAAGGAGAAGTATGCTGACATTACCTTCTACTAATGATGTGCAAGACTAGTCGACTAAACGGTACAGCTGCTAGTAGGTGACACTGAAAACAATAGTTGATTACACAAAGAAAAAGAAAATAAACAAGATTTTATCGTTCAAATTACTGTCGTTTTAATGTTTCTGTGACGAGCAGTGAAAACTGAGCTCGCATCCCAGGAGCTCTGGAAGGATAAAAGGAGTAACGACAGTGTAGGGCGAGAGAGGACCAGGCCTGGGACATTTAAGTTGCATGTTGTTCATATATGTGCAGCAGTCGGCCATGATGCACCTGAAGTTTACTTTCGTTTTATTTATTTTATCAATAAAACTTATGTTTAAAGTTTGCCGGGTCCCCCTTCTTCCCTGAACCCTGAACTTTGTTACATTTATATTTAAAGGCATTTTAAATAACACATTAAAATAAAACACTGGGGAAAATAATACCTTAAGATTAGATAGACCCTTTTAATTTTACCTCAGATCTCCCATGCATTTTCTTCCTGTCAGTCGCAGCGAGCTCAGAAATGGCCGCTTGAAAGACAAGCAAGGCACGGGAGAATTTTGAATAAAAAAAAAAAAGTTTTACGGGGAAAAAAAAAGATTTATGAAAGCTGTGACACGTCAAACTGGCATAATTCCACTGGAGCCATGCGTAAACATATTCAACACATGCACGTAGGTGTGATAGCCAAAGCAATCAAATGCCCATCGTGTCATTCACTTCAACTCTGAAAAAATTTCTTATCTCTGTGACGACAGCAACAGACATGTTCCCACTCAGTTTTGTTGAGGGAGAAGGCTTCCGAAAAGTCATAACGCAAGGCAAGCGTACTGCATAGCCTATCTATGACCTTTTTAGCAGCATTAATTATGGGATTCGACTGTTTGATTCATTGTTTCAAATGCAGGGTTCATACACATTTTAACCAATACTTTTCCATGACTTTTCGGCACATTTCCATGACTATGTATTCCTGAAAATGTCAGTCGACATTAGAGCTGACACAGAAGCGGCATCAAAACTGGCATTAGCCTACTATATTTACACTTCATTTACAATTGCATAAATAAAGCTATTCAATATTTAAATTAAATGTTTTATTTAAATGTTTTAATTAAAAGATACTTTAAATATGAAACTAAAACCACCAGTAGGTGGCGGCAAGTCACTGAGTTGCGAGTTGTTGGAGTAATTTCAACCGATTCGTTCAAACGGCTGATTCATTCAGAAAAACAAGTGATTGTTCATTGAATTGTTAAAATGATTCGTTCAAAACGCGGATTTCATTAAATAAATAAATAATCGATGTCTGTTGGACTACGGCTTCATTATGAAATTCTCGTCGGCGATATAAAGTGAAAATTGACAATATTGTGTCCAAAAAGTAACTCACAATGTCAACTTTATTGTTAATTTAACTGTTGTATAAAATAAATAGCACATTTGCACAGGAAAACGGCACTCTTGCTCATGTGATATTCTAATATGACAACATAATATGATAGACAAAAACTCATTTGGGGACGTCTATAACTGCACTGACACATCACGCAGTGAAAGCTAGCATGAGAGACAAACGCGATGTCAGCTCGCACTCGCAGTGCCTCGTACATAGTTAAAACAATGATTACAATATCATCATAGTTCATAGACAATATCGCACACTCCTAAGCACATAAAGAATGAACTTACAACTGAACTGACATTTACTAGTTTTCTTCTCTCCTCTCGCGTGCAGGAGACTGCGTATATCGTTTCACATGCGGCCAGAGCTGCAATCCTCTTTCCGCTACATTCTCGACCCACCGGTGCTTGCAAAACTTTAGCATGCTCGTGCCACTTTCCTGGCATTTCAATTAAATTTCTGTCAGAACCGACTTCGCCTCAGGCAACATCGCAACAAGTGAGTGAATCGGACGTGAACTGAACGTTATGCCGCCCGAATATAAGGACGTTAAGACAACGCAAAATATTTTTTTTTATTAAACAGTTTTTGTATTAATCACATATTATTGTTACGGTGAGGCAGGAGTGAAGCAGAGAGGGAATCCATATGCAAGCGTTATTTTAATAAAACGAACAGGAAATCCAGGTAAACAACAGAACACGGAACTCAGGACCAGAACATGAAAACAGCTACAACGACCGACAAACCACAACTGAAACACAGGGGTATAAATACACAGACAGACAAGCTAAACAAGATAACAAGGGGGTGTGGTTAATCAGAGACACCTGGGAAGACTAATCAACATAAAAAGACAGGGGAACACATGACAGACAAGAACAAGACACAAAACCCACACCGTGACAATTATGCTGTGTTAAAAAAAATTCCATGACTTTTCCAAAACTTTCTGGGTCTTTCTATTTTTTCAAAACCTTTCCTGGCCTGGAATTTGCATTTTTCAAATTCCATAACTTTTCCAGGTTTTTTCAAAACGTACGAACCCTGCAAATGGATGTACGCACAAGTCTTTACTTACTTTAGACTAGTCGAGTCGGTTAAAAAACTTCCATTTAAATGACTGTCAAAAATTAGTCGAAGCGCACATCCCTAACTAACCTGCTATAGAGATATATGCTCACAATGTTGTGAAAAAGACTTCAGTCATTTCAAAGCTTTTATAATTGTTTTTTGACTGTTTCTCCTCCACCTAAAATGCTTTTAGGACTATTGAACATTATTATTCTAATAGCACTTACCTCAGTGTTTTCAGTGAACGGCAACAATTCTTTTGTACATTAATGAGTTGTTCCACTCCTGATTGTCCAGGATCATTTCCTCTGAGATCCAGCTCTATCAGGTGTGAAGGGTTTGATCTCAGAGCTGAAGCCAGAGCTTTATAACCTTCTTCTGTGATACTGCAGTCTGAAAGTCTACAGAAAATACATAAACACAAATTTTAATTAACATTGCACTGTAATATCAATAAATATGACTAAATCACACTACATCTTAACTTCTTAACTGAATCAGATATGCCACCGTTTTATTCTGCTATTAATGTGCAAGCCAGGAAAAATGTGATAACCAGGAATCTGTTATTGTTACATTTGGGTGAGTTTGTTCTAAATTTTATCTTAAATTTAGGTTATTATAGTTAGCCTATACATGTATTAATTAGTTTTCATTAATATTGTATTTACTTAGGATACAGATGACGCTGTAAAGTTATTATAAAGGCCTGCTCACACAAAGACAAATGTTCCTCTAAAAAAGAAAAGAAAAAGTAGTCTGCACCAATGAAAGAATAAAATAAATGGAAAAAGCCCAACCCCAAATTAAAATAACTAATTTTTAGGGGTACAGTACACAGAAGTCACAGTTCGGTTAGTACCTCGGTTTTGGGGTCACGGTTCGATACGAGTTTGGTACAATAGGAAAAATGGTCACACTTTAGTTTAGGATCCAATTCTCACTATTCACTACAACTTTGCCTCAATAAACCCCTAATTACTGCTTATTAATAATTAGTTAGGTAATTGTTAAGTTTAGATATGTGGGAGGATTAAGGGATGTAGAATAATAATATGTGCTTTATAAACGGTGCACATAAGTTTTTCAGTCTGGTTCTCATGAGAGCAGCTGGAGATTCGGTCTGGTGCTCACACTGCACATAGTGTGACCCATTAAATATAACTATAAAAAATAAAACAATTACTAATATTATTACTGCACTTTATTTAGTTACTTTTTTAAAAATAAAATAATAAACAAAATAATAAATAGTGTGATTATACCATTATATGTTATGAAGCGTGTTATTAGCCATGTTTCTATACAAAGTTGTGAATTAAACTTCTGTGCAAAACTGCAATATCACATAAAACATTTGTGAATAGAGCAGCGTTTCCATCCAGTGAGTCTAAGAGAACAAAATTGTCACTTTCTGATAAACTGGTGCTAAATATTCTCTAAGAAAAGCAGGAAAAGCTACTGTATATAATCATTTTCAAATAAGCCTATAATAAATTACTTGCGCCTCAGAGCATGCAGACGAAATGCAATAAAGCCATTATCTTGCTTTCTTCTCTTCAGTGAACTAGGGTTACATACGTAACGGAGACGTTTCTTCTGCCTGGCAGCATTTAGTCCCCCCTGAGTTAGTTGGTACAGGAATCCTATAGTGTATTACAAACTAAGCAGTAAATAGAATGCACTCTTTCATTAATCATATTCTAGTAGGGATGATAAAAACAAAAACAACAGGTATTTGGTTACAATCTGCTACAAAATTGAATTTTGTGATATAAAAGACAAAATAAATGGAAAAATGAAAAATAGTAATTGTGCATTTGAAGTGTCAGAATTTGCTCCACTTAGGCTATATTTAAACATTCAAAGCTTAAGCCCAACCCTCCAATACTTTCTGCAATCTGCTCCCTTTCAAAGTAAATTCCTTTGTCCGTGAGCACAAAAAGACGCATTTAAAGTGTGCCCACTAGTGGACCTCTTTTCAAACGCTCAATAAGCACATGAGCTGTTCATCCTATTTAACCAATACTATTCAGAATTTTTTTTTCTCATTGAATTAAATTTATCAAACAAAACCAGAGCTGCTCAATATCAATCTCCAAACCCTGTTCCAGATTCTTCCCCTGGTATTTAATGTCACTTAGCAAAAGAGTCAGTGAGCCACCAAGGCAGTGTGTTATTTATAACGGCAATAGCTCTGGGCATATTGACAAAGTGTGAATCTTATTGGTTGGTCAGTTTTCTTCATAGTGCAATGGAAAAAAATAACAGCTCTCCGTAAAAGAAAAAAAAATTCACGTCAGTCTGAATGAACAGCAATTTATGGTAAAATGTACTCACTTGAGTATCTCTAGTTCACACACAGGCTTCTTCAGTCCCTCACAGATCTCTTTGACTCCAGAGTCCAGCAGACAGCTGTTGTTCAGGTTCAGCTCTTTCAGGATGGTTTTAGAGGAGAGAACAGTAGCTAGAACTGAACAGCTTTTCTTTCTCAGCTTAACATTATTCAGCCTGAACACAAAAACAACATTATTTATTATTCCGCACATATTCACCACACACCATATCAACAGCTCTTCATATCTGCTGACACGTGACTGACAGTCTTTTATAATCAATTAACAGAGAAGTTATAATGTATAAATCATGTTGACTCACTTGATTTTCTCCACTTTGCTATGAGAGTCCATCAAAAGAGCAGAGAGCTTCTCTACATCCAGATCTCCTAATTTATCTTCACTCAGATCCAGTTCTGTCAGTAATAATGGACTTTTACCCAGAACTTTAGTAAGATACTCACACGCTTCCTGTGCAGCAGCACTTTTCAAAAACCTACAGGAAGTAGAAGAGAATTTTAGATGAGATAATTTGTTATAATTGTATAACTTTTGCTGCTCCCATCCTGCTTATGAGTGGAGTTATAAATCAAATATAGAAAAAAATATAGATCATTCCCGATAGTATATTTCATAGTTAGTGTATGAGTGTGATGTGGGAAAATCAATTCCAATTCAGGTTAGGAATCGGATAATTGTAAGAATTTTAATTCTTCTTATCAATTCCTTTCTGTGGATTTTAATGTGAGTTTTAAACCATTCAAGCTGACTGAAGTACTTTTGTAACTGAATTTGTAATGCATATCTTACATTTGATTTCAGTTTCTGTACCTGAACATCTGAAAATCTTAAACATTTGTATCTTTTAGTTGTATTTATTTGTGTTATTCCTTATGTGTTTATTTGTTCTTATTTAATAGCTGAGTATTTATTGTATTTAATAATGGTTGAAATTTATATTAGTTAGAATAGCTGTTTTTGCTGGCAAAAGTTCCTTGTATAAGTTAATGGAACATTTTGGAAAAAAGACTATGTGAATGATATTGTAACAGTTATTCTGTTATATGTGTTTAGTTTAGTTTTCATGGACTTTTAATTTGCATTCTTCAGTTCCTGTTTTCCTTTGTTCAGTTTTCCCGCTTCTCCTTTGTTGTCATGGTAACTAATATGATTTGCCATCATGTTCAAATGTGTCGTCGTTGATTACCTCGTTTTTACCTGTGTATTTAAGTTCCTGTGTTTTCAGTTCTAAGTTTGTCTGGTCAAAGTTGTGTTTGCTCGCCTGCCTGCCTTTGGATTGTTTGCTCGTATGGATTATTAAAGCCTTTTTGAACCTGATCTTCATCATCTAAAAATTCTAATTACCAACTCTAGTGTGATGTTTCATTTGGTTTTTGGTTGTTCCTAGAGTTTGGAATTTGTTTCTAAAGCATTCCTTTTAAGTTTTAGCTTTATAACCATAAACTAACGCTTACATAAGGCTGTAAATAATTTTTGTGTGTGTGTGTGTGTGTGTGTGTGTGTGTGTGACAACCAAATAAGAACTTGTATAGAATGTTTTCTTCAATGAATAATTGTTTATAGATGATGAAAGCTTTGTTGATGAAAGAGAACTTGATATTATTAAATGTAATCATTTGTTGGTGTGTGATGAACTAGAAATTCTAAAATTGGAGATAAGCAGCAATCACTACAAAATTGCAATGTTTACTGGATATTATGTGATGTTTTAATGTTTATTACAATTTTGGAAATAAATTGCTTCATTTTCAAATCTGCACCGTTTTCATCAACGCAGTAGAAGTGTAGTAACTGATAGTGCTGTTAATGTTCTGTTTATACCAGAAGTTTATTGCTTATGAAAACAAATTCATGATCTTGCTAATTTTAATCCTCCATATTATGTGATGTGATTAATAAACAATGGGATCAATACAAGACATGAAAATCAACTGATTATTGTTTTGTTGTAGCATGGTTTCAGGTTATTTTAAAAGTACAATTTTATAAAATATTTCAAGGTTGTATTCACCTGGTCTTTAATTTACATTGTCCATCCTGTAGTAAATCATCAAGCTCCTTCACTCCTGATTGTCCAGGATCATTTCCTCTGAGATCCAGCTCTATCAGGTGTGAAGGGTTTGATCTCAGAGCTGAAGCCAGAGCTTTATAACCTTCTTCTGTGATACTGCAGTCTGAGAGTCTACAGAAAAACAGAAGAAAAAACAAACAGTTGTTGTTATTCTTTTTGGAGACACAGATTATCACATCACTAATGGGATTTATGAATGGCTTCTGACAAATTAGACAAATTATGAACAAATGATTGCCATATAGAGTGTGCAAAAACATATGCCAATATGATTTTTATTTTAATATTGGCAAAATCTCCCTTAGATATAAATACAATATATGCATTAACCAAAACCTTATTAAATTAAATAACTTTAATAACCTAATCTTATTAAATTAATAGTTCACCAAAAAATGAAATTCCATAATTTTGGGATTTTGTCCACATGTTGTTTAAACATTTATTTTCTTCACTAAACACAAAAAGAGATGTTTAAACAGAATTTTAGCCTCAGTCATAGTGTACATTTAAAAAGTAGTAAACCTTTTTTTTTCAGTTCATCTAATTAAATAAACCTTAATAAATGTACATAAACATGCAGAAATGTAGATGAATGTTAATACACACTTAAATTTCTCTAATCTGCAATGTGTATTTTCCAACAGAACACAGATCTTCTTTATTCCAGAGTTTCCGAGTTTATTCTCACTCAGATCCAGCTCTATCAGGTTTGAAGGGTTTGCATTAAACGCTGAAGTCAGAGCAGCACAACCTTCTGCTGTAATACTGTTATTATTCAGACTGAAGAGAGAGAAAAGAAAGACAGGAAACATTCTTCAGTTTATTTCAGCCACAATTCACAATACATTAACAGAAGGATATATTTATTTGATAGATCAGCTAATCTCAATCCTCAAAAAGTTTAAAGAGCAATGACGGTATTTTATTAGACTTTAAAAATGTAATGTAATTATTCTTTTGTAAAGTATAAAACAATACTTACATCAGTGTGTTGAGTTTACAGTGTTTATCCTGCAGTAGAGCAGCGATCTGATTCACTCCTGTGTCTCCTAGTTTACGTTCATTCAGATTCAGTTCTCTCAGGAGTAACGGGTTTTTACCCACAATTCCTCTCACATACTCACAGGCTTTATTTGCAGTAGGACCCAAAAACCTGCAGACAAGAAGATGAAGAATTCAAATACATTCTTAAACTTGATCTAAGAAAAAATAACATATGAATATGTGTGTGAAATGGTTAATTTTGTATTAGTGAAAATTATAAATAATGTTTATAAAAATAAATCGCCTGCATATAATTGTTTTGTGTTATTCCAGCAAGTCTCACCTCAGTGTCTTGAGTTGATACTTCTGATCCTTTAGTAAATCACTGAGCTCCTTCACTCCTGATTGTCCAGGATCATTTCCTCTGAGATCCAGCTCTATCAGGTGTGAAGGGTTTGATCTCAGAGCTGAAGCCAGAGCTTTATAACCTTCTTCTGTGATACTGCAGTCTGAAAGTCTACAACAGAATAATCAGTTACTCCTCAAATGTCCTAAACAATATTAATCCATTAAAAAAGGATGAGGATAGCTAAATATGGAAGCAAACAACAGGCACAAAGACTTTTAATATATTAGTAACCTGAGTCTCTCCAGTTTACAATTCTCTTTCAGTCCACCAGAGAGCAGCTTCACTCCTGAATCCTGCAGATTATTATTGCTCAGGTCAAGATCCTTCAGGTTGCTGTCTGAAGAAAGAACTGAAGCCAGAGCTGAACAGCTTTCCTTTGTTAGATCACACTTTCTGAGCCTACAAATAATACAAAATGTTATCAAATGCATCATATTCCTGTGATTTCTGTGGTGTTGAAAGTAGCTGATGGTGAAATTAACTCACTCAAGTATCTTCAGCTCACACACACGATTCTTCAGTCCCTCACAGATCTCTTTGACTCCAGAGTCCAGCAGACGGCTGTTGTTCAGGTTCAGCTCTTTCAGGATGGTTTTAGAGGAGAGAACAGTAGCTAGAACTGAACAGCTTTTCTCTCTCAGATCACAATTATTCAGCCTGAACACAGAAACACCATAATTATTATTATTATTATTATTATTATTCAGCACATATTCAACACACATCAGATCAACAGCTCTTCATAGTGACTGACAGTCTTTTATAATCAATTAACAGAGAAGTTATAATGTATAAATCACATTGACTCACTTGATTTTCTCCACTTTGCTATGAGAGTCCATCAAAAGAGCAGAGAGCTTCTCTCCATCCAGATCTCCTAATTTATCTTTACTCAGATCCAGTTCTGTCAATATTAATGGACTTTTACGCAGAACTTTAGTGAGATAGTCACACGCTTCCTGTGCAGCAGCACTTTTCAAAAACCTACAGGAAGTAGAAGAGAATTTTAGATTAATTAATTTTACAATTGTGAAAATGCTGTTGATCCACACACATATTTTTTTTGGAACAGATAGTGTTTACTGTTTAAAGAAAAAAAAAACAATTTAAAAGTTTTGTGCGGTACATGTATTCCCAATTGTTTGAAATGCTGTTAATACAATACATTTATGTGTTGATCTAGCACATTATGGGCCCTATTTTAACGATCTGAAATGCAAGTGTCAAAGCGCAAAGCGCAAGTAACTTTGTGGGCGGGTCTTGGCGCTGTTGCTATTTTCCCGGCAGAATAAATGACTCTTGCGCCAGGCGCAAATCTAAAATGAGTTGGTCTGAAGTAGCTTCATTATTCATAGGTGTGGTTTGGGCGTAACGTGAAATAAACCAATCAGAGCGTCATCTCACATTCCCTTTAAGAGCAGGCGCGCTTTGTTCTAAAGCGGATTCCTATTATAACGGCGGATTTGCCAGGCGTGCGCCAGGAGTGGTTCACAGCCGAGGAGAGCAACGCTCTCGTCAGGGACGTTGGGGATGGAGAAACCCACCCAAATTAACTTCGGTTAAAAAGGCGTATGATAATTTGGGTAAATGTGTAAGCTAGATGTATGCTTTTATAATAAATTGTCTATCTATCTATCTATCTATCTATCTATCTATCTATCTATCTATCTATCTATCTATCTATCTATCTATCTATCTATCTATCGTAATAATGTATGATTTGCAAAAATGAAAACTGCTGCTTCTGTGTAGATGAGAGAATCAAAGTGTATGCGCGTTGTGCACACGCTACATTGATTATGGCCAAGCATGCGCCCTTAAAAAAGCATATGAATAACATGCGCAACGCGCCACTGACTTTAAACTATTTTTTCCTGGTTAGTGGCGCAATTGTTTTCTAAACCTGCAAAATAGCATGAAGGAACGTTTGCGCCGGAACACGCCTCCTTTTTTGCGCTGAACCGCCCAATGAGCGCAAGTTCATTCCCTAGTTTAGCGACGTGCTTCTGTGGAGGGAAAAGAGCGCTTTGCGCGGGTGCAAAATAGGAATGATACATGCGTCGGTGTACAAAGTCAATTGCGCTGGGTGCAAGATAGGGTCATATATATGATGTTTTATTGATTATTGACATTGCAGCATTGTTGGAGAGCCGTTAATTTTACAAAGTAAAGTTTCTAAATCACCTCATGGTCTTTAATGTACAGCGTTCATTCTTTAGTAAATCATCGAGCTTCTTCACTCCTGATTGTCCAGGATCATTTCCTCTGAGATCCAGCTCTATCAGGTGTGAAGGGTTTGATCTCAGAGCTGAAGCCAGAGCTTTATAACCTTCTTCTGTGATACTGCAGTCTGAGAGTCTATTTAAAAAAAAAAGTTTGTTTATTATTTGTTAGAACACAGATTATCATACTAGCCCTAGGCTTTATAATAACATCTGATAAACCACTCAAATCAACATGATTTAATTCTCATTTACATAATACTTTACAGTCAGTTACAGTATATAGTAAACTAAATATTGATGCATGTACTGAAATTGAAATTTCAGCCTATATAGTCTTTTTTAAGTTCATCTAATCAAATAGGATATTAACAAATGTATATTAAAATAAAAAAATGTAGATTTAAATATACACACTTCAGTTTCTCCAATCTGCATTGTGTATTTGCCAACAGAACACAGATGTTCTTTATTCCAGAGTTTCCTAGTTTATTCTCACTCAGATCCAGCTCTATCAGGTTTGAAGGGTTTGAATTAAACGCTGAAGTCAGAGCAGCACAACCTTCTGCTGTAATACTGTTATTATTCAGACTGAAGAGAAGGAAAACAAAGACACAAAACATTCTTCAGTTTATCTAAAAAACTTTTTTTAAGTGAACAATGATAATTTTAAATCGAAAACAAGGTACTGAAAATATGACCAAAAAATTATGTGAAATATTTTACACATAAAAGTATAAAACAATAGGAAATACTTACATCAGTGTGTTGAGTTTACAGTGTTTATCCTGCAGTAGAGCAGCGATCTGATTCACTCGTGTGTCTCCTAGTTCACGTTCACTCAGATTCAGTTCTCTCAGGAGTAACGGGTTTTTGCCCACAATTCCTCTCACATACTGACAGGCTTCATCTGCAGCAGGACTCAGAAACCTGCAGAAAGGAAGATGAAGCAGGAATTAACTAAATTCTCAACATTTAAAATGTAATGGAAAGTAGAAAATACTGTTAAAAAATTAGTTTTGAAATCTATAAGTTCGGTACAACAACGTCATACTGTTTTATCAATCATAATATTTTAAAAAATATTTTCCTGCATATCATTTATTTCCATCATGTCTCACCTCAGTGTTTTCAAGGAACAGGAATGATCCTGTAGTAAATCATCGAGCTCCTTCACTCCTGATTGTCCAGGATCATTTCCTGTGAGATCCAGCTCTATCAGGTGTGAAGGGTTTGATCTCAGAGCTGAAGCCAGAGCTTTATAACCTTCTTCTGTGATACTGCAGTCTGAAAGTCTACAGAAAAGACATAAACATGAATACAGTTATTACACAATATAAACATAAGTGTATTATAAATGGGGTGTGAATCTTCATTGGTGTCATGATTCGAATTGATTATGATTATGTCAACGATTCGATTCAATATCACGATGCGCTGCATCCTCAATTTTCAATGTTACTGTACATGGCTACATTTTTGGCAATGAATACAAGCAGTCAGATATATGAACTCTTTCTGAATGTAGCAATCATCAAACAAAACTTAAGTCTGAACCAATGTTTCCTTTAATTTATTTTAATAAACTCTAAATAATTTATATAAGAGCAGTCTTAAATGAGTTAAATGAACATAAAGGTCGTAAGAGAATGAGGCGCATCTGCAGATCTTAAAGTGACAGCAGCCACTAATGCTGTGTGTCATTAAAGTTAATCAAAGAACAAAGGTAACAGTGAAAATTACTCACTGCTCTTGATTAAAGAACTTTTTCTAGCTTTAATAAGGATTAATCTATTTAATGTATGCAGTGCAGACTGTTAGATAACGTTATTCAATTTCAGTATATTTCACAGGTAAATATGATATTTATTATGGGTTTATGGGTAATGATTGTTTTAAGTTCACTTAAATTAAAAGTTGTTATATTTTTTGAAGCCTAATAAATGTTTTAAAAAATAGAGAGCTTTCAATACCCTGTAATGTTGAATGTGTAACATGTGTCCTGGGTCTGTGTTCATCAATGTCGTCACAATTTCCCACAATTCCACATCTAGGTGCTAATCACACACTCACACCTGTTTCCCATCAGTGACTCTTTATAATTATGTTCACATTCTGTGTTATTCTTGTTTCCTTGCTGTTTCTGACCCTAGTCAGATTCCTTGTTTATGATCGTTCGCTGCCTGCCTTGACCATTGCCTGTGTGTTTGGATTACTCTTTTGCCGTGCCCTTTCTGTTACTGTTCTGGTTACCTTCCTGTTGCTGGTGATTGACCTACTGCCTGTTCGACCACGCTCTTCTTGTTAATAAAGCCTGCAAGTGGAGTCCACAATTCTGTTGTCACGCTCCCGAATGTAACAGAATGGCTATAATTAATGTTTTAAATCGGGGGAGACATCATCAAGACATCAGTAGCAGTTTTAGTATCAGTAATGCTGGCCTTCATACATAAACATATGCCATTAAAAAAGTATTTAAAATATAGTGTCTTTATGTTGCTTCTACATTAATTTGGAGATTAACTGTGAAATTATTACATTATAAAATATATTAAAAACGTATAAAACCTGGTTTTAATTGTAATTAATCGCGATTAATCACAGAAAAAATGTGTGCTTAATCTGTGCTTAATTCCGAGGTGTGTACCTGATGTATTTTGAGTTTGCACACTACTGCATGTGTAATTGTAAATTCTCTAAGTTTTGTTACTTTTCTGTGCTCATCACACGTTATTCCCAGCAATCAAGCCACTCTTCTTTAAAACATGATGACGTTTTTCACGTCTTTGCATTTTTTACGTTGCCTATCATATTGAGCTACTTGGTCTGAAAACTTAAAAGTATGCCTAAAGAGACTGATTCGGATGATCGGATCTCTGCCGCTCACACACAACCATTCTTTTTCTATGGAACCTGTAAACCGCATTCATCGGTTCTAACTCTATAGCGACACAAACTCTATGGCGGTTAACCAGAGCACTGCAATTTCCCCACACCTTGTGCATCTGTTCTCTGCACGCTTTTATTTTTTCTTCTGTGCGCAGCTAAGAGGAAAAATTGAACTATCCTCAAAGTTAACCTCTGTAGATTTAGAAATTGGCTCTGTGCTACAGGCCTATGTACACATATGCATTTAAAATAAGCAATGTCCACACACAGACAAATCATTTAAATATAAATGGCCTACAGCAATTTATAATGAAAGACTGTTTCCCTCCAGGTTAAGTAAGTCTGTGGGAACTTCAAAAAGTAACCTAAAGACCACTTGTGGTGAAAATCAAGTTTTTAATGTTCATATTTCAGTGTGGTGTTTTTAATATGCGTTGACACCACTGCTGAGTGTTTTCCCTTTAAAACTACAGTTTACCAAAAACGTGGTTTGAAACATGCTGTAACCAATCCTGTCAGCGTACGGGGGAGCTTTAGCATATCATTAACTATGCTGCAGGGCAGGAGATTTCAAGAGAATCCAGTTTATCCCACTGTATTTTTCTGTTGAAACATCGGTAACATATAGCTGATGAATTATGTATATTAAGATGTTATGATGAACTTCATGCCTTTCTCCACTGACTTTCTATGGTATTCAAAGCGTTTGTTATGATGCTGATTTTAAGAAGAAAGCTGTCTGACTCTGAGATGCGAACGGGAACATGGTTTGTGTAACATTAACACATTATCACCTTTTGATAACGTCTTCAAGCCAAAGCCAAATCATAGCAATTACTGTTATGTGACCGACATTGCAGAGAGCGATACATAAAACACATTACCATTCTGATACATCAACTAGTAGATGACCCTATGTAATTTGGTCTTCCTTTTCTTCTGAATCAGTTTCTCGATAAAACGTATATGGATTAATTAAACCAGTATTTCCACTTGCCATTGTGTCACATTTACTACAGTAAAGTTCACCAAGTGAATCAGGTAGGTCTGAGCTTGTGTCACAGAGTGGAAGCGGGATTAATTTGCATATTCATGAATCCATGTATAGTAAATGAGGCAAGGGTGTAGAATTAAATTCAAGCTATTTTAAGGCATGAAGAAATTAATTTCACAAGAAAAACAACATTTTACCTTTGATAAACAAATACCTTTGATAATGAAAGATGAGTTTTAAAGGATAAAACTATTTACTATAGGGGGAATTTAAAAACAGTTATGTGATAAATTGAACCCTTTTACCTGAGTTTCTCCAGTGTGCAGTTTGTATTTTCTAATCCGTTCTGGAGTTTCTTCACTCCTGAATCCTGCAGATTATTGTTGCTGATGTCAAGCTCTTTCAGACTGGAGTTTGATCTCAGGACTTTAGCGAGAGCTGAACAGCTTTCCTCTGTTAGACCACACTTACGCAGACTAAAATGATGAACAGGACAGAGAATTAATACTTATAATTAGTGATCACTAAGAATGTGTGTTTTGGCCAGTGTTTGGTTCATTTGATTGCTTTACAATAATTAAAAATGTAATTTTATGTAAACAGAGCTGCAATGTTTACTTTGGAAAATTATTTGATTATTTCTTTGAGAGAGTACATAAAAATACTGTGTTTTATACATAATAAACCTGAAAAATTATTTAATTTTCTAAGCTAAGATACATGTGTATACAGTGAAAGTCATGTCAGCATTGAAATACAATAATATCACCAATTCAAAATCACCAAAAATGTAAATATTTAAAAAAGAAAATGTGTTGGAGAATATGTATAACATATTTGTATAACATTATATATATATGTGTCCAATGTGTCCAAAAATTAAGCAGAAGTAAAAATTAAAATTTCAGCACCAATGTTGTCATTTTTCATGATAATCTAATCAAATGGACATGTATAAATCAAATTTAAATATAACATGCAGAAATGTAGATGAGTGTTAATACACACTTCAGTTTCTCCAATCTGCATTGTGTATTTTCCAACAGAGGACAGATCATCTTCATTCCAGAGTTTCCTAGTTTATTCTCACTCAGATCCAGCTCTATCAGGTTTGAAGGGTTTGAATTAAACGCTGAAGTCAGAGCAGCACAACCTTCTGCTGTAATACTGTTATTATTCAGCCTGAAGAGAAACAAAACAAAGACACGAAACATTCTTCAGTTTATCTCAAAATATGTTTAATGAACAACATAGTGTCACATGTATGTTCTGTGTTCCCTACTTCATTGTGTATTTGGTTCTGTCCTGTGACCTAGTTTTCCTCAGTCTGTTTATTTAGTCATACATTCATGTCCTATTATCTCATCGGCTTGTACTCGGCTCCTCAGCAAAAAGCTGAGGATGCAATACACCTGCTGCTCATTATGTACCCGTGCTGCGAGGCAGAGCAGCTGATGCAAATCATTGCATGCCAATGTTCATTGGCTCGTTTAGTTACACTCAAAGTAGATTGGCCACTCTAACGAGATTCCTATTCCCATATGTAACCGAGAAGTTCTCCTGTGGTTTATATTTGGATTAAAGGCTATTTTGCTTGAATCTTCATCCACGTGCGCTTCCTACTAGCAGCAACTGTGACAGATAGTTTTAGTCCATACCAGTTAAATATATTTAACATGTTAAGTATTAAACCAAGGGAAATACTCACATCAGTGTGTTGAGTTTACAGTGTTTATCCTTCAGTAGAGCAGCGATCTGATTCACTCCTGTGTCTTTTAGTTCACGTTCACTCAGATTCAGTTCTCTCAGGAGTAACGGGTTTTTACCCACAATTCCTCTCACATACTGACAGGCTTCATCTGCAGCAGGACCCAAAAACCTATAAAGCCATTAGTGAAATAGCATTTCTGTTAATTATTCATATTATGCATATAATTTTTTTTGTATTATTTCATCACGTCTCACCTCAGTGTCTTGAGTTGACGCTTCTGATCCTGTAGTAAATCATCGAGCTCCTTCACTCCTGATTGTCCAGGATCATTTCCTCTGAGATCCAGCTCTATCAGGTGTGAAGGGTTTGATCTCAGAGCTGAAGCCAGAGCTTTATAACCTTCTTCTGTGATACTGCAGTCTGAAAGTCTACGTAAAAAGAGATTTAAAAAATAAAAAAGTTATACAATTAATATCACTTACATAATATATAATTTATTATATAATAAAAATAATCAAATGCCTTTTCTCTTATAAGTAAAGAAAATAATTTGACAGAGGCATGTTTTTCCTGTTTCTTTAATTCACTATAGTAACTTAACTTTAATATTTAAAACAAATAATAGGTCATTGAACTCACCTGAGTTTCTCCAGTGTGCAGTTTGTATTTTCTAATCCGTTCTGGAGTTTCTTCACTCCTGAATCCTGCAGATTATTGTTGCTGATGTCAAGCTCTTTCAGACTGGAGTTTGATCTCAGGACTGTAGCGAGAGCTGAACAGTTTTCCTCTGTTAGACCACACTTACGCAGACTAAAATGATGAACAGAAGGGGGAGAATTTACAAACACAAAGTACTTGATTCCAACATAACTGAGAATTGTGTTTTTGTTACAAGATGTCTTTAACATAATTTAAATCTACAATACTAAATGTACAATACTCACGACAGTGTGTTGAGTTTACAGTGTTTATCCTGCAGTAGAGCAGCGATCTGATTCACTCGTGTGTCTCCTAGTTCACGTTCACTCAGATTCAGTTCTCTCAGGAGTAACGGGTTTTTACCCACAATTCTTCTCACATACTGACAGGCTTCATCTGCAGGAGGACCCAAAAACTTGAAGACCAGTCTTGTAGTCCTAACAAAAAAAGTGGTTTAATATTCTGTACCCTGCCTCAACCACCATTAAAAAAGTGTTTTCATGTTGTTGTTCACTGGTAACATGTGTTTAATTAAAATAAATAATTACAAAAAAAAAAAAAAACATTGCATTCTAAAAATTGGTCGACAGATTATTTCTCAAGTAGCCTACTGCATGGCTGAAGTAGTTACGTATTAGGTTTGTTGTCCGCATTACAGTTCTATATGACTAATTAAAATGTTGCTTTAGAATTACATTAAGTGTGAAAATACACTATATCAGTGATTCTCAACCAGTGGGCTGCGGCTATTTCTGAAAATCACGACTCCAGGAAGAGACAGACCCAGCCCTGGCTTTGCTCTGTCCCGTCCACACTACAGTGCCCTCCACAATTATTGAACCCCCTGGTAAATATGATCAAAATTGGCTGTAAAAAATAAATCTGCATCGATTATCCTTGTGATCTTTCATTCAAAAAATGTGCAAAATTCTAACCTTTCATTGAAGTAAAAGAATTGAAAGTGGGGGGAAATCACATTATGAAATAAATGTTTTTCTCCAAAACACGTTGGCCACAATTATTGAACCCCTTTTATTAAATACTTTTTGCAATCTCCTTTTGCCAAGATAACAGCTCTGAGTCTTCTTCTATAATGCCTGATGAGTTTGGAGAATAACTGACAAGAGATCAGAGACCATTCCTCCATACAGAATCTCTCCAGATCCTTCAGATTCCCAGATCCATGTTGGTGCTTCTCCTCTTCAGTTCAGCCCACTCATTTTCTATATGGTTCAGGTCAGGAAACTGGGACGGTCATGGCAGAAGCTTCATTTTGTGCTCCACAACAAATTTTTGTTTTGATTTTGATGTTTGTTTTGGATCGTTGTCCTGATGGAAGATCCAACCACGGCATATTATAAGATTTCTAGCAGAAGGCGTCAGGTTTTGATTTTTTATCTGTTGATATTTGATAGAATCCACAATGCCATGTATCTGAACAAGAAGTCCAGGACCTCCAGCAGAAAAATATGCCCACAACATTAAAGATCCAATGGTATATTAAATTGTACACATGGGGTACTTTTTATCCTTGTGTTCACCAAACCCATCTAGTGTGTTTGCTGCCAAAAAGCTCTGTTTTAGTCTCATCTGACCACAGAACCCTGTGCGGTTTGAAGATCCAGTCGTGTCTGACAATTACATTTGCTGGAATTTGTTTTTGGATGAGCGAGGAGGTTTTTTTTTAAACCCTCCCAAACAACATGTGGGGATGTAGGGGTTGTTTGATAAATTTTTTTTTAGGCTTTCTGACCCTAAGACTCAACTAATCTCTGCAATTCTCCATCTGTGATCCTTGGAGAGTCTTTGGCCACTCAAACTTTCATACTCGCCGTGCATTAAGACAGTATAGACACACGTCCTTTTCCTGGCAGATTCATAACATCTTTAGTTGGTTATAACTTCTTAATTATTGCCCTGATGGTCAAAATGGGGATTTTCAATTCTTTAGCTATTGTCTTACAGCCACTTTCTAGTTTGTGATGCTCAACAATCTTTTGCTACGCATCAGAACTGTATTCTGTGGTTTTACTCATTGTGATGGATGATTAAGGGGATTTGGCCTTTGTGTTTCCTCATATTTAAACTTCTGTGAAACACGAAGTCATAGCTGGACAGTTTCATGTTCCTAGTCACCCTGGTGTACTAAAAAAGGTAAATATTAATGGGAATATACTTCAGAGATATTTTACTCGTAAAAAATTCTAGGGGTTTCAATAATTGTGGCCAACATGTTTTGGAGAAAAACATTTATTTCATAATGTGATTTCCCCCCACTTTCAATTCTTTTACTTCAATGAAAGGTTAGAATTTTGCACATTTTTTGAATGAAAGATCACAAGGATAATCGATGCAGATTTATTTTTTACAGCCAATTTTGATCATATTTACCAGGGGGTTCAATAATTGTGGAGGGCACTGTATGTGACTGTGCGTGGACAGAACATAAAGCCTTCGGATCTCAGACCAGCTCTTGGTCTGGCCAGCAGAAGGGAAAGGCTGTCTCCAAGCAGAGGATGGCCCACTGGATACTAGATGATGCCATCACCTTGGCTTACCAAGCACAAGGCGTGCCTTGCTCGCTCAAGATGCGAACTCACTCAACAAGAAGTGTTGCATCCTCCTGGGCACTGGCAAATGGTGCCTCGCTGACGGATATTTGTAGTGCTGCGGGCTGGGCGACACTCAACACGGTCGCTAGATTCTATAGTCTACGTGTAGAGCCGGTATCCTCCTGTGTTCTCACCTCAAACGGGTAGAAGTACCGAGAGGTACTCAATGCTCAGTGTTGGCATGCTGCACCAGAATTGCTCCAGAGAGTCCCTATGGGCAGACCCTGTTGAGTCCCGTCACCCATGGTAGCCGGACGTGGCGGAGTGTCCGGCGCCAGGCCTATATTCCGCAGTAAACTTGAGAACCAGGTCAAGGCTGGGTGCCATATGTGTGACCCTAAGGGGATCCCATATGTGTACTTTTCCACTGTTGCTCCTAAACAGAAGTCTGTGTCTTTCCCTTGGGAGAACCCATCTCTTACGAGGTTGTAGTCACCCTAGTAACTTCCATATGTATATCTCCACATAACTCCTTCGGGGAAGGATGTGGCTTCCTTTTCCAGTGCGAAAACCTGAAGATGTGATGCACCTGTTGCTCATTATATACCCGAGGCAGAGCAGCTGATTTCAATAATCGCATGCCAATGTGCATAGACTCATTTTAGTTACACTCAAAGTAGATTGGCCTCTCTAGTGAGATTCCTATTCGTCTGTCACCAAAGTGACATCTCCGTTCCCTCCTTCAGGGAACGAGGGTTACATATGTAACCGAGATGTTTTGCATCATGACCGCAGTACCACTTGGGGTGTGCTTTTTATTCTGCTTTTCCTAATATATTTTTATTTTTTTATTCATTTTATCTGGCAATGCATCAGAGTGTCTTCACTCACCACCATATTTCCTTATGTCGTTTTTAATGCAGAGAGAGAGAGAGGTGCACTCAAAGCATCGAGTGGAACTGACGGGAGTCTGAGACAGTTTCCCTTACGAAAATTAACTGTTTTTTGGGGTATTGATTACCATTTGTAAAACCACAACAATACCATAGTTAAACTATAGTTTTTGTAGCAAAACCATGGTTTTGGACACACAGTTAAAGGGGCAGCTAAAATGACAACAGCTTATGGACTTTTACATCCAAATATTAATCCTTAGAAGTCGTAATACGAAAACAGCCCTGGGCAAAAAGTAAGTATATATCATATATGTGCGTGTGGCCCCGACTACACCACTGCTGAAGATAGAGGAAGTACACTGATATTACCTGCCATATGAAGATTTCTTTCATAATATTTTAAAGGTCCTTTAGTCATTTCAAAGCTTTTATAAAAAAAAATGTTGACGGTTTAATTCTCTTCCAGCTAAAAACTATTGCATTTTATTGTCTTAATAACACTCACCTCAGTGTTTTCAGCTGATTCCACAAACTCTGTTGTACATCATCGAGCTCCTTCACTCCTGATTGTCCAGGATCATTTCCTCTGAGATCCAGCTCTATCAGGTATGAGTTTGATTTCAGAGCTAAAGCCAGAGCTTTATAACCTTCTTCTGTAATACTGCAGTTTTTAAGTCTACAAAACATGAAACTTTAATTAAATGTAACATTGTGTTTCAAATTAAATTATCAGATAAATTATAACTTTAACTGAATCAGAATGATCAGTGCACGTAGAAATGTTCATCAAATACAATATTTACAATTTTGTCTGTTTTAGTTTTTTGAGTTTTGAAGTTTTCTTCCCAGTAGACATGTGACAGTATCAAAATTAAAACATTTAAATACTGTTTGTCTTCCTTCTCTGTGTCAGGAAGATGTCAAACAAAAAGCAGAGTTTTGTTTACAGAGATGCTGTTCCGCCAGCGCAATCCTGTCAGACAGTGAATTTGCTAATTCATTCAGCCCATCTTCTTCATTCATTTATGCTTCTCCTCCGTGTTGGGGTTGTTTACATCAGAGTGAGCATGCCTCTTTAATGCAGAAAATTTTAACCAGGTAATTCTAAAAATTAATTCTAAAAATCTAAATTTATAATACAGAAACTCTCTTTAATACATTTGCAAATATTTTTAAGTGCCCACAACAACAATTATGTGCATGTTCATTACCGTACACTTGCACATCTACTTTCCACTTCCCAGTACATTTCGTTTTAGCACTTTATGGTTAATATATTAACAGATAATTAAATTTTATTAAGGCTGTTACATGTAACACAGTTAACATTGAAAGTTGATCCCCTGCTGATTTTGTAAGTTCGCCCACTTACAAAGAAATGAAGGGTCTATAATTTTTATGGTAGGTTTATTTTAATGGATAGAGACAGAATATCAAGCAAAAAAATCCAGAAAAACACATTATATAAAGGTTTTAAATTGATTAGCATTTTATCGAGTGAAATAAGTATTTGATCTCCAACCAACCAACAAGAATTCTGCCTCCCACAAATTGGTTATGTGCCCATGTGAAACACAGATTAGTCCTGTCACTTTAAGAAAGTACTACTAGCGCAGTGGACACCTGTCCACAGAATCTGTATCTTCCATTCCAACCTCTCCACCACCATGGGCAAGACCAAAGAGCTGTCAAATGTCAGGGACCAGTCTGTAGACCTGTACAAGGCTGGAATGGGCTACAAGACCATCAGCAAAAAGATTGGCGAGAAGGAGACTTTTGTTGGTGTGATTATTTGGAAATGGAAGAAATACAAAATGAAAAATCAAATCGCGCTCGGTCTGTAGCCCCATGCAAGATCTCGCCTCATGAGGTAAGGATGAACATGAGAAAGGTGAGGGATCAGCCCAGAACTACACGGGAGGAGCTTGTTAATGATCTCAAGGCAGTTGGGACTACAGTTACCAAGCATACCACTGGTAACCATTGGCAACGGACTGAAATCCTTCAGCGCCCGCAAGGTCCCCCTGCTCAAGAAGGCACATGTTCAAGCCCATCTGAAGTTTGCCAATAAACATATAATGATTCAGAGAAGGCTTGGGAGAAAGTGCTGTGGTCAGATGAGACCAAAATTGAGCTCTTTGGCATCAACTCAACTCGCTGTGTTTGGAGGAAGAGAAATGCTGACTATGACCCCAAGAACACCATCCCTACAGTCAAGCACGGAGGTGGAAACATCATGATTTTGGGCTGTTTCTCTGTGGTAAGGGTACAGGACGACTTCACTGTATTGAGGGGCCGATGGACAGGGCCATGTACCGTCCTTCAGCCAGAACACTGAAGATGGGTCGTGGATGGGTCTTCCAACATGACAATGACCCAAAACATACCTCCAAGGCAACAAAGGAGTGGCTCAAGAAGAAGCACATTAAGGTCTTGGAGGGGCCTAGCCAGTCTACAGACTTTCATAGTATAGAAAATCTGTGGAGGAACCCGAACCATTGAGTTGCCAAGCAACAGCTGAGAAACTTTAAGGATTTTGAGAGCATCTGTAAAGAGGAGTGGACCAAAATCCCTCCTGAGATGTGTGCAAACCTGATGACCAACTACAAGAAACGTCTTATCTCTGTGCTTGCCAACAAAGGTTTCTCCACCAAGAACTAAGTCATGTTTTGCTTGTGGATCAAATACTTATTTCACTTACTGAAATGCTATTCAGTGTTATTTTATTAGGGGTACAGGAAAAAGAGAAACAGGTTGATAAAGTTGCATATAACCTATATCTACATCATTACGAAGGATCTGTACCACATTAAAGCTACAATATGTAATTATTTTTCACCGCTAGGGGTCGCTAACCTCTTACAATAACAAAGGCGTAAGTTGATGACGCAGTGAATAAGCAGAATCATGGAACTTGTAGTCATGCCAATGGATCTAATAATGTTTATGGATGAGTGAATACATTCATGTTTTTTAACATGACTGTGGTATGAAGCAGGGCATGATTGCTAATGAGAGACAGATATAAGCGCCACACGCGAGTCCTGCGGATATAAAGGAATGAGGACATTTCATTCTACCAAACTACCCACAAGTGCTGAATAATACTCACACAGGTCAGTTTATTTGACAAATTAAACTTGTGAGGTAACATACTGATCATATTCTAACATTTCATCATGTTGAGCTATATGACATTGATTATTTTTATGAACATTTGCTCAGCTGTCTAATAAAGTACATGCAAGAGCGGCATCTCTGTCAAGTCGTGACTCATTTAGCTCTGTCAAGTCTAAGTTAGTCGCGGACGCTAGCTCTCAGCATCTCGAAAACGCCACGCCGATATTGATCTTCGTTTTAGTTCTCCTTTTGTCCCAAAGTCTGCTTGCCATGGTCCATAATGTTTGAACGAAACAACAACAGCGTGAGCGCGCCGCTAGATGTAACGCAGTTGTCTACGTCTGCCGCCATGGTTACTATGGCAGTACGAGCGGTAACCAGGGATAACAGGGATATTACGTCATTGACAGGCGACGAGTTACAAGGGACGGGCACTATTTAAAATTGTGAATTTCTTTGAATTTACAAATTCTTGGAAACATTTAGGATAATGTAAGCACACAATTGAAAGAAATATATAGCACTGTGCAAGTGGTTTTTGGATATTTAGAAACTTAAAATTCTTACATATTGTACCTTTAAACACACTTTTGTGTATTCATGTTTGATATAATATATTGTTTATAAAAACTAAACTATACAAAATTTGACTTAACTTTAAACTTAATTTGTGGCATTTTTGTGTCTACTTTTAAAGTCACAAAATAGTTTTCAGTTTAATTGAGTTATTTTAGTTTTTTCCCAATTGTGTAATTATTTCTTACCAGTAAAAGTAAAGTTTTCATTTTAGTTTTTGTTAGAGATAACACCACTGTTACAGAAAAAATGGTAACACTTAGTTCAGGGTCGTTTACTATCCAGTTCTCATTATTAACTAATAGCTAATTACTAGTTGCATATTACTAGGATATTGTCTGTTTATTAGTACTTATAAAACACATTTTATTCTGCATGATCTCATTCTACATCCCATAATCCTACCCATATCTAAACTTAAATGCTACTACAACTATCTTACCGTATATACCCGAATATAAGACAAGGTTTTTGTCCTAAAAATAGGCTGAAAAATGGGGGGTCGTCTTATATTCGCGATATAGACAAAATCACGGGGGGAAAGGGAGAAAGAACAACTGAATAAATATGAAATAGTGACTGAAACATGACCCATTAAGACAAATGATTTCGGCTATACTTGCATGTAAAATTAGAGAAGCAACATTCTGTGTTTAACTGAATTAAAACTCTGCTCCTCTCTGCCGCGCGAGACGCAGAGAGAGCGAGAGAGAGCGAGAGGTGCGCGCGCGCGAGATGCAGAGCGAGGTGCGCTAGACGCAGAGAGAGAGAGAGAGGTGCGCGTGCGAGACGCAGAGCGCAAGAGAGAGAGAGATAGAGAAAGGTGCGCGCGCGCGCTGGAAGAGAGAGAATGAATTATCACTGCAATTTTCAAATAAAATTATTTTCTGTTGAAAACCAGATTTTTTCCACAAAAATCTCTTTTTGTCCCAAAAATAAGTCTTGAAAATGGGGGGGTCGTCTTATATTCAGGGTCGTCTTATAGTCGGGTATATACGGTACTAATTATTAATAAGAAGTAATTAGGAGTTTATTGAGGCAAAACTTCAAGCTAATAGTTAATAATGAGTATTGGACTCAACAATGAGTATTCTTCCATTTTTTTGCACTTCAGGAGGCAAGCAAATTCAGTAAATATATAATATCTCTGATTGCTGTGGTGTTGAGTGTATCTGATGGTGAACTGAACTCACTTAAGAATCTTCAGTGTTGATTTCTTCAATCCCTCACAGATCTCTTTGACTCCAGAGTCCAGCAGACGGCTGTTGTTCAGGTTCAGCTCTTCCAGGATGGTTTTAGAGGAGAGAACAGTAGCTAGAACTGAACAGCTTTTCTCTGTCTGCTCACAATTATTCAGCCTAAACACAAAAACACCATAATTTATTATTCAGTACATATTTAACACACATCAGATCAACAGCTCTTCATATCTGCTCACACAAGTGCCTGACAGTATTTTATAATGAATAAACAGAAGTTATAATGTATAAATCACATCGACTCACTTGATTTTCTCCACTTTACAATGAGAGTCCATCAAAAGAGCAGAGAGCTTCTCTCCATCCAGATCTCCTAATATATCTTCACTCAGATCCAGTTCTGTCAGTATTAATGGACTTTTACCCAGAACTTTAGTGAGATAGTCACACGCTTCCTGTGCAGCAGCACTTTTCAAAAACCTACAGGAAGTAGAAAATTTAGATTTGATAATTGAAAAGAAAAGAAAAAAGGATAAAAGAAAAAAAAAACGAATTTAGATATAATAATAAATAAATAAATGCTTAAATAATGTTTTTAGAATGTCATGCCTTTTGCAGCTCCCATCCTCCTTATGGATCCAGTAAAGCAATAAAATATGGCAATGTGTAGAATGTGTTAAAGTCATAGTTTTAAATATTTCCAGTTTTGCTGAATTGCAGTTAAGTAAATTCTTTTTTATGCCATTCTAATTCGGCATTGGCCATTTGTCACATTTACTGAGCTGCACACCTTTGACTCTATGTCTGTGGCTTATTTTGAAAAATCAAAGGCTTTTCTCACCTGATGTTCTTTAATTTACAGCTTTCAAGCCGCAGTAATTCATTGAGCTCCTTCACTCCTGATCGTCCAGGATTATTTTCTGTGAGATCCAGCTCTATCAGGCTTGAGTTTGATTTCAGAGATGAGGTCAAAGTTTTATATCCTTCTTCAGTGATGCTGCAGCCTGAAAGACTATACATATACATACATACAAAAACATATACATGTTAAGTACTGCAACCAATGCCTTATTGACAACACCTGCTTCATTTGCATTTCTAAATATTTTATAAAATATTTAAAGTTTTCAGACTGAAATTAAAATGATTAACCAAAACGGATTTTTTTCAGGTAATCTAATCAAATGGACATTTTTAAATCTATGTTATCATGCAGAAATGAAGATAAATTAATACACACTTCAGTTTCTCTAATCTGCATTGTGTATTTTCCAACAGAACACAGATCTTCTTTATTCCAGAGTTTCCTAGTTTATTCTCACTCAGATCCAGTTCTATCAGGTTTGAAGGGTTTGAATTAAACGCTGAAGTCAGAGCAGCACAACCTTCTGCTGTAATACTGTTATTATTCAGCCTGAAGAGAAGAGAAAAAAGTAAAGAAAAGACAAGGTCTCCTCATGGTTTTTTTTCTGCCAAAAAACACATCTACAGTAATGGAAGGGACGGGTTTTCATAGTCAAAGAGAGTTGGCCTACTTTCTTAAAGAACATGCATTTCAATAACATAGCAAAACTAACAAAATGTAAGTAAAAACTTCTTATGCAATTAAGTAAACAATCAGTGTAAAATCCAAGCAAATCATGAGCAATGATACAAACACAACAGAACAGAGACATTTTATTTCAGGTAGGAAATACTACATGTAAAAAATAAGGTAAAGAAATACTACAACAATTTAATCAAATCATAAAATAAAAAAACAGCATAGTCTGCATGAATTAAATATTGCTACAGGAGTTTTTCAGTCAGTTAATTGTGTTTGGTTAACATTAAGGACACAGAGAGCAGCAGGTAGGTTATATTAAAAGTTGTCACCTAATGCACAGATTCAATATATTGATTTACATCTGATTTTACAACTGTTTACGCCCGACTAGATTTACCTGGATACTTGCCAAGTCAGGCATTTTGACAAACAGTGTGTATTGTAAAACTATACTGTACTATTGTACAAGAGTGTACTGAATATTAATGATGGATGGATGGATTGTGGGAATCTATGTTTTGATCATCATTCTGAATCTGATCCAGATGAAAATTTGGGCCTGTTTACATCTGGTCACTTGTGTTTTTACTGATCGAATATCTTGATTTATCAAAATGATTCCATTTACACTTGGTCACATAAATGTGTCTCCGCAAAACAGATATAAATCTGATCTTCAATTCCTGTGCTATATGCAGATTTAATGGAGTTCACATTACCGAAAACAACAAATATTGATTTCTTTTTTTTAAATAAAAGCAGAAGGTCCACTTTTTTTCTTCTTAGGATACATTGTCTATTCAGATATTCATGCAACAAAATATTCTCGGGGCCATGAAAGTGTGGTGAAAATGATCAAAAATGCTGGCAACTTTTTAAAAAAAGATGAAAATAGTCAAGTGCAATGGGCACAAATTTCTTATTCACTATTCTTTATAGCTCATGTTAACCCTCAGGGGACCACTGTGTTTTTGGGGCCTTTGAGATGTTCTGACATGCCTTGACATTTGTGCTTTTTTCAGTTATTTATAAACATGTTAATGGCAAAGGTGTAAATTCACTCTATATAGCACAAACAGGGCTACCATAATATGCGAGCAACGTGTGTGTAGATGTTTGTATTTTTAAGAGAATAATGTTTATGCGTGGTTATTGGAAAAAATTAAAATGAAAGTTGCTGAATTAAGACCACAAAACACATATTAAATATGTGTCCACAAGACTTTTGACTAATGGATGTTGTCCCTTTGTGTTCTAGCTTCAAAATTATGTGAAAATAGTTTTGCTTTATCGTTCACAAAAAAAAAATACATTGATTTAAATGGTGTAAAACAGGTTTTGCTTGGAAAGACAATATGCAAGGGGGAGGAGTAGTTTACACCTTAGATTGCATAATCTCTGCATAATCTCCCCACCCACTCTGCATAATGACTCTGCCTAATGAGCCATTCATTCAGGTGTGACACTGACTGAGCCACAATGCAAGGACAAAAGATGTATTTAGAAGAAGACTTATATTGACCATTTAAGATTTCGCTTACATTTCTCTTGTAAATATGTTTTGCTATTTTATTAAAAATGTTACAATTACAACAATAATTACAATTTCAACAATATTTCAAGTGTACTCTTTCTTTGTAAAAAAAAAAAGAAAAAAGATTATAGGCCTACATTTTATCATATGTATTCATTAGTTTGAATATAGCCAACATTGGAACATCTAACATCTTAGTCTATGAATTTATTTTTGACAAAAATAGTATTTTTTTTGCAGTTTAATACGTTGCTTATACAAATAAATTTTTTTCAACATATTCCAGTGGATTTTTACTCATCTCAGTAGGCTATAGCAAAGCAGTTTATTCTTTCACACACAGACGCGCGATTCATATTTAGGCTAAACAGTCTTTACAAATATGTACCCTTCATTCATCTCACAGAAAGGCGAGTCATATTATAGAAATGCGATTAATCTTTTTGCGGTTTGCATAGGCCTACACTAACGTTATTCCATAACGTTATTCCACACGTGAGAAAAGAAAACAGCCTACCTCACTCCTCAGCGGGATCTGCTCCTCATATCAGGAGATATTGCTCCTCATATCAGCACTGTTCTGAGGAATCGTTTCTCCATAAGGTAGGCTATATTATGCCTCACTCGATCGCGACGCACTTTGTTTACAGCTAATGTGGGCGTTTCACAGATCTTCAATAGTTCTCAGAATTTGCGTTTGAATAGCACGCGCTCTCCGGGGAGTGGTCACATTACTGTGAATGAGCTCGTAATGAGCTCGACTGGAGTCGCTCTCTTTTTATACAGATTACAGAAGCTGAGAATATTTGTTTTTTATATAAGTTACTTCATTTAACAGATGCGATCTCAAGCTTTATGCCCGTGGGTCTGTTTGCCTGTTTGACTGAATTTTCGCGGAGTTATAGATCATTTTCGAACGCGTTTCAAATGGGAGTTCACGGACAGAGAGAAGGCAGAAATCGCATCATGTTAATTTTTCTTTATTTGTCAAAAAGCAAAACACTTTATTTTTATTGTGAGTATACAGAAAAAAAATAGAAACTGAACAGGATCGATTGATGTATTACACGAAAATGAAAGATCAAAATTAACAGAGCATTTGGTGTTTATTTTCATTGCTAAAAAAAAAAAAAACGAGCAAAACGCGCGGGCGCGTTTGTGGTCCCCTGAGGGTTAATAACTTTAATTAACCCTGCGCACTGCAGATACACTAACTTACAGTGACATAAAATATATATCAAAATCACTATGGATTGAAGCTTGTCGCTCAGGATGTGTGATACTGACAAAAAAAATGGTCAATCTCAATATTTTCTGGGATTTTATTGATAGCAGTGACAGAAATCACTTTTCAAATATGTTTAAATAGATTTTTACCTTTTATGGGCATTTTAGCTTAATGAAGCATTTTTTTCTAAACTAATTAAATGTGTGCGTCCTATTTTGCATTAAATTCTTACATTTAATCAATGAAGTCAATTAGAATAATAAGACAAAATGGCTGTTACCAAGAAAATTAAATCAGTATCAACAAAATTCATTACAATGCAGAGGAAACACAGAAGCTGCATCTGAAGTGACATTTAGATGCATTTACACAGACTGTTTAAAGGGCACCTATTATGCAAAATTCACTTTTACATGGTGTCTGAACATAACCACCCTATAATGATGAAAATCCACACAGTGCTTTTTTTAAAATCTCCATAAATCATAAGCACTGTCTCAGAACAAGGCACAAGCCGTTCTCAGATTCTGGGCAATGTGACGTCACTTTGCACAGGCCCCGCCCACGACTGTTGATTGACACAGCAGTTTGAGCATAGACACGCCCTGAGTGAGCTGGACAGACACAGTCCACCAGTGTTTCGACGCCGGAGCAGCTGTAGACAATAATGTCTCCTAAGCAATAGGTGGGTTTCAGTCACGTGATTATGATGACGCGCGAAGGCGGGGCGATTTCAGATGGAGGGCAGGAAGTAAACACGGAGAATACGTCTATGGAGGAAACCGTTGCGGAGTGTCTGTATTGTACCTTTAGCCGATTTTTTGACCATCCGTTTACACGTTTTTTCAACTCTGACCCATATTCGATTCATGTGTTTACACTTGCCATACTATCTGAAACATCGCGCATGCTTAAAGGGTTCAATTCTCTTGCACAGATGGGCGGACGTGAAATATGCTTGATCCTAGCTCTGCGATGTATGCGAAGTTCGCCAAACATCACCATGATTATGAGGCGGAGGAGGACGAAAAGTGCCATCATTGCACATATGCTTCAGTTATTGTGTGTGAGAGAGATCAGGACTGGTGGGAGCATATTGTGTTTAAAATATTGGCTTTAACCGCGGAGACGTTAATGCCTCAGATAATCCGATCTGCCTGTTTACATGACAGTCGCACTGGCACACATATCCGATTTATTTCCACATATGAATGAGGCCTGAAACCGATCTCGAAATATCCGAATGCATGCGTTTTTTTTTCCTGTTTACACTGACTGTCATAGAACACATCCGATCTGTGTCACATATGAGCAAAAAATCGGAATTAGGTCACGTTTCACTGACAGTAAATGAGTAAGTAAATGAGCATTTAACGACAACCTAATGCTATATAAACAGACACAAAAAACACGTTGGCTAGCTAACATACCTCCGACGAAGTGGTCGTTGCGGACACAGACATTAACAGACTCTGCTCCTCCCGACCGCAGACGTAACTTACGTTAAAAATCCACTTTTTACGGCGTTGTTCTGTGAGCTTTTTACATTTCTCACCTTTATGAGTGACAATCTTCAGTACTCTATAAAAACCCTTTCCCTTTTCTCGATTAGAACGATTGGAGCAGCCGTAAACTACACAAAACATTGGCATTTTTCAGACGGCAGATCCTCAGCTATTTCACTTCCTGCCCTCCATCTGAATTTTGCGCTCTCGCGATGCAGCAGCGTGACGTCACGTGAAACCAACCTATTGAGGTATTTTGTTGTTGGATGTAAGAATGAACATAGCAGTCTTCATTTACTCTCATTGTTACTCGAGGATGGATCAGTACAACTGTTCGTGATCCAGCTTACAGTCTCCAGAGCAACAGGCCTAACGTTAATGATCACGGCAGATATTTAAGTGAGAGCACACACTTTATGACAGCTCATCGAGTCGTTTTACGGATATAAAGTTTACCAGTTTATTAAGCGCCCACTGAAAAGGTGTGTATATTTGTTTACTGTTAGTTGTAACGAGTGTTTTGTGTACTTTGCTGTGTATGTTCCATTATAATGAAAGGGAGAGAGAGAGAGTTTATGGATAAGACTTTTCTTATACTGTGTTTATTCAGCTCTTACAGTGATTTTCTGGAGTAAAACTAACACTTCATCTTTTGTGTGATGTACATTAAACTTAATTAAACTCCTCAGTATATTTTGGTCATCATTCGGAAGGGGTTTGCTACAGCAGGCTTGTATTAAAGGAGCCGTATGTAAGATTGTGGCCAAAACTGGTACTGCAATCACTGTATCCCCTCCCCCTCCCCCCTGACTCGAGGTTGCCAGATATGCTGCAGGATCCAGCAGGAATGTAGGCTTCTACAAGGAGCTGCAGCTGTGATAACTAGAGCAGAGCTGGCAACCCGGATGCCGAAACACTACTGACTTTGTGATTGGTAGACAGGTGGAGGGTGGCGCTTCAGGCCAAAACACAAGATGACAACATCAACATCAGTTGAGGGCTGCAACTTCGCTTTTTAAATGACAATATCCTGGCCGGACTACTGTTGTCATTTCTTACATACAGCTCCTTTAATAGTGGATAAAAACAGATGACAAATAAGTTATAACCTTAATTAAACTAAACTACACCTGTTAAATATCCATACAGCAAATATTCTCTGGCCCTGTGGGCATTATTGTCCGACTCCGGGTTGAAATGAACTACTGAGAGTTTCTGTTTTGATATTATCAATACAGAGGGCATAATAGGTGCCCTTTAATAAAACTCAGTGGGACATGAATACATTTAACCTGCAGTTACAAATGCATAAATAATATTTTGATGTTTTAAAGGGCACCTATTATGCCTCTTTTTACAAGATGTAAAATAAGTCTCTGATGTCCCCAGAGTGTGTATGTGAAGTTTTAGCTCAAAATACCCAACAGATCATTTTTTACAGCATGTTTAAATTGTCATATTTTGGGGCTCAGAAAAACGCACCGTTTTAGTGTGTATCCCTTTAAATGCAAATGAACTACTGCTGCCGGCCCAGGGGGCGGAGCCTCATGAGCTCGCGCTCAGAGCCAGGACAATCTCATCTGATAATATCAAAACAGAAACTCTCAGTAACGCTGTTCATTTTGACCCGGAGTCAGACAATAATCCCCACGGAGCCAGAGATTATTTGCTGTATGGATATAGAGCAGGTATTATTTAGTTTAATTACAGTTATAACTAATTTGTCATCTGCTTTTATCCACTATTAATACAAGCCTGCTGTAGCAAACCCCGTCCGAATGATGACCAAAATATACTGAGGAGTTCAATGAAGTTTATTGTACATCACACAAAAGATGAAGCGTTAGTTTTACTCCAGAAAATCACTGTAAGAGCTACACAGTGCACGTTAAAGTCTTATCCATAAACTCTCTCTCTCTCCCTTTCATTGTCATCGACATATACACAGCGAAGTACACAAAAAACTCGTTACAACCAACCAACAGTAAACAAATATATACACACCTTTTCAGTGGGTGCTTAATAAACTGGAAAAACGACTCGATGAGCTTTCATAAAGTGCACAATCTCATTTTCATTTCTGCCGTGATCATTAACGTTAGGCCTGTTGCTCTGGAGACTGTAAGCTGGATCACGAACAGTTGTACTGATCCATCCTCGAGTAACAATGAGAGTAAATGAAGACTGCTATGTTCATTCTTACATCCAACAACAAAACATCTCAATCGCTTAGGAGACATTATTGTCTACAGCTGCTCCGGCGTCGAAACACTGGTGGACTGTGTCTGTCCAGCTCACTCAGGGCGTGTCTATGCTCAAACTGCTGTGTCAATCAACAGTCGTGGGCGGGGCCTGTGCAAAGTGACGTCACATTGCCCAGAATCTGAGAATGGCTTGTTCTGAGACAGTGCTTATGATTTATGAAGATTTTTAAAAAAGCACTGGGTGGATTTTTATCATTATAGGTTGGTTGTGTACACACACTGCCAACACACATTTATGTTCAAACACCATGTAAAAGTGAATTTTGCATAATAGGTGCCCTTTAAACATAAAACACTGAATAATGATATTTGAAATTGTTAATGAAAATGAAAAGATACTTTAAATTGTGAATTAAAACAGCTAGTAGGTAGCACAATTCACTGTTAATGAGCGAGTCATTGCAGTTCAACCGATTCATTCAGACATACAGCGGCATTTTTGCGCCCTTATCTTGAATTTTGGGGAAATTTAAATGCATTTTAATAGACCAAATATAGATAAATATATATAAAACAACTCTAAATGCACACTCGCACTGATCTAACCTACTAGAATACATCACGTTTCTGTGCACTCTATGGGCCATATCATACACCCGGTGCAATGCAGCGCCAGGCGTTAAGCAAGTGTTTTTTGCCAGTTTCTGCCCGATGCAGTTATCATTTTCACGTCCTGCCCCACATTGTTTAAATAGCAAATGCATTTGTGCACATCTGTGCACCCATGGGCTGCTGGTCTGAAAACAAGGTGTGTTCAGGCACATTGTTGGCGCGTTGCTATTTTGAGGCAACTGAAATAGACTGCGCCATTGACCAACTGAAACCTGGTCTAAAGTCAGTGGCCCAGTATTTATTTAGTTATTTAAAGAGAGCATTAGTAATGTGCGCCAATAGGCGGGTCCACAACCAATGTACACTGTGCTTATGCTTATTACACACACAGGGACGCGCAGCAGCAAACAAACGTGCCAAATATTAAAAATAAAAGGATTACAATGTAAAAGATTAATATTGTGTACATAAAGATATGGTGGAATCTGGCTTGTCCCGTAGATCGTCTGCTTGCGTGCAGTGGATCTGGACATGCCATAAGTGCACTTGCGCCGTGCGCTTTAGACCATGTGCTTAGATCGTTAAAATAGGGCCCTATGAGAGTGCTTTTGTTGTGGCCCTGTGGCCAGTTGCATGAAAATAGCTGCTAAGTTAAAACTGTGTCTTAAAACTAGTCTGGTCAACCAGCAATTAGCTACAGCTAATCAGTCATAATTTTCAGAATTAGACCAATCTGCCTTTTTATGTAACTGGCTTAAAGAGATTATCAGTCTTAAAGAAAAAAATGAGATGACTAATTTGTAAGGCTAGTCTAAGCACTTTAGGCAAGCGGCCACTGATCGATATGATGGCTAAGATTAATCTACAATGTCAATATTTTGAAAATGTAATATTAAATAGTATATTGTTTTAAAGATGCTTTGTAGAGTATAAAACAATTTAAAATACTCACATCAGTGTGTTGAGTTTACAGTGTTTATCCTGCAGTAGAGCAGCGATCTGATTCACTCGTGTGTCTTCTAGTTTGTGTCCACTCAGATTCAGCTCTCTCTGGAGTAATGGGTTTTTACCCACAATTCCTCTCACATACTCACAGGCCTTATCTGCATCATGACTCAAAAACCTGCAGAAGGGAAGATAAAGCAGGAATTAATTCAGTTTTTAACAAACCATAGTATTTTTTTTTATTAATAGTCTAATGTTAATCCTTGTTAACTTTGACAACAACAAAGATTATGCAGTTTACTGCATTACTAAAATTACAGCCACTTTTCCACTTTCGGGCCAAACTGTTCTAAGAACAATAAGAAACCGTTCCAGCAATATTTCCACTTGATCCTGGTTTGGCACAGCACAATTACAAACTGTGCTCAGGCTAGAGTACTCAGCACGATTGGCTAACTGTGCTGAACCATGCAGGTAGAATGTGGGTACTGACGTCGGCACTCAGAATTGACGGTTCGCAAAGACCCGCCCCCTTTAGTTACTGTTGCTGTATCCGACAATGATATAGCAACTCTCTCGCCACACATCATGGCATGCCACTCTCTTGCCACACATCATGTTCTCACGCAGTGAAAAATACATCGCGGAGCACAGAGGACACTGACAACGCGCCGACAGACAAGATAGAGCAGGATACTTTTTATATAAAACAAAGTCTCATCTTTCAAATTTAGTCATTTTTAAAGAAATTTAAACAATAAATACCGTTTTGTGTCTCTTTAATGTGTCTGACAGATCGCTGTAGCGCCTCAGTTAAAGCTGCTCGTGAACGGATCATCTCTTCTAGTTATTTTATAGCATCAAATAAACATGAATGACCATCAGAAGGAATGTTGTTTCAACTGCGGAAAGCCGTCAGTACACACCGTTTTTCAAGTTCAAATCCACAGACGTTAATCTATTAACTCTCCTGACTGCTTTGTCGGACAAAATGGCGAATTCAGCGGGTGGCGGATTATGATTGGTCAGATAGCCTGTCAGTCAAACTTAAGCAAGGAGAACGGTTTGGCTAGACGGTGGAAAAGAGGCATAAAATTCACCTGCATGTCATTTATGTTATATTATTTTATCACATCTCACCTCAGTGTCTTGAGTTGACACTTCTGATCCTGTAGTAAATCATCGAGCTCCTTCACTCCTGATTGTCCAGGATCATTTCCTGTGAGATCCAGCTCTATCAGGTGTGAAGGGTTTTTTCTCAGAGCTGAAGCCAGAGCTTTATAACCTTCTTCTGTGATACTGCAGTTTGAAAGTCTAGAACAGGAATGAAAATGTTACATGATTAATTAATTATTATAGAAATTCCAGAAATGAAAGTTTACTTGTAAGTCAGATTACTTTTTTCATGCAATGAATAAAATAATGTATTACTTTTTAAATTCAAGGCAAACTATTAGTTACTTTTTTCAAATAAGCATGTTACTCTGTATTTTGTTATTTGTACAAACAATATGCAAACTAAACTTAGTTTCAGTCAGAAACTGATTACTAAATATGTAAACAAACTAAAGGCCCAGTGTTGCACATCATCTCACCTGAGTTTATCCAGTTTACAGTTATTTTTCAGTCCATCAGAGAGCAGCTTCACTCCTGAATTCTGCAGATTATTATTACTCAGGTCAAGATCCTTCAGAATGCTGGAGTCTGAACTGAGAACTGAAGTCAGAGCTGAACAGCTTTCTTCTGTTAGATCACACTTGCTGAGTCTGATAATAATAATTGAACAACATCAATAATGAAGATATATAATACCATTAATTGTAGGAAAAAGACTGCCATGAGAAGTTAACCAAAATTTATGGTGTTCCAGCCCTAAACAAATAAATCAGACGCTAAAATCGTGCAATGATTTTATGCCTTAAAGCATCAACAGAATCACTGTTTTACACACAGCCACCATGCAGTAAATTCAGAGTTGAGATACAGATCCACGGTGATCTGGATACTCAAATCTGCCTTTTAAACTGTCACATGTATAGAATATGTTTTCCATAATTCAATGAATTGACCACTTACAGTGAGCTGTTACATATTTTTGTTTTCAAATAATGTGTCTCAGGAATTTCCAGTGATGTGATATTGTTCATGTGTTGTGGTCACCTAGTTCCTAAAATGCCACATGAAAATTGGATTTTTCAGAGATAGGAGAGTTGTTTATGGAGTTGGTTGTATGATATGGTTGTAAAAAAATCTGTCCTCATGAGTGACTGTAACATAAGTGCACTGAAAGGAAATGCTTGAGCCTTTAATGAGCAGAACATGGAAGTACTAGTGCAACTTGTCAATAACTTTTTCTTTAGGCCTTACTAGAAAAGGTACACAAGCATCTCTTTTACATAAACCTCTGTTTACCACCTTTCTGTGGACAACAATAATGCATTGTAAATTAAATCCAGCAAATAACACTGAAATTTGTACATCTGGCAGATTTTATATTTATATTTTTAAATATAAATATTTATATTTACATTAGTAAATGAAATCACAAAGTTTAAGTTTGTCAAAAAAATAATTGACAAAAGAGAAAAGACATGGGGAACAGAACATCCAGTGTGTCATATTCCTGTGATTTCTGTGGTGTTGAAAGCTGATGGTGAAAGTACTCACTTGAGTATCTTCAGCTCACACACAGGATTCTTCAGTCTCTCACAGATCTCTTTGACTCCAGAGTTTAGCAGACGGCTGTTGTTCAGGTTCAGCTCTTTCAGGATGGTTTTAGAGGAGAGAACAGCAGCTAGAACTGAACAGCTTTTCTCTGTCAGCTCACAATTATTCAGCCTGAACACAGAAACACCATAATTTATTATTCCGCACATATTCACCACACACCATACCAACAGCTCTTCATATCTGCTGACACATGACTGACAGTCATTTACAATCAATTAACAGAGAAGTTATAATGTATAAATCACAGTGACTCACTTGATTTTCTCCACTTTGCTATGAGAGTCCATCAAAAGAGCAGAGAGCTTCTCTCCATCCAGATCTCCTAATATATCTACACTCAGATCCAGTTCTGTCAGTAATAATGGACTTTTACCCAGAACTTTAGTGAGACACTCACACGCTTCTTGTGCAGCAGCACTTTTCAAAAACCTATAGGAAATAGAAGAGAATTTTTTGGACAAATTTTTGGACATAAGACATTGTTTTGTTTCTGCTGCTTTGTTTGCGATCAGATCATTTTAAACCAGTAAACTCCTGGAGATTTTTTAGTCCAAGAATCAACTAAGTGAAAGCATCCAAACAGTCAGTCCAAAACAGAGCTAAAGCAGAGGAAACCCAGCCAATAGTGACTCGCGTCCAGATTTCAGCAAATCACTGTAATTGTGTATTTGGCTTCAGAGCAGCCCAAGAGGTTTCACATTGTGCTGTGTGAAATACAGACTGCAAGCATTTTATAATGTATTCTGCCCGAAGAAGCATGTTTTAGAGGTTTCAGTTTCTGTTGTTGTACTATATACATATATTGTAGAACCTAGAAACAAGTTAGCATTTTAGTACTTCCAGTTCCATTGCCCTGAAGTCGATGGGTTTTGAATGGGTTTTTGGTTAAATGCTTGAGGTTGTGTTTACCACACACATTATTTCAAGATATTTTCATGTTTTATTCTACAAAATAAGTAACATCAGTAATACCCTCTTGTGAATTTTTTTTTTAAAGCTTTTACTTGTCTTGTAAAAAGCAATTGCTAACAAGTGGCTAAATGGAACTACATAGACTGTTGGGGAAATTAAACATCATCAGCCGAACAGAATGTATTCACACTTGTAGTTCATTTCTCTTGTTTCTTTGGTTGGGACCAGAAACAGAAAATGAAAGATTTAGTCCTGGTTCATGTTCACACTATCATTTTAGGACCAAACCTAAAGATATAAAACAAGATGGCTTTTATGATGTATATTTTGTGACATGCAAAACAATGCTGTGTGCTGGGCTAAATGCACTTGCTGATAGTGCATACTGTGGCAAGCAAGGCAGAGCCAAAAGCCGTGGGAATGCAGCAAGACCGGTGACGTCAGTGATAATGAGCATCACCTGCAAGCCACACTGGGCCTGAAGGACAAGAGAGGACAAAAAAAACCATATGATAGTACTTTTACTAGCTTTACAGCAAAACTTTTACAGCTAAAAACCCATGAAGAGTTATTAATGTGTAAATGCTCAAGACAGCGGCAGGGATGCCTTCATCATACACACAAAGATCTGCTACAAAGAGATCAGGAACCTACTGGTTCAGACACCTGTACCTAACTATAATGGAAAACATTGAGACTATGTTGTGAAAAACAGGAATTCTTAAGCATTCTGTACTTTTTAGGGTTGCATCTTGTGACATCATGTCTTGTTTTTGGTTTGTTTAGATGTCTTTGGTCCATGTTGTGTGTTCATGTACAGTACTGTAACATACAAATTGCTCCAGAGTTAGTTTGGAAGTGGACCTGGACCCATCTTTCCATCATCTCAGTCCGCTTGTTTGGTGCGCACCAGGGTACAGATGGCATTGTTTACACTTGATCAAATGAACTACACTGATCAGTGAAATGAGCAATCGCACCAGGGTTTACTTTAATCTAAACTTGTGGTCATAAAAAAAAATTGCTTGTTTAATGGCTTGGGTAGAACATCCTGAAAGTTTGGATAGGTAATAGGTTAAAGTGTTCTAAAGTGTTCTATATGTATCTTCCTTGGAAGTCTTTTTAGACACAAACATTTTCAGACCAATTTCATTTGGTCCGAATGAAATTATAGGGTGTCCTACCTGCCTGTGGGTTTTAATGGGTTTTTGATTAAATGCTTGAAATAATGTCTGTGGTAAACACAACCTCAAGATATTTTCACGCTTTAATTCTACAATATAAATAACATCAGTAATACCCTCTTGTGATTTTTTTTAAGCTTTTACTTGTCTTGTAAAAAGCAGTTGCTAACAAGTGTCTAAATGGAACTACAGAGATTGTTTGGGAAATTAAAGGTGCTGTAAGTGAAGCAACGGCAAAACATTTTTTGTTACATACAGCAAACATCTCCTCACTATTCGCTAGCTGCCTGTCCCCTGAACACACTGTAAAAAAACGTGGTCTCTCTAGACACCACAGGCTCCACAAACGGCAACAAAAACAAACTGCAGCTCACCCGCACCAAGAAACATAATAAACAGTGTTCCAGCCAATCACTGGCAAGAAGTATTGGAGGGCGGGGTTTGGGGGGTTAGTGCGCGTGCATGTGAAGGGGGTGTGGAGGAGAGAGAACAGAGAAGCATGAAGAGGGCAATTTAAATTATGGCCGACACACGACCAAAGAGACGACGTTCCGATGAACAGAACAACTTGCGAAGAAGAGGGACAAGGATAAGGAACGCGCGAAGTCCCGAATTTACATCGGAAAAACCTTCGAAAGGTGGCGAGAACTCCGCCGGCAGAACGGCTTCCAATACGACATAGTTGCTCTGTTTCTGCAGAACAGGTAAATCCATTTTTCTTTCTAAACTGACGTTCATGTTCGCCAAACCAACACAAGGATGTAATTAGCTAGATCTATGCAGTCAGCGTTAACTTTGGTGAATACAACATGTATGTTTCTAGCAGCGATCAATCTCTATTGTAAATGATCAAGCAAATTCACAGTAGGGCGACAATGTGTGTGAATGATTGTTTTCACCCACTGTTTGTTATGAATTTGAATGTTCATTTATAGGCTATTGACAACTTTGACTAAATTTTTTTACGCCGCCGCCGTTGTTTATGCTCACTGGGAAATGTGAAGCTAACGTTATCTTGCTATTATTGCGTCCTTGTATGGGAGCTATAGTTATAACCTCAGGTGGCGAAACGATTTTAAGATAATGTTTCTCTTTTTCTGCATTCTGTTCTGCAATATATAAAACCCTTTATCTAACTTGGCGACATTACACATTGAATGAAGTATCAGTAAAACTTAACTTTGTTTGTAGTGACTATTTTGACTTTCTTTTATGTCGGAAGGGAGGGGAGGAGGGAGGAGACGGGATGAGGAGGAGGGAGGGTCTAGCTAGCCTCCGTTTTGTTTTTACAACAATTCGAATGTCAACAAGAAGTTACGACTCCCGGGATCACTTACAGAACCTTTAAACATCATCAGCCAAACAGGTAAACTCATCTCCATTTTCACAGCCTCGTTAATTGCATTCTTGCAAACTATTATAGTTGATAGACTTGTAGGAAGCTTATGCTGGGTACACACCAAAATATTTTTTACATCTTATAAGATTTTCAAAATGTGATAGACCATAAACATGAGGACAAAAAAATCCTAGATTTAACCGTTTTGCTCCTATAGTGTGTGGTGTGCCATGATGTGACAAAGACAGCACACCACACATAAACAGATTTTCAACCAGAGTCTCGACTGTGAACACAGGAAATCTCGCAAAATCTCGCGAGACCTCAGAATAAGCATGGCGGACGATATGCAGGAAGAAATTGCGATGATAGTGTTTGGAAAGGTTTTACACAACACGTTGTACAAACATATGTGCTGTTGACACAAATCAACAAGCTAATCTTGTGTATACTACATTTAGCCAGATATGGCTCCCTGTTACAAATATGGTAGAACTATCACTTCTAACACTAAAGATTGCTTTATAAATAATCTTCCTGATCAGTTTCATCTCCTCAGCATCCCAGATAGCTTAGAAGAACTTGATGTTCCTCTTCATATACAAGACAATCCTGGGCAAGACACCTCTCTATTTGTCATCTCTTCTTCATGCCGTTCATACCACCTATTACACAAGATCAAGTAATTTGATTAAATTTAGTACCCCCCCTACTTCTACTACCTTTGGACGTAATGCCTTCCGCTTTGCAGCAGTACATGACTGGAACATACTACAAAATACCCTGAAACTTACATCTCTGATCACAATCTCCACCTTTAAGCAGAACCTCCAAAACTACATAGTGGACTCTTGTTCCTGCTGACAATCATGAATCATATTTATACACACATACTTAAGCACTTTATTCTTTTTCTTTTTTCTTTGTTGTCTATCTTTTTTAATTCAATTGATTGTTCTATGTGTCATGTGTTTGACTATGTGCGTTGTACAGTATGTTCCTATTTATTCCTGTAGCCTCTTGGCCAGGTCATGTTTGTAAATGAGAAGTGGTTCTCAAACAGTTTACCTGGATAAATAAAGGTTAAATAAAATAAAAATGTTGCAACAGAAACTATTGACTCTCTCTTTTCCAGCACTTTAGACACAGTTGCTCCTTTGCGCTAAAAGGAACACGCCAACTTTTTGGGACTTTAGCTTATTCACCGTATCCCCCAGAGTTAGATACCGGTAAGTCCATACAAGACCCTTCTCATCTCCTGTGTGTGCCGTAACTCTGACACACCCACCGCTAGCCTGAATAAACTAAATTAATTACTTTTTTTTTTTTTACAACAAAAATGAATCATCACTGAGCTTACTTAAGCTGGACTGTGACACTACTTTTTTCTGGAAACAAACTTTGTTGCATTATTTTCCTGTTATGTCTGTAAAGCTGTTTTGAAACAATCTGTATTGTAAAATCATGAAAAAAAATCTGTATTGTTGAATCATACTAAAGTTCACACAACAACTTCAAGTTCAAACACTTTCAGGAAACATGAAAACTGTGAACAGCTTGCATCGGTTTATTGGTGGACCATAAAGCTGAGTTTGCCAAGTGTGTTCTACACACAGCCGCTAGATGGCAACATTAGCTTGTGAAGTGCTGTCGGAAATAATCTACACACAAAATAAATGTAGCCCATTTAAAAAATCAGCATTATGCAGGTTGTTCAGTAACTGTTTAAAGTCAATTCGGAATTCATGTAGGAAGTACTTCTCAGAAAAACACAAGATTAACATCTTTGTGTTCTGTTAAGACAATGTTGTATTACATTGTCTTTACAGAACACAAAGATGTAATTCTTGTTCCAGACAATCATAACCTTCCATATTTTGTGATGTGATTAATTAAACAATGAATCAAAAGAAGACATGTCTTCTCAACTGATTTCTGATGCAGCATTGCATTATGGTTGCAGAAAGTTAAAGTACAATTAAATTTCTTCACCTGATGGTTTTCAATTTATAGTGCACATCCTGTAGTAAATCATTGAGCTCCTTCACTCCTGATTGTCCAGGATCATTTCCTCTGAGATCCAGCTCTATCAGGTGTGAAGGGTTTGATCTCAGAGTTGAAACCAGAGCTTTATAACCTTCTTCTGTGATACTGCAGTCTGAAAGTCTGAAAAAACAAAACAATATTATGCATTCTTTGTTGAGAGATAGTTTAGCATACAAGTACTGAGCTTTACAAATAATTCTGACAAACTAACAAAAATGTATGCTTATCTTGTGTGCTTTTCTCCAAAATGGTCTATACTGTATATATACATTAACCAAAACCTTGATAATAAATGTATTAATTGAATCAACTGCTCAAAATAATTGATTTATTCAACCATAAATGTTTCAAAATTTCTTCAGTTATACACAAAAGGAGATATTAGGCAGGATATAAGGATGTCACAGTAAAACTGAAGAGAAAATAATCTAATTATAGCCTTCATTTTCATCATTTTATCTAATCAAACATTGTAAATATAGAAATGTGCAATGATATAAATACACACTTCAGCTTTTCCAGACTGCATTGTGTATTTGCCAACAGAACACAGATCTTCTTCATTCCTGAGTTTCCTAGTTTATTCTCACTCAGATCCAGCTCTATCAGGTTTGAAGGGTTTGAATTAAACGCTGAAGTCAGAGCAGCACAACCTTCTGCTGTAATGCTGATATTATTCAGCCTGAAGAGAAAGAAAACAAAGACATGAAACATTCTTCAGTATTTCTGCCACAAAAACAATAAAAATAATAATGGTTCTTATTCTGCAAACCCTTTAAAAAACGCAATGACAGTAAAATGTAAAATACTCACATCAGTGTGTTGAGTTTACAGTGTTTATCTTGCAGTAGAGCAGCGATCTGATTCACTCGTGTGTCTCCTAGTTCACATTCACTCAGATTCAGCTCTCTCAGGAGTAACGGGTTTTCACCCACAATTCCAGACACATATTGACAGGCTTCATCTGCATCAGGACTCAAAAACCTGAAAAAGGGAATATGAAGCAGGATTCAATTCAGTTCAAAACTAAACTTGATCTCATGAAAATAGCATCTGATTGTCTTGAATTTACTTTGATGCAACAGATAATTTAGTCACGTAATATTTATATTAATAATTCATCTCCACTAGGGATGCCCTCTACTAAAGATTTTTCTAGTCAACTAGTAGGCTTGGTTTGACAGACAGGGCTTAGACTACGCCAAGATTAGGCCTCAGTTCAATTAGGGCATTTAATTAGCTTTTAAAAATTTATGCTAGAAAGAAAACATTACTGGTGTGCAGCTTGAGACAAAATAATGGCACTGACATATTTTAAGATATGTCAGCGCAAGTTGCATTCAGTTAATACAGCTCAAACATGCATTTAGTCTAGGACTAACTTAAGCCTTGACTGTGAAACTGGGGGGTAGTCTTTAATTTAAGCAAATAGTTGACTAATAATTAATAAACCATACGACACATAATTATGGGCCTTAATAATTATAGCCTATTGTAATTATTAAGGTTCTCCTCTGGCAGTTCTGGCAGTCTTGTCTTTGTTTAATGTGTCTTTATTTGTGTTGTGTTGTGCTCTGTATTTGTTTGTGTTGGCCATGTGCGCCTGTGTTCCTGCCTCCTTGTTTCCAACAGGGGTTATGCGCAACATACTTCTGGGTTCTACAAAACAGATATAACTACTTCCGGTCGTCAGCTACTGAGGTAAACACAGCGTAGGAATGGCGACCTTTTATAGCCGGTGTTTACAGGAGCTACCCATTCTATCCATTTCAGATGTACATCGTATTGCCAAACGGACTTCCAGAGCCCCGAGTACTTCGTTAGATAAAGGATTTAAGTTTTACGCCTCCTCATTTATTCATGATTATGAAGGTATGTAAGTTAGTATATGTAGCTTTTGCTAATGGCATCCGATGTAGAGTTAGCTAACTATCAGTAAGTTAGTTTAGACTTGTATGCTATCAGTAGTTTAACCTTTTATATTTGCTTGCAGACAATTAAAACAATCAAATGAAGACTGCATTTTATTTTTTTATAAAAAAAAAAATTTCTGATACTTAAACATTTGTGACATTTTAATTAAAACAGAAATAAGAATTGTATTCTAAAAAAGCAAAAAATAAGTTACCTCAGAGATCACCTACCGCTGCAGATGCGTACGGAAGTGCAAACCGGAAATGCTTATACCTGTTTTCCGGTTCAAACGTTGGGCATTCCGCATAACCCCTATTACCACACCCTTTTGTTTAGTCATTGATTAGTCCTAGTTTGTCTGAATGTGCTCACCCATTCCTCATGTTCTCAGCTCCTCGCTTGTGTGAGTTGTTCACCTGTTCCTTGTCTGAGTATTGTCACCTGTTCTTTGTGTTCTCTGCTTCCTTTATAATGTGTGCTCTTTCCCTCATGTTTTGCAGATTTGTTAAACATTGTGCCTCTGTGTACTTTCCTAGTACTTTTCTTGTTGCTAAATCTAGTGTTATTTGTACAAGTTAATTAATTTTGCAGTGCTTTTGTTCTGCTATCTGTCCTGTCTTTTCCCTGTATCTTTAGATCCTGTCCTGTCCTGCAAGAGCTTCTCTAGCTGTTTACTCTCCTTGCATAACAGCAAGCCTGGTATAGAGCCTGAGATACTGGAGTGCATTGGCCATTGTACTTGGGGTTCCTGCCTGGCCGTCGCTGGTATCCTCTGGTCTTATTCTGCCCTGCCAGAATTGCTCTCCAGCCTACCGTCATCTTGAGCTAGTCACAGCGGTTGCTCTTCCTGCTTACCTGTCATCGTGCTCCATTCCCTGCCTTCCCTGTGTTTGGACTGTTATCCCCTCCTCTTCCTCACTACCTTGTCTAGTCTGCTGGTTTGTCAATAAATCCCTGAACACTCATTCTACATTTGAGTCTTCCCTCAGAGATCCGTGATAATAATGTATAGCCACACAAAAACATAAAACTTGCCAAAACTCACTGGCAAAAGTAATGATTATGAATGCGTTGTGAAAAAACAGCAAGGAGACAGCGTAATCATTCATTGATAAACTAGTGTTTACTGTGTTTTCACCTGACTCGTCACCTCCGCAGTAGTGGACGAACCTATATGCGAATGGATTACATAATCTGAGAATATTTTTTTTCCAGTTTAATAGGTTAATTTCAAAATAGACATTTCAAGCTTTCTATAAATATATTTCATATGTCTGTTTTGCAAGTATACACTGAGTTTCATTCTATTTTTTGACACGCTCAAGTTCACAGGGACTGAGTCAGCAGACAGCGCATCTTGTTTGTTTTCATTATTTTATAAAAGCACAACGTTTTGTTTTTATTTTGAGCGTGCACAAATAAAATAAGCCCCTATACAGTTTTGAATGATGTATTAATCTTACCTGTATGACCAAAAATGACAGAGTATCTTAAGTTAAATGCAAGTGATTGCTCCGGCACCTCCATGTTAACTGTCATGCAGCACACTACTATTCAACACTCTGCACAAACATGAATATGCACCAAATAATATCACACATTTTTCTATGTTAGCATTTGAGCGAGCTGTAATTTAAAGCTGCTAATAGTTAATGTGATAAAAATGTGATGAGGCATATTTGAGGTTGGTGAATGATAGGTGAGCATTTGAATTTCCTGCCCAACTTTAATTACCACAAGGACCAGCCAATAATGATCCATCTGTCATGGACTGCGTGACTTGCCACTTCCTGTGGAGTTTTTTTTTTCTTCTGCGACTTACCAACTAATAAAATGTGTCAATTAAGCCTCTTCTCGTTGACTACTAGGGTGCAGCCCTAATCTGTACATTTTTTTTTATTTTTTATCACGTCTCACCTCAGTGTCTTGAGTTGACACTTCTGATCCTGTAGTAAATCATCGAGCTCCTTCACTCCTGATTGTCCAGGATCATTTCCTCTGAGATCCAGCTCTATCAGGTGTGAAGATCTCAGAGCTGAAGCCAGAGCTTTATAACCTTCTTCTGTGATACTGCAGTCTGAAAGTCTAAAAGCAATTGAATAAAGTCTTATAAGTCAAACAATTAACTAATTCAATAATAACAAGATTTCTTTTTCAGGATTATCATATTCATAATTCTCAGTATTTAAAAAGCCACATGTCTGAAAATATATATTTTAATGTATTTATTTTTTATTTCTGTAAGTGACAACTCTGACATAAGATTTCTACCCATGCTTAAATTCAAACCTGAGTATCTGCAGTGTACACTGTGAATTTCCCAGTAGAGTGGAGATTTTTGTTACTCCAGAGTTTCCTAGTTTATTTCCACTCAGTTCCAGCTCTTTCAGGTTTAAAGGGTTTAAATTAAACGCTGACGCCAAAACAGAACAACCTTCTGCTGTGATACTGCTGCAGTTAAACCTGTAGAAGACAGAACAAAGCAAAAAAATCAAATGGTGTATATATGCATAAAATTATACAGGCTAGTAGATTTAGTAATCACTACTTTTATCCACGAATATGATATTTGCATTATAACGGATTTTTTAAAATAACTTACTTCAGCTTTTTCAGTTGACACTGTTCATTCTTGAACAGCGCAGAGAAGATCTTCACTCTTGAGTCTCTCAGTTCAGTCCCACTCAGATTCAGCTCTGTCAGATTTGACGGGTTTGAATTTAAAGCTTCAGTCAGAACACGACAATCTTCATCTGTGATTTTGCTGTTATTCAGACTAAATAAAGAGAAAACATAGTTAGGAGTTTTATCTACACATTTACCAAAAGTTGACAACTACTAGTGACGGTGATGATGACATTGCAAAATATACATAACACAATGAGCAAGTTCACAATTATAATAAAAAAAAAAGATTATTGCAATGATAATAAAACTTACATCAATGTGTTGAGTTTACAGTGTTTATCCTGCAGTACAGAAGCAAGTTTCTTCAATCCTGAGGGTCCTAGTTCACATCCACTCAGATTCAGTTCTCTCAGGAGTAACAGATTTTCACCCAGAACTCTGTTCACAAACTGACAGGCTTCTTCTGCAGCAGAATTTAAAAACCTGGAGAAGGGAAGATAAAGCAGGATTCAATTAAATTCTTAACTAAACCTTTATTACAAATAGCATCTGATTGCAATTGAAAACAGTGTCAAATGTTTTATGTTCAATTTACTTTGTAATGGACTGTATATTAACCCTCAGGGGCTCAACTTGTTTTTGGGGTCCTTGAGATGTTTTGACGTGCCCTGACATTTGTGCTTTTTTCAGTTGCTTATAAACATATTAATGGCAAAAGTGTTATTACACTCTATTCAGCACAAACAGGGCTACAATAATATGTGAGCAACATGTTTGTATTTTTGAGAGAATAACATTTATGCATGGTTATTGAAAAAACAAAAAAATTAAGTCTCTGAAAAAAAGGCCACAAATCACATACTAAATATGTGACCATGTGTTGTCACCTAGAGTTTTTGATTCAAAATTATGTGAAAATCATCCTACCTAGTCATTCACATACAACAATACATTTATTTAAATTTTGTAAGACATTTTTTGTTTAGAAAGGCAATATGTGTAGGGGCATGATTCACAACCGACAAGACAATGATCTGCATAATGAGCCTTTCAGTCAGGTATGTCAGCGGTATGTTTGGGAACTAAAGAATGTGAGGACAAAATATATAAAGTAGTTTATTTAGAATATAGTTAACAATATAATCCAAATATAAAAAACAGTCAAAAGCACATTTTGAGTACACAGTCATACCTGGAAACAAATCCTGTTCAATATAGGCTATAATGGGCCATTCTACAGAATTAGTTCAAAGTTAGATTTGGAAACATCTTGAAAGAAATGTGTCTTTTTCCACAAATTTTGTATGCATGCAAAATGCATAATATCTAAGGTACACATTTCTAGTAATTGTGCTGTTAATTCTCATACTGTATTTTCAGAAAGTTTTGGAATATTTTTCCTCTTCCCAAATTTGTCACTAATGAAACACAACAATAAATAATTTAATCAGAAGACTTATATTGGCATATTAAGACTTTGTTTACATCTCTCTTGTAAATATAATATTTCAATTGTAATCTTTCTTTGTAAAAGGCATTAAGTTTATCTTACTGATTTCAAAGTTAAGGATTAGTTTGAATATACATTGGAATAAACACTATAACATCTTAGTTGATAATTTAATATACCTAATTTATTTTTGACAAAGCCATATTATATATTTAACATATAAGCAGAAATTGGCTAACAAAAGCTTAATTGATGTGGCAGTAGTCTATTTTACAGTAAAAACTTTATAATCTATCCAAAACAAGTCAACGAAATCTAGTCTAAACACTCACATTACATCTGTAAAATATAGATTTTATGATGTATTAATATAGTGCATATAAATGTTAATTTGCAGTTTGATACGTTGCTCATCTCAGTATAGCAATATAGTTTGGGAAAAGCCAAACTAGTCGATGTGTTCATGTAAAAATAGCATGTTTACTAATGTAATTGCGTGTAGTAAACAAAAGTGCGCATCTGTGCCATTCATTCACACGCATAACACAGAGGATTCATATTTAAACAGTCTTTTTGCGGTTTACAGACATTATTCCATATTGCGATTAGAATAAAGCACTTTTTTCACAATCCTCAGCTGGATCTTCAAAACGAAACTGAAACCAGCTCTTCTTATAAGGTAAATTTTACCAGTATTACTATTACGCTATTATTATTCCTCACAGCATCGCAAGATGACGTAAAGTACATGAATCTGATTAAACTTGATGTGTTTTATCGAGTTGATGTGAGCGTTGACTGGTTTGCATGGATTGCCTGAGATCATTTGCACTTCAATAGCGCGCGCTCTCCGTAGGCGTGTTCACATTAGCAGATAATGAATTGCCATTAGAACGACTGACATCTCTCTCTTTTCATAAAGATTACATAAATAGAGAATATTTGTTTTCGTTTTGAAATAGATCATTTAAAAGTAGACACTTAAATGTTTATAAAGATTTATTGCTCATGTAGTGTGACAAGTTTTCGCTGAGTTTTGTTAAAGTTTAGAGACGTGCTCCAGAAAAAAAGTTCACTGAGATGGAGAGGCAGAAAGCACACTGTTTATTTTCTTTATTTTACAAAAGCACAATGTTTTGTTTTGATTGTAAGTGGACAAATACAAAAGTAGACCTTTTACAGTTTATTTTTTCATATTTCTTTTATCTGTATGACCATAAATGAGTATTTTAAGTCTATTTTGCTGCTATGTGAAGAAAATCCAGCAAAACGCGCCCGGCGCGATTGTCGACCCTAGAGGGTTAATGAATAATTCTATAAATAATTTGGCTGCTTATCATTTTTGTTGTATTATTTCATCATGTTTCACCTCAGTGTCTTGAGTTGACAGTTCTGATCCTGTAGTAAATCACTGAGCTCCTTCACTCCTGATTGTCCAGGATCATTTCCTCTGAGATCCAGCTCTATCAGGTGGGAAGGGTTTGATCTCAGAGCTGAAGCCAGAGCTTTATAACCTTCTTCTGTGATACTGCAGTCTGAAAGTCTACAGAAAAGACATTTATTACCACTCGAAATACAGGAAAAATGATTTACATGAAAAACGGTCAAATGCACTTTATTGTATTTTCAGAGAATCAGAGAATCAATAAATAAAACAAATCACATCTGACAGAAGCATGTATTTTCCTTTCCTTTTATTTACAACAGTAATATTTTAAATTTTAAAATAAAAAATGTGATTAGTAAAATTAAATAATGGTTAATTGAACTCACCTGAGTTTCTCCAGTGTGCAGTTTGTATTTCCTAATCCGTTCTGGAGTTTCTTCACTCCTGAATCCTGCAGATTATTGTTGCTGATGTCAAGCTCTTTCAGACTGGAGTTTGATCTCAGGACTGTAGCGAGAGCTGAACAGCTTTCCTCTGTCAGACCACACTTACGCAGCCTAAAATGATGAACAGAAGAGAATTTACAAACACAAAGTACTTGATGCCAACATTTAATGATCACTGAAGATATGTGCTTGTGAGTTCTGTAGGGTTCACTCGATTTTATATAATTTAAATGTCCAATAAAAATGTTAGAAAAGTTCAACTCACATCAGTGTGTCGAGTTTACAGTGTTTATCCTGCAGTAGAGCAGTGATCTGATTCACTCCTGTGTCTCCTAGTTCACGCTCACTCAGATTCAGTTCTCTCAGGAGTAACGGGTTTTTACCCACAATTCCTCTCACATACTGACAGGCTTCATCTGCAGCAGGACCCAAAAACCTGGAAACAGAGTAAGTACATTACATGCCATTTCATTTGGGTATTTTCATAATCTTGTGAAAGGGCCTTTAGTCTTTTCAAAATCATTAATTTATAAATGTGTTTTTGACAGTTGAACTCTCTTTTGGAAAAAACAGGATTAACACTTTGAGTGTTGTTTTAATAGCACTCACCTCAGTGTTTTCAGTGAATACTTCTTATCCTGTAGTAAATCATCGAGCTCCTTCACTCCTGATTGTCCAGGATCATTTCCTCTGAGATCCAGCTCTATCAGGTGTGAAGGGTTTGATCTCAGAGCTGAAGCCAGATCTTTATAACCTTCTTCTGTGATACTGCAGTCTGAAAGTCTACAGAAAAAATAAAATTTAATATAAAATTTTACTTTGTACAGTAGTTTGATTAATTAATTACGGGTAAGGTTGGGTACCTAAACCGGGCACCGATATGGAACCGGTACCTAAGTAACCGAAATGTAACCAGACCGAATCAAAACGCAGATTTCGGTGCCTCTTAAATGCCACAGCTGTCTGTTTAAATATTTGTCCTCTTGTTCTCCGAAACGGATGTAAGAAGCATCATCACCGCATGTGACCGCTAGTTAACCCTTTGACGTGTATGATTGTTCACACCAGTGTGATTAAAACGTTCAGATCACGTGATCGTCAACTTCTAAATTCAAATTTGAGTCAGCGCTGTTATATTATATCACAACTATTCAGTGTTTTCAACCACGTAAGGTTTATATTAGGTTTAATAAAATAGGTTTCATTTTAGGAAGACAATTAAATACACACAAGTATTAGCAACAACAACATTTATAGTTTGTAAAATACACATTGATGTCTATGGAAGCGGCAATAACAATCCTTTCCATTTTAAATTAATGACGTGTTTATATAAAAATTGTGTAGGTAACTATAAAATTTACTCTGTTCTTCTCACACTTCACTGGCCACTTTAATGTATTTCGGGAGAAGTGGATGAACTGACATGTTGTAGGCCTAAATCTGACTGCGGTGTGTGCTAACATTGTGCGGTATAGATCAACTAACATGAATCATGATCATTATAAAGGTTTCTTAAATGACAAAACACATTCACTTACATGTACTTAAGAATAAAAATATCAGCCAAGGCCTGATTGACATGTAACGCAAACAATCACTGTTTGTTTTGTTCCACGTCATGTTTAGTATGAAAATGTAAAGTCGATGTCCATACAATAACAGATCGGCATACATCTAATAAATTATTCATTCAAGAACATTGTGCAAGTTTACTGCAACAATAGAGCCACAAACTTCACATACTTTTCAATCGAGCATTCAGTTGATCCTGAGGATAGAGTATTTTAGCATTTATTTAGCATATAGTTATTTAGATAATTTTGTGTAGCCTATGTAGTTAATTAGCATAGTTGTTAGTGTAGTATTGTTAGAAGCATAGTTAGTTAGTAGCATAGTATTGTATCAGTTAGGATAGCTTCAAGTTAACATAGATTTATCTGTATTTAGTACAGTGGTCAAGATGGTACGTAGGTGTAGTGTTGCTGGTTGCAACAGCACTGCTGGACTGCATAGCTTTCCAGCAGACTTGGCAATTAGGCGCCAGTGGTTGCATGCGCTTGGCCTGGAAGACCGTGAGTTCCCGCCTAGAGCTCAAGTGTGCAACCTGCATTTTACGCGGGATTGCTTCTCCAACGCAATAGAGGTGGAAATGGGCTTCTCCACACAGCTTGCGCTGAAAAGCGACGCAGTGCCAAACGCTGCTTCTCCTGCATGGACTCCACCACCGCAGCGGCGTCTTGATGTGAGTGATCATATATATTTTAATCACTATTTATGGTTAGGCTAAAGTTAATCCTCTGGGGTCAACAAACGCGCTGGTGCATTTTGCTGGATTTTTTCACATAACGGCAAAATATGAATATGCCTACAGAGATAAAACTCATCAGATGCATGTACTTTACGCCGTATTGCGACCCTGTGAGGAATAATAATAACGTAATAGTAATAATAATCCTGGAGAAAACTACCTCAGAAGTTTGTGAGTTAATTAACTAATAGTATTTCTAAACATTTTTTAATTTCTAAAATGACATTGCATCTGCTGCACTTTATTTTGCACCTTTATTTTATTTTGTTTAATTTTTTTATTTTTGTTTACCTATTTATCTGTATAAACCCTGGTTTTGTGTATAGTACTTATTAAATGAATTAACTGTAATTAACACTCTGGTCTTGTCATATTTCATAGCTATTCCTTGGGTATCTCCCTACAACAAACTTTCTCTACCAGGGACAGTGAGCTGCAGTGCCCAGAGGTGCACCTGTTGAGACACAATAATTTGTAATTGTAGAGGGAGACTTGAAATATCTGTTTTTCGCTTAATTATTAACACTAAATCATACCAAAATTAACCTAAATGCATGGGTTTTAAATTTTTTGATAGTTCCATTAGCATTTGCTATGAGAATTAGCCTAATTTAGCCATAATGCTAATGTTTTACCACTCAGACACTGGCCCCATTCTCCCTTGCGCGGCTGCTTCGCTAGCATCGGCAGATGCCGATCGCGATGCGGAAGTTAAGACCGCAGTTTAAGCCAGCGGCTCGAATTGATATGGCTCTGGCCCTGCGTCCACAAACAATTCACCCTCCTCCACTTCAGGTGAAGGTGGGGGAGAAAAGTCCTCGACTTCAAATGACAGCTCTGTTGCAAAGCTACTTGCATCACTCCAGTCACTCTCCATTTTAGAGTCTGACAGCAGCTGTCAATTAATCCGTCACTGCGGGTCTCAGGTGCACGCCCCAAAATATTTCAAATATTGCCAGTGGGTGGAGTCAGGCTCTGACCAGGGGTTTAGTTACTCTTTAAGACGTTTTAAGGCCTTAAATTTAAAGTTCCCAATTTTTGACTTTTTAAGACTTTTTAAGACCCCGCGGAAACCCTGAGTTTAGCCCTTGCAAGTGAAGAAATCAGTGGGGAGGAGGGCATGCAGTCTTCTACTTAACCATATAACCATGGTTTCGTCTGTAACTAGTGTTCTATTTACTATTTCTATTTTTCTATTTAGCTGGAAGATAAATAACTATGCAGTTACAAGGAATCCCCTTGCACTGCAGCGCACACTTGCTGGCAAGGGAGATAAATTCATGAAAACACACAAGCCGACCCTGCAGCACAAATCTTGGAGAGATACCCAAGACATTCAATTGTGACAAGACACCAGAGGCTTTTGGAGGTGACCTGGATCCTAAGCCTGTACCCACATCTTCCTGTACAGCTGGTAATTTTTTTCCCAACATACCTCTGGCAAAGAAGGCTGAGCCAACTAAACCTGCCATCAAGCTCGCACAAGCCTAAAGCTATGCCATAGAGGTTGGCAAGAATGCATATGGCTTGTACTGTTCAGTTAGTTCCATCACTAACGGGTAAGACGAAGCTTCGCTCATAGAGAAGTGTAAAGCCACAAGCATGTGGGGTAAAGAATTAGAAACACGGCCAAGGCTTTGCTGTAAAATTGTACACACGGGACAGTGCATCTGTACTTGACATTGGGGCATCGCACATTTTCCCAAAGTGCCTCATTAGGAGACACAATGAGTGCTGCCACACTAGATTTTATAGGTGGTGCTACCAAGTCCCACTATTTCAGGGTCATGCATCACAGCCAGTGTGAGCCAACTGATCCAGGCATGTTGTCTTTGATGAGTTTTTGTAATGTTGTCACCAATACAGACGTAAATAATGGCACTAGCGCATTGGGCGCAAATGCATTTGCTTTTTAAACATTGCGGCGCAGGACGCGAAAATGATAACTGCGTCGGCTGAAACTAACAAAAACACTTGTGTTGCGGCTGGTGCCATATTGAATAAAACTTCACATAAACAATCTGGGGACATCAGAGACTTATTTTACATCTTATAAAAAGGGGCATAATAAGTAGCCTACCTTTTAAGATAATAGGGACAATCCTTTTAGACCATGCGCACCGACCATTTTTCACATCGTTAAACTAGCAAAAGTGGATTCGAACAATTGAAGTGTACTTGCGCTGTGCGCTTTAGACCATGCACTTAGATATGGCTCAGAGAATGTTTCCTGAGGTGCACTTATAACGTTAGTTTGGTTTTTACATCGAAAACTGTAATAATTTGGAAATAAATGGCCATATTCTACCCTGATTTTAGCCTGGCTAACGTCAGACCAAGTCTCATTTGAGACTTGGTCTGGGAACCACGTGTTCATTTTCTCGTATTTGAGGCGTGGTTTACGAATGCCCAGAGCCGTTTATTGGGCGCTATGAATGTCTATCAAATGCGCCTGAATGTAGCTCATAGCCAATCGCTTCAATTACACCAGATGACGTATGTAGAGTGACAGAAATTCGACGAGGAAAAATGGGTCAAAGATTTATTTGTACACGATGGCGTTTAGCGAATATTACCGTTTGTGCAAGATAAACATGAGGGTAGAAGGTAACGTCGAGTCTGATGCCATGTTGGATCCATAGATATAAACAAACTGCTTCGGTGTCTTCATCGTCTTGCTGCTCCCTCCCCGTTCTGTGATTGGTTCCCTTTTTCAGGGGAAAATCTGGTCCATGGTGTCCAGACTGCCTAGCAGCGTGAAAAAAATCGCGCTGCGAGCAAGGCATTATGGGGAAACCCAGGCTACCCTGATTTAGCCCTCTGACTTAAATTTAAATTAAATTTTGGCAAATGCCAAAGTGTCATATGTTTTGCTGTGCTTTGCCAGAGTGCTCTTATGCAAATCTTTTATTTTGTGTTTGTATTCATGCACGCAAATATGCACGCACACAACTACTTTTACTTTTGGCTAATTTGGTGGTTTAAAAGACCAAAGCTTCAGCAAAACCTTGCTGTTTGACTCAGAGGAACTAAGTTAATGTGTTTACTTGATGAATCAATGCTGCAGAACTTGATGCAACCATGCTCACTACCGAGCCCCTGACTGTCCAACGAGACAAATGTGATACCACTGAAAATCGGAGAATCTCCCCTTCACTGAACTTTTTAAATCATATAGATCAGATTAGCGTTTCATAGGTTTGCTCCAGGTAGTTTGTTAAGAGCTAATCAAATTTCAGAGGGATCTCCTGTCTATAGGTCTCCTCAAGTCATTCCACAAGTTACTGATCTGATATAGGTTTGGGCCCTGACTGGACCAAAATGTTGTTAAACTTTTTCTTCTTCTTAAAGCATTCTTTGTTGATTTAAATTTGTGTTTGTTGTTATTATCACACTCAAAATGAAATTCTATTTCATCTTTAGGTTTGTGATTTTGTTGCCAAAATAGAGTTGTATAGAGCAGAATCCTCCATAATGGTACTCACTGTGCATCAAGCGCTTCTGGCAGGTCTAGAATTTGGGATCAGAATGTTTGTTACTTACTTATTAATTAAAATATTTCAGAATAAAAAAAATAAAAAAACAAGAACACTATACCCCGGTTTCTCAGACAAGGCTTAAAGGGGAACAAGGCAACTCTAGCCATTTCTTCGCTGATTTTCACTTTTGTTGTCGCGTGTTTTCTCAACGAGCTCCCCCTACAGCTGTGGGCCGTATATTTCACAACACTGTAGTAAAAAAATCTCACTTGCGGCACCCTCCTCCCCCTTTCTACCGCTGCTTATGTGCATTTGTTATTATGGGAGCCGGCCAACTTTATCGTGTGGAGCTATGTCTACTGAGGTGGGTAATACATCATACACAGTATCATATAGCGTGTGTGTTTATGTTGAATTGCCGTAAAGCAGTTTGTGTTTCTCGCTCGTTCTCGCTTCTCATGAGACTTCCTATTTCCATCTTACCGGGAAGTTAGTCCACCTGTTGCAAGGTTGGTTTTCCGCTGGGGAACGCTTGGGGGTGCGGGGAAAGTCACCATTCTCACCAGAACAGGTTATTTAACCATTCAAATGATTTCTAAACCAGTTTATTAAGTTAAAATAGTTGCCAAGTTCCAATTTAAACCTAGTCTCAGACTAAAATGCATGTTTGAGCTGTTTTATTTGAAAGCAACTTGCACTGACATATCTTAAAATATCTCAAGATGCCTCAATATCTTAAAATGTCTCAAGATGCACAACAGTAATATTTTTTCTAATTCATGTTTATAAAAACTACTTAAATACCCTAATTGAACTAAGGCCTAATCCTGGCTTAATATAAGCCCTGTTTTTGAAACCAGGCCTATTTTTTCTTATTTAGCATGCAAAGTTAAGTTAACTTTAATCTTGTATCACATAGTCGCCGGCGATGCATACAAGATGTGATGTTAGTAGCTACCTCGATTTTTATAATTTTTTAAAGCTACTCCAGTAACGTCAGGAGCTATGGAAAATTTGCCTGCAGATCAATCACATCACTATGGCAGTGAGAATTTGAGAAGTCAGATGGTCTTTCAGTTGTTGCAAATGCGGCCAACAATGCGCCTGAACACACCTCATTTTCAGACCAGCAGCCCATGGTTGCACAAATGGGCGCAAATGCATTTGCTTTTTAAACAACGCGGCGCAGGATGCTAAAATGATAACAGCATTGGGCTGAAACTAACAAAAAACACTCACGTTGTGCCTGGTGCCACATTGTGCCGGTGTATGATAGGGCCCTCTGTGTGCGAGTGATGTATGTTTGTGTGGTTAAATGAAAACAGTGCATTAATATAGAACGAACCTGACCTGAACGTGTGACTGAACGTTTTATTGCACAACTTCGAGCCAATCAGATTTGAATATTTAGACAGACCATTTGTATAATTAATTACAATAAACTTGTAAACATTGGGTTGATTTTAATAACTTTAATATAGTTAAAATGTGCACCTAGCACTAACAAAATATTAGTATTAGATCAGCACAAAAAAGTTATCAAACATCCTTAAAATGTGGTGAAATGTACTCACTTGAGTATCTTCAGCTCACACACAGGCTTCTTCAGACCCTCACAGATCTCTTTGACTCCAGAGTCCAGCAGACGGCTGTTGTTCAGGTTCAGCTCTTTCAGGATGGTTTCAGAGGAGAGAACAGTAGCTAGAACTGAACAGCTTTTCTCTGTCAGCTCACAATTATTCAGCCTGAACACAGAAACAGCATTTATTATTATTCTGATTGTACGTCAGCACATATTCAACACAGCAGGTCAGATCAGCAGGTCTTCAATTTTGATCATACATGTTTTGATAGTCTCATATAATGAATTAACAGAGAAGTTATAATGTATAAATCATGTTGACTCACTTGATTTTCTCCACTTTGCTATGAGAGTCCATCAAAAGAGCAGAGAGCTTCTCTCCATCCAGATCTCCTAATTTATCTTCACTCAGATCCAGTTCTGTCAGCAATAATGGACTTTTACCCAGAACTTTAGTGAGATACTCACACGCTTCCTGTGCAGCATCACTTTTCAAAAACCTACAGAACATAGAAGAGTATTTTAGATAATTCTGTCAAAATGTAATTTTTTTGGATTACAGAAATGGTGTTAACTGATTTTCAAATTAGTTTGGGAGAAGTCTAATCAGAAAGTCAAAATTATGTAATTATGTTTTATCACAAGGTTCATGTCACAAAATATAGTTGTGTGACTTTTGAATTTCAGTAATAGATATGCTGTAAATTCCTCTACCTTTAATTGCAATTCCTCTCCAATTCCCAATCCCCTTAGTTTCATATAGCAGATATCACATTTGTGGCTTATTTGAAATAATTTAAGACATTAATCACCTGGTCTTTAATTTACATTGTTCATCTTGTAGTAAATCACTGAGCTCCTTCACTCCTGATTGTCCAGGATCATTTCCTGTGAGATCCAGCTCTATCAGGTGTGAAGATCTCAGAGCTGAAGCCAGAGCTTTATAACCTTCTTCACTGATACTGCAGTCTGAAAGTCTAGAACAGAAAGGACAATTTAACATTCAGATGATTATTCAGTTATTATTCTACAATTTATCAAAACAGACCAAAAATTGTGCATGTTCTTCACAAATTTTCACATTAAAATCATGAAATTGAACCAATAATAGCTTAAAATAAACTTATTAAACTGAATTTCTCATTAATACAGATTTACATATTAATTCATACTTTCAGTGCTTAGTACAATATTTAATAATACTGCAACTAATATTTTAGCCTTAATAATCTTCATCATTTTCAAGACTATAATATATATTATCATATTGAAATGTGGATAAATAAAAACACACACTTCAGTTTCGTCAATCTGCATTGTGTATTTTCCAACAGAGGACAGATCTTCTCAATTCCAGAGTTTCCTAGTTTATTCTCACTCAGATCCAGCTCTATCAGGTTTGAAGGGTTTGAATTAAACGCTGAAGTCAGAGCAGCACAACCTTCTGCTGTAATACTGCTATTATTCAGCCTGAAGAGAAAGAAAAAGGAAACACTTTCCAGTTAATCTTAAAACTTTCTTTATGATCAATGACAATGTTATTTTTATAGATATTTTACATGTAAAGTATTAGACCAAGTAAAATACTCACTTCAGTCTGTTGACTTTACAGTGTTTATCCTGCAGTAGAGCAGCGATCTGATTCACTCGTGTGTCTCCTAGTTCACGTTTACTCAGATTCAGCTCTCTCAGGAGTAACGGGCACCCACAATTATCACCCACAATTTTTCTCACATACTGACAGGCTTCCTCTGCAGGAAGACTTAAAAACCTGGAGATAGAGGAAGTACAATGACATTACGTGCCATATAATACATTTTCACAAGTTTTTCAAAGAGCCTTTAGTTCCCTTTCGAAAGGGAACTTGCACTGCGTCCTGAGACGCTTTGGGGAACGCCTCAGTGTGACTGATGACTGAAGTACTGTGTTATCACGGCAATCGTATTGGCTGGCGACAGCCATGACGTCACTACTAGTGCGACCAGGAAGTATAAAAGGGCACCTAGAGAACGTGTCATCCTCTTTTCGTTTCCCTTTTCAGGGACTGTGTTGCTGGTGCTGTAAAGAGAATATCATGACTTCTAACAAGCACTTCAGGAAGTGTGCCGACCCGTGTAAAAGATTTCAGACATCTGGTGACAATCATGTCCTCTGCTGTCTGGGTGAGGAGCTCGCATGCTCGGTCCTTGAGGGGTCAGCGTGCACGAACTGTGAGCGTTTTGTTAGTGAAAACGCTCCACTCTCGTCTGTCTCTCTTCTCTAGGGAAGAGGTGGAGAGGAGACTGAGATAGTGGGGATCTCAGATGGAGCTTGCTGAGGAGTTTGCGAGAGGTGTAAATGTCTTGCGGCCCTCAGTGGCTGACGAGGGTGAGCTGCTGGGAGAGGATGCACTGTCAGACGCTGAGAGTTGGTATTTTGAGTCTCAGGTCGAGCTAATGTTACTCCTCTCGTTCTAGAGAGTCATTTTGATGAGCATGTTGCTCCCTAGAGCCTCTACGCACAAGCCCGAGGATATGCCCTAGATATCCTTGGATGTTAGCTCTAAAGAGAGGAGCCTCCTGAGAATCAGGCTGCTCTAAATGCAGACGCCAGCCCCTCCCCTGAAGAAGGCTAAGCTAGCTATGTCACCAGTGGTTTATGTAAGCAGTCTGGTTCATGAGCCTCCTTTCAGAGCTGTATGCCCTTTTGTGAGTTGTTGGCCCTCTCTGGGCCTCCCGTACAGTAAGTGCCTCAGGTTGAGCGGGTGTAAAACCTTCTAATAACGTTGTGATAGCAGCTCCCAAGGGCTCTGAAGTGAGCATTGTGTGACAAAGCCCTACAGGGCTTTATGTTGTCTCCAAAGAAGAATAGATAGTACTCCCCTCTGTGAAGAAGGTATTTCTACAGAGTGCCTCGTTTACTGATAGCCGCCGGGTAAGCCTAGGTAGTACTTCCTCGTTTTAGAGGGTCATTATGCAGAGTACTTCACCACTGGTTGAATCATATCAGGCCTTCAGAGGTTTTAGAGGGTCATTATGCAGAGTACTTCACCACTGGTTGAATCATATCAGGCCTTCAGAGGTTTTATGGCCTCTATATGCTGAGCAAGCAGGACGTGTCAAGGTGACAGGTTTCCAGTTAAAGCCTCTCTCAAACGACAAGGCTGTCCCAGATACAGACTTTAGTACTCCCCTTTATTTTAAGGGTCGTCATGCTAAGTGTACAAAATTCCCCGCCTCACGCATGCGCGAGTCGAACTTGTTCAGACTTGCCTGATGCATGCGCAGAAAGTTTCATTCGGCAGCATCCAGTACAAAAGTTATACGGAGTTTCCTGGCATTGTTTATTTTCTTTCTAAAAGTCTTTTCCCTTGTGTGGTATTGCTGTGCGTTCATAACTATGTAAGTAGAACTATTTAATGTCATTGTAGACGTTTTTCATAGAGTGTCAGAGCGTGATTCAGTTTATTTTACCTCAGAAATATTATTGTCAACATAGCTACAGTCGAGCTCAGCGCTCGCACGTGTACGAGTCATCTTGTTTATTTTGTCAACTATGTTTATTCATTCGGGAAAGGGAGTTGCTTGTCATATGTTGATTAAAACATTTATCGATGCCTTATCGGCGTATTAGTTATGTGATAACGAGCGCACGGGAGTGCTAGAGCAGCGCACACACATTTGTAATCTGACACCTCTTGATAGCTGCAGCGGCAGATCGATCTGTTTAATGCAGCTGCATTTAGAATATATATTGTAATAAGCTCTGGTTTGCTGATACTTCATATAACTTAAACTTATCTGTGTATATTCTGTCATGTCATATTATCATTTATACTTATCCTTATTTTGTTCTCACAGAAACCACTTTGATACATATATCCACACAAACCCTGCAATTGTATGACCTAATAAACGTTGAAGATGGACAAGTTAACTCTGGAGTAGCTGCAGTTCTTTCTGACAGAAGAATTAGGCCAGTTGAGTTCCAACCATCTCACTGTGCGCAAAATATCCCACAATTTGGTCCTTCGAGCCGGATCGGGACATCAGCTGCGCTATGGCTACATCCAGAGATTACTACGAGGGAGAACAAGTGCCAGATCCTCGTCCAAGTCGTACCCGGCGGGTGCCCACCTACTTGGAGGATTATGTGCTTGATTATCCACTTCCACGTCATGTTCATTCTTCTCCAGCCGAGGTCGCTGCAGGAATCTCCCATACAAGCCAGGGCTATATTACTCCTGCTCCCAGGGACAGAGACTTTGAAAGTGGAAAGCTGCATCACTTAGAGGCCCGGTGGAAAGATTTAAGCAGTGAGATGAGAGAGCTTCAAATCAGAATGGACAGTGCGAGACAGGCATCCTTTGCATCTAGATCTCCTGCTTACGGACACTATGAGAGTCTTCCTCACATTGAACTCAGTAACACTGGATTAGAACCCTCTGTGACTGTAGCATCGTCCCCACAATATGAGGAAACAATTTACCACGAGCCCTCCATGCTGCTGCAGTCACAACCAAGCATTCGTCCACCTTATACAGCTCGTGTATCTTCCCTGCCTGGGCCACAGCCTCAGAGACCATTTGCTGAACTCCGACGATCAGACTCATGGCCCCCCACAGCTGCTCAGCCCGTTCAGCCTGCCTATCCTCAGGTACAGCCACAGTATCAGCCAATTTCAGTGCAGCCTGCACCAGCCCGCATACAGCCACCGCATCATCAATCAGCTGCTGTACAGCCTGCGCATTCTTATGTGCAGCCCCAACGTCAGCCAGTTACTGTACCATCTGCGCCAGCCTCACTGCAGCCACAGTACCAACATATTGTTCCAGCTCCAGTTCAGCCTGTTCCAGCGCAACCAGCGATGCATCCTCAACGTCCTTATCAATCACTGCCTCTGCCTCCACCTCCTTGGCCTGGACCACAACCACAGTATTATTATCCTGTCAATCCTGTGACACCTGGGCTAATGGAAATGGCCATTGCATCTTCCTATGGCATACCCAAACCAAAACTGGCAGTCTTCTCCTCAGGGAAAGAGAGTGATTTTCTTATGCTCAAGAAAGGATTGGACAGCATCCTTGGCCCACACAGACATCTAACAGAGGACTATAAATATCAAGTGCTTTTGGATCATCTACATCTGCCCGCTGCTTACCAGGTAGCTAAGAGATATGTCAATAGCCCATTTCCTTACACCAGTGCTATGCAGGCTCTTGAACAGAGATACGGTCAACCAAGACAGTTAATTCAGAGCGAGCTGAGAGCTATCCTCAATGCACCAGCCATTCGATCAGGTGATGCTCAGGGATTTGAAGACTTTGCGGCAGCTGTTAACACAATGGTGGGCATGTTGAACACGATGGATGGACCCTCTAGATACGAACTGCAGTGTGGCTCCCATGTTGACACTCTACTGACCAAACTGCCTGTCAGCCATAGAGACTCATTCATAGAGTACTGTCTCAACAAGCACATCATTGTGAGCGGCAGTTCTAGGACTTACACACTACCAGAATTTGCTGAGTGGCTGGATAGGAAGGCTCAGGCCATTCAAATATCTAGGCGTGTAACAGGGCCAGCGCATGCAGAGCCCTTTCGGCGAGAGCAGAAACCTCTTTCATATCCCAAAGCCAAGGCAGCCACAATTCTCACAGGCAGTGAACAACATAAAGTCATCAATTTGCCCTCCAGTTCCCTCACAGACACTAAAATAGCAGCTACAGTAAAAAAGCGGGATCGCTTTAAGCCCTTTTGTCCCTACTGCAACAACCATGAGCATTATCTCAATGCTTGTGCAGCCTTTTGCAAGTTAAACCACACACAAAGAGAAAGCTGGATTAAAGAGCAAAATAAATGCTGGAGGTGTGGACGAGGTCACAAACAGGACAGCTGCACGCTCAAGAAAACTTGCTCTACCTGTGGAGGACTCCACCTGCCTGTTCTGCATGAAGTTGCAATTTCTGCGGAAAAACAAAGCATACTCACAGTGAGCACAGCCACTTCTCAAGTTTACTTGGATCAGGTCAGTCATTCAGGCAGAGTGATGTTGAAAGTTGTCCCAGTAAGACATCGCAGTGGTAAAAAGTTCATGGACACACATGCTGTGTTAGATGATGGTTCGGAAAGAACACTTATTCTGCCAGCAGCAGTCAAACTTCTGGGCTTAAAAGGATCAGAAGAAACTTTGACTCTTAGAACAATAAGACAAGACCTTGTTCAGCTAAGAGGAAATGCAGTCTCCTTTGAGGTATCTGCGATATCACATCCAACTGTGAAACATCAAATCCAAAGAGCATTTACAGCTGAAGAGCTCAACCTGGCTGAACAGTCTTGTCCTGTGAATTCACTGAAAAGAAGATATGGTCACTTAAGGGACATTCCTTTGAAAGGTTTCACTAAAGTACAGCCTTTGCTACTCATAGGATCAGATTATCCACAGCTGATCACACCAAACTGCCCAATCCGTATGGGGCCGCTTGGTAGCCCTGTAGCTGTACACACTCTTCTTGGCTGGACAGTTCAAGGGCCAACAACCTTTCTCCAGCAACCCTCAAATGTAAGCTCTTGCCTCCATACCACATTCCTTCCTCCTACACAAGAGTTACGTCAACATGTTGAGCGGTTGTGGCAGCTTGACCTACTGCCACTAAGGAATGAGAAAGAAGTAGTCCGCTCCAGACAAGATAAAGCTGCACTGGCAATATTGGAGGAGAAAACGGTGCATGTTACAGTTGATGGTGTAACCCGCTATGCTACCCCATTACTTCATAAGCGAGACGCAGCTAAACTCCAAGCACCACCAAATGCTGTCATGGCTCTTTTAAGAGCTACAGAACGTCGCCTTGTTAATAATCCTGAATTGGCAAATGTGTATGACAGAGAGATACACAAGCTTGAGGAGGCAGGTTATGCAGTTCGAATAACCAACCCAGAAGCTGACAAATCCGGTGATTCATGGTACGTTCCTCACCACATTGTGCTTCACAATGACAAAGCCCGGGTAGTATTCAATTGCTCTTTCAGCTACAATCAAATGAGCCTAAATGACAATCTACTCCCTGGTCCCACTCTTGGTCCACCACTGCTGGGAGTCCTGCTCAGGTTCAGAGAGTATGCCGTTGCGATAAGTGGAGACATACGAGCCATGTTCCACCAGATCAGACTGTTACCTGAAGACCAGCCACTGCTCCGCTTTCTCTGGAGAGACATGGAAAGAGATCGCAACCCAGACATCTATGAATGGCGAGTGTTACCATTTGGGACCACCTGTAGTCCATGCTGCGCTACTTATTCCCTCCAGAGACATGTCATAGACAACAGTGAGGGCAATGAAGATGTGGTTAAGTCTGTCCAGCAGTCTTTCTATGTGGACAATTGCTTACAATCTCTCCAGTCTCAGCATCAGGCTAAGAAACTCATTGACAAAATGAGAGCATTGTTAGCAGCTGGTGGTTTCGACATAAGGCAGTGGGCTAGCAATGTTCCCAATGTGATTGCACATCTACCCGCCGAAGCCAAATCGGTAGGCTGCGAGCGGTGGCTTTCTGCAAACAAAACTGATCCACAAGAGTCGACCCTCGGCCTAGTGTGGCACTGTTCCCAGGACACTTTAGGTTATAAACACAGGCCTGTGTCAACAAGTGGGGAAACCTCAATGAGAGATGTCTATCGCATCCTGGCAAGCCAGTATGACCCACTAGGTTACATCATTCCGTTCACCACAAGGGCCAAAATCATGGTGCAATCACTATGGAAGAGGGTTGGAGGTTGGGATGAACCTCTGCCAGTTGACCTCTTCTCAGAATGGCACGCTTGGGAAGAAGAGCTTCCAAACCTACAGAGAATAACACTGCCTAGGTGTTACACACCAGCATGCAACAACACCTCCTCCATTATCGATATGCATGTCTTCTGTGATGCCTCGGAGAAGGCATATGGCTCTGTAGCCTATTTACGGGTGGAAACGGGTGATGACATCCAAATTGCATTCATCATGGCGAGATCACGGGTGGCACCCAAGAAGCAACTCTCCATTCCACGCCTTGAACTCTGTGCAGCATTGTCTGGAGCTCAGCTAGCCAAAACACTGAACACAGAACTTACACTCAACCTCAGACAGACAATCATGTGGACCGATTCAACAACCGTATTACACTGGATACAGTCTGAGTCATGCAACTATAAAGTGTTTGTTGGTACGCGAATCGCAGAGATTCAAGACCTCGTTGGATATGAGAACTGGAAATATGTGGACTCAAACAACAACCCTGCCGACGATATAACTCGGGGTAAAACCCTCATAGATCTGTCCCACACCTGCAGATGGAAGCAAGGTCCAGAATTTCTGCACCAATCTCCAGACCACTGGCCAATCCACCCATCAGTGCCAGTAGAAGATTCAGAAGAACTCCGTAAATCCACATTCTGTGGTAATGTCACAATCAGTGATGCCTCTTTACCTGATGTAGATAACTGCAAATCATGGGACGACCTCATCATGACCACATATCAGTCTCTGTATGGGGCGGTAGCACCCCTTATGTCTGCCACAGAACGCATAGAGACTGAAACTGCTGTACTCAGACGTGCACAAACTGAAAGTTTTCCTAAGGAAGTACATGCCCTTAAAGCCAATAAATCTGTGCATTCAAACAGTCGATTACACTCCCTTGCTCCAACTTTTGATCCTCATCTTAATCTGATTAGAGTGGGTGGTAGATTACGCAAAGCTGCAACACTGCCAGAGGATGCACTTCACCCTATTGTGTTGGCACCAGAACACCCCATAACAAAACTGCTAATCCAAGACTTTGATAACCGCCTGATGCATGCAGGTCCAGAAAGAGTCTTCGCAGAGCTAAGACGAACCTATTGGGTTCTCAGAGGCCGCCAGGTGGTAAAAAAGTACCAGAGACAATGCGCTGAGTGTAGGAAATGGCGTGGCAAGCCCATTGTACCTAAAATGGCAGACCTGCCTGCTTCCCGTCTGAGAATTAACCAGCCTCCATTCTGGTCCACAGGAGTTGATTGTTTTGGCCCCTATGTAATCAAAATTGGCAGACGGCAAGAAAAGAGATGGGGCATAATATTTAAATGTCTCACTACAAGATGCATACATCTCGACTTGTTATGCAGCATGGATGCAGATTCATTTTTACTAGCCCTCAGACGCTTCATAGCAAGGAGAGGAAAGCCCTTTGAGATGATCTGCGACAGAGGCACCAACTTCAAGGGGGGAGAGCGTGAGCTCTCTGAAGCCTTTGCCGAAATGGAAGCATCGCTCCAAGAGCAACTAGCCAAACAAAAAATTTCCTTCCAATTCAACCCACCTCATGCACCTCACTTCGGGGGAGTGTGGGAGAGGGAAATTAAATCAGTCAAGGCTGCCCTCCAAGTCGTTCTGAAAGATCACATCGTCTCGGAGGAAGTCCTTACCACAGTATTAATCGAAGTGGAAGGCATTGTAAATTCAAAACCCCTGGGGTATGTATCATCTGATATAGCAGATCCTGACCCTATTACCCCCAATTTGCTGCTTATGGGGCGGCGGGATGCTTCCCTACCTCAGGCTGTGTATGGACCCAGCAATCTACTTGGACGGCGCCGCTACAGACACAGCCAAGTGATCGCCGATCACTTCTGGACCCAGTTCCTCAGAGACTACCTACCCAGTCTTCAGCTTCGGCAGAAGTGGCAGAACATTACACCAAACCTAGCAGTCGATCAGGTTGTATTGATTGTGGACTTTCAACTTCCCAGAGCGCAATGGCCTGTCGGTAGGGTAACCCGAGTCCTACCAAGCGATGACGGTGCAATAAGAGCCGTCGAAGTTGACATCAAGGGCAAAACATATGTCCGCCCTGTTGCTAAACTCATTGTGTTACCTGAAATGCCTAAAGTTTAGTTCGTAGCACCATTAGATAAGCTGGGACATTTTGTGGACTTACAAATTTCCTGTGTAAATTTGTGGGGCGGCTGTACAAAATTCCCCGCCTCACGCATGCGCGAGTCGAACTTGTTCAGACTTGCCTGATGCATGCGCAGAAAGTTTCATTCGGCAGCATCCAGTACAAAAGTTATACGGAGTTTCCTGGCATTGTTTATTTTCTTTCTAAAAGTCTTTTCCCTTGTGTGGTATTGCTGTGCGTTCATAACTATGTAAGTAGAACTATTTAATGTCATTGTAGACGTTTTTCATAGAGTGTCAGAGCGTGATTCAGTTTATTTTACCTCAGAAATATTATTGTCAACATAGCTACAGTCGAGCTCAGCGCTCGCGCGTGTACGAGTCATCTTGTTTATTTTGTCAACTATGTTTATTCATTCGGGAAAGGGAGTTGCTTGTCATATGTTGATTAAAACATTTATCGATGCCTTATCGGCGTATTAGTTATGTGATAACGAGCGCACGGGAGTGCTAGAGCAGCGCACACACATTTGTAATCTGACACCTCTTGATAGCTGCAGCGGCAGATCGATCTGTTTAATGCAGCTGCATTTAGAATATATATTGTAATAAGCTCTGGTTTGCTGATACTTCATATAACTTAAACTTATCTGTGTATATTCTGTCATGTCATATTATCATTTATACTTATCCTTATTTTGTTCTCACAGAAACCACTTTGATACATATATCCACACAAACCCTGCAATTGTATGACCTAATAAACGTTGAAGATGGACAAGTTAACTCTGGAGTAGCTGCAGTTCTTTCTGACAGAAGAATTAGGCCAGTTGAGTTCCAACCATCTCACTGTGCGCAAAATATCCCACACTAAGTATGTTGCCTGCGGCCTCATTGCTAAGCTATATGGGTGTTGTAGGCTTCCTCTAATCAGAGAGTCATCATGCTGTAGCCTCCATTCCCCAGAGCTCCATGCAAACAGATTCGTCTTTGCAGGTAGAGTTAGGCCCCATCCACACTACTGCGTTTTAGTTTAGAAACGCAGAATTAAAACGAATACGATCTCCGTCCACACCAGTGTTTTAGCTGTGTATTAGAATTGATCTCAGTCCACATTAAAACGACTGAAAACACGGATCACGTGACTTTTGAGACTTTCAAACATCAAAATGTCATTTATTAATATGTATTTGTGTCAAAATGTCAAAATGACATATAAACATCTTTTCCTATTCTATTTCGTTTTCCGTGCGAGCCACGCGCCTGAGTTTTTTACTGTAAGAAAAATGTTCCAGCGGGTGGAGTTTACTGGTACGGAATATTACCTGTGTATACTTCATGACTGATGACACCCAATCATAGAGCCGAGCGTGAGCCTCTACGTCATCGTTTCTAAAGTCCTCCATTTTGACCCGTCTTCACTAAAATGCCCTCCGGAGATTCAAAACGCCAAACAGGTCAGCAGCGTTTCTAAACTTCTAAACCGTTTTAGTCTGGACGGGAGGTGCAAACGTAGCAAAATGTTGTTGGCTTCAGCTGATAGAGCATAATAGCCTCCCTGGTATGGGGGTTGACGTTGGTCCCCCTGAAAAGTAGCAGGCTAGAGCCATTTGGGTCTGGGCCATAAAGGAACCCCTCTCTAAGTCCTTCGTGTGAAATAACAAAGGTGCTCCCTCATTAAAGCATGAAACTTGGGCAGTGGCCGTAGGAGGTAGTGCTACTGACAGCCTGGTGCGTACCAGTAGTAAATGTATTTGTGCTTGTCACAGTCATGATTGGCAAACATCCCCTCAGCATGGGGGCATTAAAACTACTGCACATTAATAAAAAATAAATAAAAAAAATAAAACTCACCTCAGTGTCTTGAGTTGACACTTCTGATCCTGTAGTAGATCATCGAGCTCCTTCACTCCTGATTGTCCAGGATCATTTCCTCTGAGATCCAGCTCTATCAGGTGTGAAGGGTTTGATCTCAGAGCTGAAGCCAGAGCTTTATAACCTTCTTCTGTGATACTGCAGTCTGAAAGCCTACAACAGGAATGAAAATATAACATTCAGCTTATTAATCAGTTATTATTAAAATTACCTGAACAATTTTAAGCCCTAAAGGAAATGGTTCGTGAATTGTTTCTTTCTTGTACAAATTAGAGAATAGAAAAACTAGGATATAGAGGCAAATAAAAGAGACCTTTAATATGTTAGAAATCATCTGACCTGAGTTTCTCCAGTTTACAGTTATTTTTCAGTCCTTCAGAGAGCAGTGTCACTCCTGAATCCTGCAGATTATTATTGCTCAGGTCAAGATCCTTCAGAGTGCTGGAGTCTGAACTGAGAACTGAAGCCAGAGCTGAACAGCTTTCCTCTGTTAGATCACACTTGCTGAGCCTAAATAAAATATTACAAAACTTGATGAAGATATACAACTCTACCATATTAACTGTAGGAAGTAGAGAAGAGATCAGCAGACTACAACCTGAAAAGATTTTTTCGATCGTTATGAATTTTACTTTCCAGCTATTAGTAATACTGCTGTTTAAAAGTCTATAATTTTTTTTGATCTCATATAGTTGCTGTTTAAGTCTGACCTGAATGAGCCATTTGTATTAAAATGAGTTGTCTAATCAGTGAGAAGTATTCAAACCTTCTTTGAGACAATTTAGAGTGACTGTTAAAAGTTCCATTTTCTAGGTCAGGGGTGACAACCTTTTTGTCACGAAATGTCATTTTTAATTTTCCTAGTTAATCACTGTGCGACAAACACATACTTGCTACGTATGCATACACAACACACACTGCTGCAAGCATGTGAGTAATGCACATTTCTTAGAATTTATAAAATTATTACAAGGTCAACAAGGACCACATTGAGTGTGGGTGTGGCAGGCCTGCTCTTCTCCGAGAGTCATTCTGCTGTGGCCTCCGCTTCTCATAGCCCTGTGGAGGCGCTATAGGTCTCTGTTTTGGAGACTGTGGTCAGGTTCACTCTTGAGAGAGCGCTCACAGAGATGAATGACATGCTTGCTGACACTGACGTGTTCAGGTCGAGCTAACGTTACTCCTCTCGTTCTAGAGAGTATATTGCTCCCTAGAGCCTCTACGCACAAGCCCGAGGAAATGCCCTAGATATCCTTGGATGTTTGCTCTGAAGAAAAGAGCCTCCTGAGAATCATGAGGAGAATCCTGAAAGCCATTTTTAATAAAATGTGTTGTCTAATGAGTGAGAAGTATTCAAACCTTATTTGAGACAATTTAGACCGTTTAACCCTCTGGGGTCTAAGGTGTTTTTGGGGTCCTTGAGATGTTCTGACATGCCCTGACATTTTTGCTTTTTTTAGTTGCTTATAAACATATTAATGGCAAAGGTGTAAATTCACTCTATATAGCACAAACAGGGCTACCATCATATGTGAGCACCATGCATGTACATGTTTGTATTTTTGAGAGAATAATGTTTATGCATGGTTATTGAAAAAACTAAAAACTAAAGTTTCTGAAATAAGGCCATAAAACACATTCTAAATATGTGTCAATAAGACTTTTGACTAATGGATGTCGTCGCCTTTTTCTTCAAAATGATGTGAAAATTATCCTGCCTAATCATTCACATAACACAATGCATTGATTTAAATTTTGCAAAACACTTTCTGTCTGGAAAGGCAATATGCGGAGTGGGCGTCAACGATCATGCATATTTAGTGGTTCGCACCTGGAGACAATGGGGCCCGCATACTTAATGAGCCATTCATTCAGGTGTGTCACAAGAAAGAATGCAAGAGCAACAGTTGGAAGCATCTCGTGTTTTTTTATTTTTCCACAAATTGTGCTTGCAAATTGGCCTATAATATCAAAAGGAAAACATGTCTAGTAATTGTGCAGTTAATTCTCATACTGTATTTTCAGTTTTGGAATATTTATCCTCCCCCCTAAATTTGTCACTAATAAAACACAATAAAAAATTATTTTAAAGAAAAGGCTTATATTTACCTTTTATTAGTTTGTTTACATCTACCTTGTATTTTTTTTTATTAAAAAGGTTACAATTACAACAACAATTCAAGTGTAATCTTTCTTTGTAAAAACTAAAGTATACATTTTATCATACATATTTCAAAGTTAAGGATTCATTACTTTAATATAGCCTAGGCTACATTGGAATAAACACTATAACATATTATTTGATTATTTTTGACAAAACATACTACATTTAACATATGAGCAAAAATTGGCAAACAAAAGCTTATTTGAGGTGGCAGATATTTTACTGTAAAAATGTATAATCTATCCAAAACTCTTTCATATGTCTGTAACATAGTAACTTTCGTTTTTATTATAAGAAATATAAATGTTAATTTGCAGTTTAATACGTTGCTTATACAAATACATTTTATTTCATCATATTTCACTCGATTTTTACTCAGTAGCCTATAGCAATACAGTTTGCTAAAAGCGAAACATTCACAGACAGAAACGATTCCAATTTAAACCGTCTTTTGCCAGGTTGTGGTAAACAGCGGCATCTCTGCCGTTTATTCATTCATTCATGCACAGATACGCGCCGCACTTGAGAATGAAAAAAAAAACTTACTACATTATTCCATAGCCTCGGATCTGTTTCTCCTCGTACTTCTGAGGTAAATTTTCCATTATAGTATTATTCCTCACAGCGTTGCGAGACTGTGTAAACAAGTACAATGATCTGATGTGTTTTCTCGAGCTGATGTGGGCGTTCACAGTTTGCAGGATTGCCTCAGTCATTTGCGTTTGAATAGCGCGCGCTCTCCGTGGGCAGGGTCACATTACATCTGAATGAGCTCTAATTAGCTCGACTGGAATCGCTCTCTTTTAATGCAGATTTCACAAGATAAGAATATTTGTTTTTTATATAAATTACTTCATTTAAAAGAAGAGAATTCAAGCTTCATGCCTGTGTGTCTGTATGCCTGTTTGACTGAGTATTCGCTGAGTTATGGTTCATTTTCGGACGCGTTTCAGAATGGACTACACTGACAGAGAGAAGGCAGAACTCGCATCATGTTTATTTTTCTTTATTTGGCGAAAAGCACAACACTTTGTTTTTATTGTGAGTATACACAACAATAATACACACTTAACAGGATCGATTGATGTATAACACAAGCATATAAGATAAAAAGTAATATTTTATTTTATTTATTTGTTTTCACTGATAAGGAAAAAAACGAGCCTATCGCGCCGACCTCAGGGGTTTAAAGTTCAATTTTTTAGGTCAACGGTGAAGGCGCTTTATTAGTACCAAGGGTATACTAAATTTTTTACTGAACTAATTGCATTGAATTAACGTTACAAAGTGATGCTGCTTTAGTATCACTGTTGCACCCTCAGTTAAAGGTGAAGCAATGTTAAGACTTCCACCACAAATCAATGGTAATGCTATTGAATCAACATTACACTATGATTGATTCTACATCACTGATGCTGAATCAATATTGAAATTAACAAAAATAATCAATGGTAATTTTGTTAAATAAACGTTACACTATAATGTTGATTGTTCATTTCAGATTTGCTAACGAAACACATTCAGAAATATACATATGAAATTGGATCATGAAAAGTTGGTATCGATCCACCTTTCAGAATCAACTTTTGTGTAAATCCTGTGTTTTACTTACCCTCATGTGCTAAGTAGTCTGGTGTCAAATGAATTTCACATACTGTTATATGAATTTACTTGGACACATTCTCTTCATAAATGAAATGGGAGTTTATGGAAACTCTTGTGTTTATTATTACAGCCATCAACAGATCAGTTATAATGTTTACGTAGCTGAGACATATCACATCATTGCATGGTTATTGAAAAAACTAAAAACTAAAGTTTCTGAAATAAGGCCATAAAACACATTCTAAATATGTGTCAATAAGACTTTTGACTAATGGATGTCGTCGCCTTTTTCTTCAAAATGATGTGAAAATCATCCTGCCTAATCATTCACAAAACACAATACATTGATTTAAATCTTGTAAAACACTTTTTGTTTGTAAATATATATATATATATATATATATATATATATATATATATTTTTTTTTTTCACAAATTGTGCTTGTAAATTGTATAATATCCAAGGAAAACATGTCTAGTAATTGTGCAGTTAATTCTCATACTGTATTTTCAGTTTTGGAATATGTATCCTCTCCCCAAATTTGTCAATAATAAAACACAATAAAAATTATTTAAAGAAAATGCTTATATTTACCTTTTAAAATTTGTTTACATCTACCTTGTAAATATATATTTTTTATTAAAAAGGTTACAATTACAACAACAATTCAAGTGTAATCTTTCTTTGTAAAAACTAAAGTATACATTTTATCATACATATTTCAAAGTTAAGGATTCATTACTTTGAATATAGCCTACATTGACAAAACATGCTATATTTAACATATTAGCAAAAATTGGCAAACAAAAGCTTATTTGAGGTGGCAGATATTTTACAGTAAAAATGTGTAATCTATCCAAAACTAGTCAACTAAATGTTGTCTTTCATATGTCTGTAACATAGTTCTTTCGTTTTTATTATAATGAATATAAATGTTAATTTGCAGTTTAATACGTTGCTTATACAAATACATTTTATTTTAACATATTTCAGTCGATTTTTTCTCAGTATAGCAAAATAGTTTGCTAAAAGCGAAACATTCATTCACACACAGAAACGCAATTCAAATTTAAACCGTCTTTTTGCGAGTTGTGGTAAACAGCGCATCTCTGCCGTTCATTCATTCACACAGAAACGCAATTTACTTGAGAATGAAAAAAACTTACTACAGTATTCCATCCGTTGCTCCTCGAAATACCAGCACTTCTGAGTTACATTTTCCATTATTATTATTCCTCACAGCGCTGCGAGACAGTGTAAACAAATACAATGATCTGAATAAACTTGATTTGTTTTCTCGAGCTGATATGGGGGCGTTCACAGTTTGCGTGGATTACCTCAGTCATTTGCGTTTGAATAGCGCGCGCTCTCCGTGGGCGCCGGGGCAGATTAAAACGTAATGAGCTGAGATGAGAATGACTGAAATCTCTCTCTTTTCATAAAGATTACATAAACAGAGAATATTTTTTTATAATAAAAATTACTTCATTTAAAAGAAGAGAATTCAAGCTTCATGCCTGTGTGTCTGTATGCCTGAGTATTCGCTGAGTTATTGTTCATTTTCGGACGCGTTTCAGAATGGACTTCATTGACAGAGAGGAGGCAGAACTCGCATCATGTTTATTTTTCTTTATTTGGCGAAAAGCACAACACTTTGTTTTTATTGTGAGTATACACAAAAATAATACACACTTAACAGGATCGATTGATGTATAACAAGCATATAAGATAAAAAGTAATATTTTTTATTATTATTTATTTTTCACTGATAAGGAAAAAAAACGAGCCTATCGCGCCGGCGCGATAGCCGACCTCAGGGGGTTAAATGATGATTGTTTTCAGCTGGCACATTTATCAATGTACGATCAGTCATAGGATGGGATTGGCAGCATACGAATGTCTCATGAATCACACGTGAACCCTGTTGCAAGATGATTTCTGTGCTCGGATCTGCGCTCGTTTCTACGTTAGATTAATAAATGAGGCCCAAAGAGAAGCAGCAAAAAGGGAAGTTAAAATAAATTTTTAAAAGCTAAACAGGTATTAATGTGAAGTAGCTTGGTCTGGTATGAAAACTATAGGTGGTATATAGCAAAGTATGCTGTCAGGAATTCAGACATCAATTGCATTTCACAAAACGTTAGTCAACAATGTTTTTCATTATCAGCGTAGTACAACAAGCCAGTGTTTCCCGAAACCATCATTCCAACGAACATTCGCAAACAGCATTGCAAAGTAGTGTGGTTGGAACGACAGCTCAGTTAGATCAGATTTATTATATTCATCCTCTGGCTCACCGCAGTCTTATATGTGCCAAAGTACACAAATAGGACTATATTGAATTTTTTTTTTTTTTTTTCCTCAGAATGCTGGCAGATTTCACATTGATAAATCTATGGCTTTTATTGAAACAGTCTTGTCATTCACCCTTGTGCCGTGGTTTGGTAATTTATCTTTGAAGAGCAAATATTATTTGAACAAATTTGTCATGTGGGCTAATAAGATTATAGGTGAACTACAACTTAACCTAGCAGGTCTAACCAGCTGAAGCATAAGGCGAGTTCTATTTTTAGAGGTCGTTCCCACCCTTTATATGCTGATTTTCAGCTCCTACACTCTGGTTGTCAGTTTGTGGCCCGTAGGTGGATAACTAGACAATATAGGAATACTTTCGTACCTGCAGCAATAGAATTATTAAATAAAAATAGCAGAAAATGACATTTGTTGCTATGCATGGTATTTATGCAATTTAGGGGGTGGGTGAGTGTGTGTGTGTGTAGAGGCACACTGTCATGACCTTTTTCTTAAGAGTTTTTATACTTTTGGACATTATTACAATGATTTATGTTTTACTGTATGTTTTAATGTTTTATGGATTTAAAAAAAAAATGGATTGCTCAATCTCCTGTCTGCACAACAAATTTACCCTTGGGTACTAATAAAAGACACCTTGACCTTGATTATACTGAATGTTCATTGGATGAACAGATTAGTCAACTCAGATATTACCTCCACTATATCAATTCATTATTAATAATATTTAAAATATTTAAAAAATTTACCACAATTAATTAACAATATTTCCCTTTGTTCTAATTGTTACATCAAATAACTTACCAAAGTGTCTCCAATTTACACTTTAAACTCTCTTGTCCAGTGAAGAGCAGCTTCACTCCTGTATCCTGCAGATTATTATTGTTCATGTTCAACTTTTTCAGACTGGAATCTGATCCAAGAACTGCAGCCAGAGCTGAACAGCTTTTGTGTGTCAAGTTACAGTCATTTAGCCTACAAAAGAATGACAGATTACAGAGTTTTACACATAATACTTATATACTAAAATTATTATAAAATAGTAAAATTAGACTTTATTTCCACTGTATTCATTAGAGAAAAAAATATAAATGAAAAAAACTACTGATATAAATTAATTACATCGATGATATACATTCACAGATGGTATACAATTAAGAATTAAAGCAGATAAAACAAAAAGTAAAAGACTTACAGAGCTCTTTTGGAGGTTTTGATGACCCCTGATAGTCTAATTAGACACTCGTCTGATTTCTTAAATTTCTCAAGCTCGAAGTCCTCCAGCTCCTCCTCTGATGTCATCAACACAAAGGCCACAGCAGACCACTGGGCAGGTGAAAGGTCAGCAGATGAGAGACTTCCTTCTCTAAGTTGTGTTTGAATGTCTTTAACCAGAGTTTGGTCATTCAGTTCATTCAGACAGTAGAACAGATTGATGGACCTTTCTGGAGATAAATTTTCTCCTAACTTTTGCTTGATGTACTGAACTATGTCCTTGTTGCTCTGGTCATTGCTGTCTTGCTGTGTCAACAGACCTCGTAAGAGTGGATAATTAGACTGAAGTGATAGACCAAGAAGGAATCGAAGGAAAAGATCCAGATGTCCAATGTCACTTGCGAGCGCCTTGTCCACTGCAGTTTTCAGCAAATCAATCATGGCTTCATTTTTGGTTTCCTGCTCTGTAGACTCTTGAACAAACACACTTTTCTGGCTGCTGTCTAGAAAAAGATGTGCATAAAGGGCTGCAATAAACTCTTGAATGCTCATGTGAACAAAGCAGTACATGGTACCAATAATGATTCCCGTTTCCTCTTTAAAGATCTGTGTGCACATGCCTGAATACACTGATGCTTTAGAGGCATCAATACCACAGTCCTTCAGGTCTGTGTCATAGAAGATCAGGTTGTTTTTTTCCAGCTGATGAAATGCCAGTTTCCCCAGTGAAAGGATGGCATCTTTATCCCAGGAAACATCTGGTCTGTATTCTCCATCATACTTTTGTTTGCTCTGATGGATCTGAAAGCGGAGAAAGTGTGTGTACATTTGTGTCAGAGTCTTGGGAATGTCTTCAGTATTTGATTCCTGCAGTGTTATAGAGGCGTTCTCAGTCTGATTTTTGGGATTATTATTTATTTTCTCCTCCAAAATGTTTTGGAGAACAGTGGCTGAAATCCAGCAGAAGACTGGGATGTGGCACATGATGAAGAGACTCTTTGATTGTTTAACGTGATCAATGATTTTGTTGGCCATTTCCTCATCAGTGAATCTTTTTCTGAAGTACTCTTCCTTTTGTGCATCATTGAACCCTCTGACCTCTGTCACGCGGTCGACACAGTCAGGAGGAATCTTACTGGCAGCCGCTGGTCTGGTGGTGATCCAGATGAGAGCAGAAGGAAGCAGATCTCCCTTGATGAGGTTTGTTAGGAGAACATCCAGAGAGGCTGGTGACGATACATCACGCCACGTCTCATTGTCCTTAAAGTTTAAAGGAAGGCGACATTCATCCAGTCCATCAAGAATGAACAGGACTTTGTATTTATCCTCTCTTGTAAGGTTCAGTCCTTTTATCTCTGGGAAAAACTGACTAACAAGGTTCATCAAGCTTTGTTTTTCTTTCTCCTTTAAGTTCATCTCTCTGAATGGAAGAGGAAATATGAAGCTGATATCTTGATTTTCTTTTCCTTCGGCCCAATCCAGAATAAACTTTTGCACCGAGATGGATTTACCGATGCCAGCAACTCCTTGTGTCAGTACAGTTCTGATCTTCTTGCCTTGTTCAGGTGATTCAAACAAATTTGTGCATTCAATCTGTATCTCTTGTGATTCAGCACGCCTGGAAATCTCAATCTGTCTCACCTCATGTTCTGTATTGACCTGTTTACTGCCACCCTGAGTGATATAGAGATCTGTGTAGATGCTATTCAGAAGTGTGGAGTCCCCTTGCTTTGCAATTCCTTCAAACACACATTGATACTTCTTCTTCAGGTTCGATTTAAGTTGTCGTTGATGAATCAAGACAAGCTCATCTAAACACAAACAGAAATAAAAAAAATACTTGATCATACTTTTCTCTCCTGACTTTAAGTGACAACATGACAGATGGTCATGAGCCTCTTACCTTTTAGAGTATCTGCAAGTTCATCTTGCTTCATACTTTTTAGGAAGTGCAGTGTGATATCAAGAGCTGCTTCTTTGATGCTACACATGTCATCTACATAGTCCTGCACAAAGTATTGGGTGTTCTCCTTTTTTACTATTTTCTTAAACTTTTCCAGCTCATTCTTTAGGAAAACAATTATTTTGTGCTCAAGGTCCTAAAAGCATAAAAACAAAGATGGGTACAACAACAAAATTTAACCAAATTCACATCCATATATGAAACATATGGTTAAACAAATATCAGAAGTAAAACCATTAATGAAGCTGTGATAATGTGAAACTACAAATAGCATATAAAATAAAAATGAAAAAGGCAGAAAACCAGTTAGCTTGAGCAAACTATTTATATTGGTATATTTATATTGGTTCAACTATTGGTAAAATTATTGAAAGTACCTAGTTAAATGACAAACAAGTGTTTGCCTAAACAAAATTTAACCGGCGCATTGCTGCTGCTGGATTATGCTGTTTACTTCTTAGACAAAGGCAGTGAATGTAACACACATACCAGAATTAAGGTAGGCAAATATTAATATTACAGAATGTCAATATGACTGTGCCCCAAATCATACATAAATTACAAATCATACAGAATTGTTGAGTTGCTAAATATTTTTTACATATAATTGCAAGTTTAATGAAGCTGCTTGTCTACCAAAAATGAAAATATATGAGTCTAGCATTGTTGACATGTGGATGTGTACACAACTAAAATGCTAGGGGAAATGCTAAATACATTAATTAGTTGTCTTTTTAAAAATATAAATACACTATTTTACATTTGCTGAAAACGCCATTTGTTTATTATAATATAAATGTGAACAAGTACAAAACAATATTTTTCCATACCTGAAAGACCCAGATGAGATTTTCTCTGAACTTCTTGAAGCGGCAACTCTGAAAGTCTGTTTTTTTCTCATACTGTATCCTGTTAGCAAAATAAATGTGGTCATTGTTTATAGTATATCTAATAAAATATAGCATCTGCAATATTAGACAAAACTAGAACTGGAAACATCTTTTTTTTGCAAACAAATCTACAGTATGTTGATAAGAAGCTTCAAATGTATTCAATATAAGAACATTCTCAAGATCAGTATTACCCATGTTTTCTGTTTTTATTTCTTATGGGGTATTTTTTTATTACATGAAGGTATATGCAAGCATGCTTAGTGATTAATCTCTGTAAAAACTGACTGAAGACATCAATGCCACAGTCCAATAGCTAAAGAGAATATTATCACACAACTCATGTGACAAAGCAAATAAACACTATTTTTAAAGGGATAATTCACCCCAAAATTCTGTCATCATTTACTCATCCTTAAGTTATTCTAAACGTATACATTTTTAAGTTGTCCTCAAAACAAGATAAGATATTTTGAAGAATGTTCATAACCTGAACAAAAGTGCATGGTATTTTTTTACTACTATGGAAGTCAGTGGGGCTCAACAACTGTTTGGTTTTCATCATTATTCAAAATATCTTCTTTTTTGTTCAGCATAGAAACTTTTTTGTTCAGCAACTTGAGGGTGAGTAAATTATGATATAATTTTCATTTTTAGGTGAATGTAATAAGAGGTCCACTGGAAGCAAGTTTAAGTAGAACCCAAATGCAGTTTAATGAAAATCAGAAACAGACATAGAAACAAAAACATGGCGAGGCATGGCGAAAACAAACTCAGGAACAAGAACTTACTACGTGGTTACATCAGCAATACAAGACACCGACACACGGCAAACATGAGGGCTAAATACACACAAGACTAATGACTAGACAAGGGACACCTGTGAACAATGATCAAACAATCAGACAATAAACTCATGACAAGACACATGGCAGGATCACATGACTACAAGGGATCACATGACAGACAAGGAAGCAAACATGACAAGAACAAAACCAGACCAAAACCGTGACAGAATCCCCCCCTCTAAGGGCGTCTCCCGACGCCCAGCAACACATAAAAGTCCAGGTGGGTGGTGGAGCGGAGGCGGTCTTGGGGGAGGGATGGTGGGCCAGGCCCGTGCAGGGGGACAGGGCTAGAGACGTGGCATGACGTGGACGGACCTGGGTCGTGACGAGACGTGGGCGGGCCTGGGCCGTGACGAAGCTTGGGCGGACCAGGGCCGTGACGAAGCTTGGGCGGACCAGGGCCGTGACGAAGCTTGGGCGGACCAGGGCCGTGACGAAGCTTGGGCGGACCAGGGCCGTGACGAAGCTTGGGCGGACCAGGGCCGTGACGAAGCTTGGGCGGACCAGATAGCTCCGGCGGCCAGGGTGGACCAGACATCTCCGGTGGCCAGGGTGGACCAGACAGCTCTGGTGGCCAGGGTGGACCAGACAGCTCCGGTGGCCAGGGCGGATCTGGATGTGTGGGAGACCATGGCGTCGCCGCCTCCATGGTCCTATCCATGATCCTATTACCCCCTCCCAAAATTTTCTTGGGGAGAACCAGGGGGTATAGGACTGGCTCAGACTGGGCAGACGTGGCGAGATCAGGCGCTGGCTGGGCAGACGTGGCGAGATCAGGCGCTGGCTGGGCAGACGTGGCGAGATCAGGCGCTGGCTTGGCAGACGTGGCGAGATCAGGCGCTGGCTGGGCAGACGTGGCGAGATCAGGCGCTGGCTGGGCAGACGTGGCGAGATCAGGCGCTGGCTGGGCAGACGTGGCGAGATCAGGCGCTGGCTGGGCAGACGTGGCGTGAACAGGCTCTGGCTCGGCAGACGTGACGTGAACAGGCTCTGGCTCGGCAGACGTGACGTGAACAGGCTCTGGCTCGGCAGACGTGACGTGAACAGGCTCTGGCTCGGCAGACGTGACGTGAACAGGCTCTGGCTCGGCAGACGTGACGTGAACAGGCTCTGGCTCGGCAGACGTGACGTGAACAGGCTCTGGCTCGGCAGACGTGACGTGAACTTCAAATGTGTGCACCGACCACACACACCATATGGCTGTGGCCATAATTGTTAGTGTAGCCATGACTGAGGGCTCAGGTTCAGGCGTGGCGGCGGCCATCTTGTCAGGAGACACAGGCTCGGCGGCGGCCATCTTGTCAGGAGACACAGGCTCGGCGGCGGCCATCTTGTCAGGAGACACAGGCTCGGCGGCGGCCATCTTGTCAGGAGACACCGGCTCGGTGGCCGACGTGGCGTGAAGAGACCCAGACATGGCAGGCATGACGTGAAGAGACCCAGACATGGCAGGCATGACGTGAAGAGACTCAGGCTTGGCAGGCATGACGTGAAGAGACCCAGACATGGCAGGCATGACGTGAAGAGACCCAGACATGGCAGGCATGACGTGAAGAGATTCAGGCTTGGCAGACATGACGTGAAGAGATTCAGGCTTGGCAGACATGACGTGAAGAGACTCAGGCTTGGCAGGCATGACGTGAAGAGATTCAGACATGGCAGACATGACGTGAAGAGACTCAGGCTTGGCACGCATGACGGATACTGTGGATTTGTGGGGCTTCTCAAAACCCACAGTAAATGAGGAACCGCTCAATAATAAAGCATAATCCATGTATTGTTCAAGTGAGAAATGAATTTTTCCCCCAGGCAGTCCACAGCGCAAAGGTTCGTCTAAACCATGTCTAAAAATGTCCTTGAGTGCTACATCATTAAAATCTACCTTGTGACAGAGTTCGCAAAAGTCCTTGACATAATCCTCTACGGTCCGGTTGTCCTGACGAAGACGAAGGAGGTCAACTGCTGGGTTCATAGTTTAGGTCTTGTATTATGTAATAAGAGGTCCACTGGAAGCAAGTTTAAGTAGAACCCAAATGCAGTTTAATGAAAATCAGAAACAGACATAGAAACAAAAACATGACGAGGCATGGCGAAAACAAACTCAGGAACAAGAACTTACTACGTGGTTACATCAGCAATACAAGACACCGACACACGGCAAACATGAGGGCTAAATACACACAAGACTAATGACTAGACAAGGGACACCTGTGAACAATGATCAAACAATCAGACAATAAACTCATGACAAGACACATGGCAGGATCACATGACTACAAGGGATCACATGACAGACAAGGAAGCAAACATGACAAGAACAAAACCAGACCAAAACCGTGACAGTGAACTATCCGTTTATGTATTTTAACAAATGCAAGGTGCTGAATTTTCTTCAAAAGGCACAATGTACAACATTTTAAAAGCCAGGTCATTCGCATAAAAAATATATTATTATAATATTATAATAATAATAATAATAATAATAATAATAATAATAATTATGAATTCTAGCATGGTTAATCATTTATGTTGTAAATTAAACTAAAATGTGAACTGTGTTATTTAAAAGTTGTGTTTGTGTCCCCACCTGTTGAGAAGAAAAGATGCCAGTTCCACATCACTGTTCATTCCCTTTTGAACCTTTAGACTTTCCCACCGTGTAATTTCTGCACCAATATTTACTGTGGTCTTTTGTCCTTTGATACTAAATCACACAAAACAACAAATCACTAGGAAACTAAAAGATTCACAGATGTCACAGATACCTCTATCCAACACTGACCATTTCAGAAAAAGGTTTTAATGTAAAAAAAGTTTCATGATACTCACTGAAATACTTCCTAACACAATAAATATGTGACCAACAAGAAACACAAGAAATACCTTTTGGTTGATGTTGTTTTCTCTGGCAGTCCACCATCTTTTGAATGGTCACTCCTCATAGACACTAGGCTGAACTCAGGTGAGCCGGATATTTCCCTAATACACAAAGAGAAAAGAGAATCGATGTATTGCAGGAGGTCCCACTGTAACTGATATCTACATCTGCTATACAGTTCTGTTAGCTTACATAGACACAACATTCCCCCTTTTCTTTTAAGTATTTTGGTTAAGGTACAGTCTTGGAACATTACAACATAATACCATACTCTATTCCAAACACTGTAAGTACTACAGAATTAAAGAATTACTTTGAAACAATTTACCTCTTTATATAAAACAAGTTGTTTTAGCAAAACAAATGGTGGATTAACTCCTAGCACTTTCTTTAAGGAGTGCCTTAAGGACAAGCCACAGCATGTGTTGTCTGTCCCTTTAATACTCATGCACACATCTAATATAGACACGCATCCGACTGTTTATTTTCACATTAAACTGTGTTTATGTAAACCTTGTGTGTATTTGACAGTATTAGCACAATAAGATGGGAATGATAACTTTGTCCAGTAAATGCACTGTGAGACAGCCTTTTAGAGTGCACGCGCTTCGGGTGTACCTGCTCAAAAAAGCGCATGTAATAACAGCACGTGTATCAATTTTTAACTGGCAAGGCATTAAAACGCATGCAAATAATAAACTGAATAACTGTTATAATTGCAGTGTTCTCTTACCACAGCGTTAACATGTGATGTGAATGTATGCCGTGTTGTACAGTATGTTGAGACAAAAGTGCCAGAACTTTCTTCAAAAGCATATTGTGGAGATATTTTATTAGTCCACGATCAAAAATCTTGATATTGCATACCCTTAGCTGAGTCGCAGCGGGAACTGCGATGTCTAATGTCTCCACCAGGCTAGATTATAATAATAATGCAGTTACAAGAATAACTGTACTGTCTATTCCTGACCAATCGGTAGTAACAGTAACAGCTGTTCAGTTTGTATACTGCTTGTGACGAACAATGAAGACTGGATGCAAGATGCAAGTAAAAGACTTTATTAGTTGATTGTAGACAACAAGGTCAGACGGACACAAAGTTGGACAAAGAAAGGTGACGCAGGGACTTCGACAGGCAACCCAGTGGTAGTTAATGGTGATTGGTGATCTCAGTGAAGCAATGCAGGAATCCAGGAAGACGACGAGGAACAAGAAGAATCCACAACCAGGAAGCCACGAGACGAGCACAGAACAGGGAACACACACCGGGGAAGCCACAACGAATTGACAACGTGAGACACCAGTTACTGAACATATAAAGGGACAAACAAGTGGTAACAGCTGCCGCTGCTAATCAGTGGTGATCAGCGGCCACACCCACAGACAAACACTCAGGAGATGAGAGAGAGAGACAGTGAATTCATGAAACGTGACACTGCTGCTCTTAAATTAAATTCTTCTTAAATACTCATTTTAAAAATGTTCCCTCTGTTCATTAAAGCGCAGGTGGATGGTGGCCAGACATCACAAAAAAGCCAAAACAAGCCTGTTAAAAAAGCAATATAATACAACCATCAGAATCGGATCACGAGATTCCAAAAGATGTCCACCTCTAATACTGAGCTTTGATTCTGTAAAACTGCCAAAGTGCCTTCTGTGTGAACTCAAACAAGGTATCAAGTCCTAGTAATATTCCAATTATTAATCCCAGAACAAGAGACAAAGGTGGCGATAAAGACGCAAATAATTTCTACAACTGGAAGTAATAAGCATCCAGCTACTGTGCCACTTGCCATCAGCATAGATGGCAAAATAATTCATAATTCGGTAACACTTTACAATAAGGTTCATTGGTTAACATTAGTTAACTACATTAGTTAGCAGAAACTAATAATGAACTGGACTGATACAGCATTTATTAAGCTCGATGGTGTTTTAAGCCCCCAATGGCTCCTTGGAGGCAGCTAACCCTACCCTCAACCTTAAACCTACCCATCCCCTCGCTGCCTGGAAGGCGCCATTGGGGGCTAAAAACACCAAACACCATTTATTAATCTTTGTTCATGTTAATTTTAACATTTACTAATACTTTATTAAAATCTTGTTAACATTAGATAATGCACTGTGAGCTAAAATGAACAAACAATGAACAGCAGTATTTTTAATAACTAACGTTAACAAAGATTAAATACAGTAAGAAATCTATTGCTTATGGTTAGTTTATGTTAGTAAATACATTAACTAATGTTAACTAATGAACCTTGTTGTTAAGTGTATAATTCCCATAGTACTCTGTGATGAATGGATATGATATAAAATACTTTTTAGTAGATGATATTTTTTTCTTCCTGAAAAAAAATAAAAAAATTACTTTTAACTGGAATTTGCAACATTTCACCTGTCAGGATTACACCCTCAATCAGTCCTCAATCACCGTCATCATTCACTCCGCCCACTCGTTCACAATCACCAGAGTTCTAATCACCAGCTCACCCTTCATAAACTGCACTCACCCCTTCAGTCCTCGTCTGGTCTCGTCTCTAAATGGACACACAGACTCACCTCTCTCATCCCGTTACTTACCTGTATACCCGACCTTCTTCAGCCTGCTGTATTCCGCTCCAGATCCAAGTCATTGTCACCTGCAAGAGAGACATTGTTACTTTACAGATAAGTCTTCCTAAACTGTCTATAATCTGCTTACTCACCGTTATCTCTGGAACCGATCCATTCTGCTGAATAAATCACATTATATACTTACCATCCTGTTTGCGTCTTGTCTGAAACCTGACAGAAGACCAGAACCAAAGATGCAGAATCCTTCGGATTCCGGAGAGGATCATCCACCGGCGAGTCCACCTGTCGCCCCCACAACCAGCCCACAAACAGCATCACTATCTGCACTTCCGCGTTCATCGGCTACTTCGTTCACTGTCTCTGCCAGTCCCATGGCCCGACCAGCGAAATTCACCGGTGAGGCGGAGGACTGCAGTGGGTTCCTACTACAGGTATCGCTCCATTTCACTATGCAACAACATCATTTTACCAACGACTCAGCCCGTGTTGCAATCATCATCTCCCTCTTGTCCGGACGAGCACTCCAGTGGGCGCAATCGCTATGGAATTCCAATTCCGATGCAGTTAAGTCAACGGATCAATTCATTTAACAATTTTTTGTTTTGTTTTTTTAAAAAGTTTTTGGCCAAGCAGCAGCCGATCTCTCCGTTCATGACCAGCTCTTCAATCTTCGACAAGGAGAAACTTCCGTGATTGATTATGCTCTTCAGTTCCGTACTCTGGCGGCATCTAGTGGTTGGAACGAAGCAGCGTTGATTACAGCTTTTCGTCATGGTCTTAATCCCAATATTCGACAACTACTTGTGGTCTACGATGACAACATGGGAATTGAGAATCTTATCCAAAAGACCATCCGCGTTTCTCAGCACTTATCTGCCTGCGATCAATCTGAACCCACTGTAAGTCTTCCGCCCTCGGTTCCATCAAGCACTCCTCCAGCACCCGAGCCCATGGAGATTGGTTCCTCACATCTGCCTACTTCTGAACGCCAAAGACGCATACTTCATCATCTATGCCTATATTGTGCTTCAGATAAACATCTCCTCAGCACTTGTCCAGTTCGACCTCCTCGCCCAGCGGTAAGCTCCATTCAAGGTCATCCTAAAATTGAAATGTTGAATCGTACTACTGTGCATCTCCTGACCTCCCGTGCTTCTGTCTCAGCACAAGCCCTCATCGACTCTGGCTCTGTGGGGAACTTCATTTCCACAACGCTTCTCCAAAAGCTGAATCTCCGTAAACGCCGTAGTCAGCAAGATCTTCAAATCCATACCATCCTGGGAAAACCGCTGGGCAGAGGTCACATTCGGTATCATACTCCTACGTTAACTCTTCGTATTGGATGTCTGCATTCTGAGGAAATCCCTTTTATGGTGCTGGAGGAGTCCACTGCTGAGCTCATCCTGGGATGCCCGTGGCTGGTACAACATCAACCGACCCTCCACTGGAAATCCGGTGAGATCCTTCGCTGGGGAGATAACTGTCATTCATCTTGTCTATCTTCAATCAAGAAAAGTTCTTCTTCGTCTTTATCATCGCCCTCTCAGTCAAGATCCAAGGTTCCTGTCTATTCCACCTCCGTCGAGATCAGGATTACACCCTCAATCAGTCCTCAATCACCGTCATCATTCACTCCGCCCACTCGTTCACAATCACCAGAGTTCTAATCACCAGCTCACCCTTCATAAACTGCACTCACCCCTTCAGTCGTCGTCTGGTCTCGTCTCTAAATGGACACACAGACTCACCTCTCTCATCCCGTTACTTACCTGTATACCCGACCTTCTTCAGCCTGCTGTATTCCGCTCCAGATCCAAGTCATCGTCACCTGCAAGAGAGACATTGTTACTTAACAGATAAGTCTTCCTAACTGTCTATAATCTGCTTACTCACCGTTATCTCTGGAACCGATCCATTCTGCTGAATAAATCACATTATATACTTACCATCCTGTTTGTGTCTTGTCTGAAACCTGACATAATTTCTTTAAATGAGAATGAATAGTGTTTTATACTCTCTCTGCTGTGTGTCATTAGGAAAAAATCATTCTCGAGCTCTGAATCCTTGAAGAGTGACCATTCAAAAGTTGGTGGACCGAACTCCAGCAAATTTCAGTTAAAAGTAGAAAAGAAGGCAGTTACGACTATGAATGGATGGATTTAGGTTGGATTTGTTTTTGCATGAGTGACATATTTCCTGACACTAATGGACCCACTGTCGTGGCATATGAAATGATTTGGCCTCAACCACATTTAAATGTAATTGTATGGGCACATATTGTTGTTGTTCATTACTTCTTTCAAATATCATACATTAGTAAGGCTTTTTGCCATCAGTGCAATCATTCATTTCAATGTTGTACCTAAACACCTCATACAGACAGTGACACAAGTGTGCCACAACTTAAAGTCAAACATATATTTACAGTGATCTTTCATTAATTAAACATTCTTTAGTCACATAACAAATTGCACATTGTAAAGTAGTTTTCATAAAACCCTGTCTCCATGACAAATTTATTCAAAAATAAATAAATTATTAAACTTAACAAAAGCAAAGGTTTTAAGCCCGGACACACCAAACCGACGACAAAGAACTATTGTTGATGAAAGCCGACTGTGTCGTCGCCTCGCATCGCCTGCATTGGGGGGAAAAGCTGCACTTGAACACACAGAGAACTACAGCCAACTGTCAGCTAAAATGCGGTTACAAAGTTGTAAATGAGACAACTGTCTATTTCTGAAGATATATTCATCTATATTCGTCATTCAAAAAGGGAAACTGACGCTGCCGGCTGCAGATACACAATCCATAAACAAAGCAGTGCGTGCTTGCCGTTTTGAATATAAATCCTGCTAAACATTTTCTTTATTCCACTCCGCTCATGTTAATATTGAAATACTCGCCACGGAACACTCAGGTAAGATGATGTTATATTAGAACAGCCTTCTATCTGTACCGTTTTGACTTCTTTGCTCACTGTTCTGCTATTATTCTCGTGCACTGACTCGTTCACTAAGCTGAACAGCCAATCAGAGTTCTCTCTCTCACTGACAGCCCGACACCGATTCAACATGTCAAACACGCCGGCTTGGTGTGTCCAGGGCTTTAAAGTGACAGCAGCCTAATATACCTGTTGCTGCTTGTCAATGTTAATCAAACAACAAAAGAAAATCACTCACTGATCTTGACTGAATAACTTCAGTACCTTTAATAAGAATCAATGTATATTAAAACCATACAGTGAGTATATGCAGTATTTTAATATTAAAGGGGAGCTATTATGCCCCTTTTCACAAGATGTAAAATAAGTCTCTGATGTCCCCAGAAGTGTGTATGTGAAGTTTTAGCTTAAAATACCCAACAGATAATTTTTTACAGCATGTTTAAATTGTCACTTTTTGGTGCTCAGATAAACGCGCTATTTTAGTGTGTACCCTTTAAATGCAAATAAGCTGCTGCTGCATGGCACAGGGGGCGGAGTGTCATGAGCTTGCGCTCAGTCTCAGGACAATTTCATTTCACGGAATGATGATAATATCAGAAACTCTCAGTAACGGTGTTCATTTCGACCCGGAGTCGGACAATAATGCCTACAGAGTCAGAGTGTTGTATGGAGCAGGAACAGGTATAGTTTACTTTAATAAGGTTATAACATATTTGTCATCTGCTTGTAGGCCTATGTATCCACTATTAATAGCCTACAAGTCTGCTGTTTCGCACCAGGTCCGAATGATGATCAAAAATATACTGATGAGTTTAATCAAGTTTATTGTACATCTCACAAAAGATGAAGCGTCAGTTTTACTCCAGAAAATCACCGTAAGAGCTGAATAAACACAGTATAAGAAGTGCGTAACTTAAGTACATAAACAAATTTCGGTAGAGTTGAGGGAACATTTTCTTTGAAAACAAAATAATTCCACCTCGTCTTCAGCGGCTGCCTCAGATTTCGGGAGTAAATAGAGAGAGCTATGTGGATTAATATATCCAGCCACACAGCACCTACAGCGCTTGGGAGACATTCTCGTCAGTGCAGCAATGGCGGATGTGTACAACTCGCTGTGAACTCGATCAGGGCGGGTCTATGTTAACCCTCTGAGGTCGGCAATTGGCGGGCGCGTTTTGCTGGATTTTCTCCACATTGTAGCACTATAAACTTAAATTACTCCATCATTTATGGTCATACAGAAAAAAGAAATATAAAAAAAGAATCTGTGATATTTCTACTTTTGTATGTGTCCACTTACAATCAAATCAAAACATTGTGCTTTTGTAAAATAAAGAAAATAAACAGGGTGTGCGTTATGCCTCTCCGTCGCGGTGAACTTTTTTTTCTTGAGCACATCTATAAACTGAAACAAAACTCAGCGAATACTTGTCACACATTTATGAGCCATATACATTTATAAACATTTAAGTGTGTACTTTAAAATGATTGGATTCAAACTGAAAACAAATATTCTCTGTTTAAGTAATTTGTATAAAACCAACAAGATGTCCAGCTTCTCAAACGCTTCCTAATTATTTTTTAATTTACCACGCCCACTCGCGCAAAAGAGATTCACATGCAAATCTCCACATGGAACGCGATCGCGCTCATTAGGCCTACATCAAAAACAAAACACCAAAACACTTCACAAGTCTCTGCTTTTAGACGCGCCTGAGCTTACATTGGATTTACCTCAGAAGAAGAAAGTGATTTGAAGACAAGAAAGATGTAAGGTAAGAAATTCTTACATATTAGTTTGCTGTTGTTGCATAAATTTCACATTGCAGTTGAACTGTTGCTAGATATATGGTGAATATTATAATATTTAGACCCGTGTTTACTGTTACTGTGTTTGTGGGTATCTGCTCAAACATAGATATGTATATGGTAACCATAATGTTTTATATTTGAGCGCGATCGTGTTTGAATGTATCATACTTTGGATCGTGATCGCGTTTGAATGTATCATATTTTGCAGCGCGATCGCGTTTGAATGTATCATATTTTGGATCGTGATCGCATTTGAAAAGCAAACGGCTTCATGTTTTTACTATTATCTCATTTCATATCATCATAACGAATGGAAACATTTGAAGTAACATGATAATCAATATATTTTTCTCTAGCTTAGTTGTTACTGAAATCTTTTGGAAGATTTATACTGCTACAGGTTATTGTTATTATTATTTTATCCAGCACTGTGCATAGCTTATGCCTACAAGGCACAACAAACCTGCTGTTCATTATATTATATATTGTTGGAAACATTTGTGTGTGTGTGTGTGTGTGTGTGTGTGTGTGTGTGTGTGTGTGTGTGTGTGTGTGTGTGTGTGTGTGTGTGTGTGTTTGTGTGTTTGTGTGTGTCTGTGTGTGTATTCTGTGAATTTTAAAAAGCAATTTTAACCAGAAAAATCTCAAATTTATTCCCAAAATCGTGCAGGCCTTTCTCTTGATATCAGTATGTTCACTTTTATTTTCAGGGCCCAGATGCCACTGAGGACTTCAATATTCACATGAGTCTCTATACATGAACATGGTAAAGTGAATATCAAACACCTTGGAAATGAAAGGTATGTACAATGTTAATAGGAATGGCACAAAGGTCTCTGTCTTTGGATCATTGTTTTCAATAAGTGCTTTTTTGGCATTTGTTGTGTATCTTTGGACTATGTTGTGTATCTTTGGACTATGTTGTGTTGTAAATAAATCCAAACAATTTAAAAGCCATTCTTTTTTAAATCTCCTCATTTACAGTATTGTGCAAGGTTGCTCAGAATGACAGGGCCTGATAGCTCCTAATAGGGCCGTTAGGGGAGGGTCTTTGTCTTTCTCAGGTGTGAAAAGCTTACATATTAATGACCTCCGCATAAAGCTTTTTCACACAAAACACGTCGTAAAAATAAATCAATAAATTGTCTTATCTGAATGAGCAGTCGGGGTAATTTTCACATAGTTTTAGAGCAAATATTCTAGGCTACGTGATACAATTTTCAAAAGTCTTGTGAAGAAATAATCAGTATGGGTTTAATGGCCTTATTTCAGTGAGAATTTTTTTTTGGTATTTTCACAAACCACGCATAAATGTCATTCTCAAAACTACAAACTTTTACATACATGCTGCTGATATATTATTGTAGCAGAGTTTGTGCTGAATACAGTGTAATTAGACTTAAGCCATGAAAATGTCACAAGTAACAGAAATAAGCACAAATGTCAGAGCATGTCAGAACACCTCCAGGGCCCAGAAAACAGCTCAGACCTCAGAGGGTTAAAACGGCAGTGTCTGTCTGTCAACACTCGTAGGCGGGGCATTACATTACTGCCGTGATCAGTACATTAGACCTATCACTCCGGAGACTGTAAGATGGATCATGAACAGTTGGTACAGATCCATCCTCGAGTAACAATGGGAGTAAATGATGTCCAAACAGCATGCAAAAGTGAATTTTGCATAAAAGGTCCCCTTTAAATAGTAAAGTTATATATATATATATCAGTCTGGTGAGTAAACTAAAAAATTGACTAGCCAATGGCGATTCTATTGCCAATGTGTGTGTAGACGGTTGCAATTATATCTAAACAAAACTCAGTAACTAAGAATATTTTGTATGAATATTTAGCATGCATATTTATTTTGTGTTATTTTCATCACGTCTCACCTCAGTGTCTTGAGTTGACAGTTCTGATCCTGTAGTAAATCACTGAGCTCCTTCACTCCTGATTGTCCAGGATAATTTCCTGTGAGATCCAGCTCTATCAGGTGTGAAGGGTTTGATCTCAGAGCTGAAGCCAGAGCTTTATAACCTTCTTCTGTGATACTGCAATCTGAAAGTCTAGAAAAAAAAGAGAATTTATAAAATTGGATAGGGTTGTGCCGATAGACGATAGTATCGTGTATCGACCATAGTCAGAGATTTCGCTGCTGGCAGATGCCTTTGACGATATCAATACGATAATTAGCTCATTTTCCCATTAATGTATTAAATTATTATTATTATGAAGCTAGTATTGTTATTAAATTAATTAGGAACTACAATTAATTTACCTTGCCTAAATTCATAACAACATCACCACCTAACCACACTTGCGACATCACCGACGCGTGCGTATGGGATCCATTCACAAACTGTCAAGAGTGCTTGTTTTAACAGACGCATCAATCTTATACAGAGCCAAGATGAAGACGGCATCGTTGTTCGTCAGTAGGCTATTTTGTTTCCATAGCACATTAACAAAACATTTAATGACACTAATAACACTAAAAACAATACAATTACAAAATATTAATGATAATAATAATATCACTAAAATTATAGGCCTAATAACAGTCTTTAGTAGCACAACTCTATCTGTGAAAATCAAAAGCAACTTCAAACACTTGTTTAACAAGTAATATTCTTCTAATTGTTTCACTGTCAATAATGTAAGTCCACAAGAGAAATATTAAGCCAGTAAATTAAGATAGTTGCTATACCGTTATATCCACCGTCGTCTCTGAGAGAACGCGCCGTTAATGCAGCGAAAGCGGAGTTCATTTTTGCTGTCATTTTCAGGGAATGAGCGCGTTTACATGCACGTTATTAATTATGCTGAATAAACTGACAATGCATGTGGTCATGTAAACGCATTAACCCGTTTTTCTTTATCAGAGTCAAGTCATAACGATCGAGTTTTAGATTTTTGCCTTTGATTTCTCCCGGCATTTAAAACACAACCCGCGTTCTTTGGGCTTATTGAAGTGCGATATGTGAAGTGCATACAGACAGAGAGAGCACTGGTAGAGGACATATATCACAAACTCTGACTCTTTCTTGACCTAAGAAATTATTAAAACGTGTTCTCATCTCGTGCAGAAGTACAGTCAAAATGCTGCATCTGTAATGCCTGGCTCACACTACAGGAGTTTTAGGCCGATTTATGCCCGATTTACCCCTCCCGAGAATCGGAGAAAAAATCTTGTCGGTGACCTCGATCGGTTCCGATGTTCGGCGCAGATTATCTGGTAATGTGATGCGTTCACAGATTGAATCTTGCACCTCCTGATCTGCTCTCACACAAATCGGGCTCGCCCTGATCATATCAAACATGTTCGATATTTAAGATTTTAAATCGGGATGAGCAAGACTGTGATTACGTCAGTGCTGTCAAAATAGCCAGGAAACAAGTAGGCTGTCATGCTGAAGAAATTTCCCTTGAGGTAATTTTGAGTGACTCAACTCGATATGCGTTTTTATCTCCATTTATTTATTGCTAAATAAATAAGTGTTACGCTGTGGTCAGCAGGCACAAAGACGAGTACATGTTCAGTAATGAAACCGAAACTAAAAAGCGCGTTAAAACGAAGTGGTTTAAAATGAAGATACAATTTCAAAATAAGAGTCGGGTCCACATAATATAAACACAACATAAACCTGACAATGAGCTTGCTAGATCATTGTTATATAAAAGTTAATTCCTTGAATCTCACTTTACCGCGATTTTCAAATCTTGTAGTGTGAGCATGTTTAAGATTTGAGGGAAGAAAATCTGCAAAGATTCTCCTTAAGTGTGTGCTGCGACCAGATTTCAAAATCGGTTAGGATTTTAAAACTCCTGTAGTGTGAGCCAGGCATAACGGCATGAGAGGATAATGTGTGTCCGTAAATTTCCCGCTAACTTGTTGAAATACTCCCGAGTCAGATACAAGAATGATTATAGGATCTTTTTTTACCTCACTATACCGGGAAATAACCTGATTTAGCCTATTAATAAACACTCCACCTTTGCTAGCAAAATAGAAAACAATTCTCATATATATAACGAACTAATAAAACAAGCAAATTAACGAGTAAATAAGCAAGTTAATAATCAAACAAGTAAGCCCCGCCCCCCTCACGATAATATCGTGTATCGCCGATCTCACAGGCTGACGATAGGACGATATGAAAATGGAGCATATCGCCCAACACTAACTGACCAACTTTATTGTGTTTTGAAATAAATAAAAAATGTGACAGCTGCATCACACTCTAAAAGAGTTGGGACTGAGGCATGTTTACCACTGTGTAACATCATCTTTTCTTTTAAATAAACTTTTTAACTGTTTGGGAATTACAGTTTTGCAAGTGGAATTTTTGCCTAATCTCGCTTGTTACAAGACTTCAGCTACTAAACAGTCCATGGTTGTTGTTCTCTGATTCTCCTTTTCATGATGAGCCATACATTTTCAATAAGAGAGATCTGGGGCCGGATTCACAAAACATCTTAAAGGGTTAGTTCACCCAAAAATGAAAATTATGTCAGTAATTACTCACCCTCATGTTGTTCCAACCGCGTAAGACCTTCGTTCACCTTCGGAACACAAATTAAGATATTTTTGATTAAATCTGAGAGTTGTCTAACTCCTCCATAGGCTTCTAAGGGACCGAAACTTGCTGGCCCAGAAAAGTTATTAAAGAAATCGTTAATATAGTCCAAGTGACTACAGTGGCTTAATTTTAAGTATATCAAGCGACGAGAATACTTTTTGTGCGCAAAAACAAACAAAAATAACGACTTTATTCCACTATTCATTTCCTTCTCTCTGGGCCTCGTAGTGTTTTTGCGCTGCACGTCTGTGTTGCACGTCATCACGCATCACACACATGACTAGCTTCGGCCAATAGTGAGCATACGTGGTGACGTGTAACACAGACACGCTGCGCAAAAACACTACGTGAACCGACTAGAGGCCCAGAGAGAAGGAAATGAATAGTGGAATAAAGTCGTTATTTTTGTTTGTTTTTGCGCACAAAAAGTATTCTCGTCGCTTGATATACTTAATGTAGTGCCACTGTAGTTACTTGGACTATTTTAACAATGTTTTTAATAACTATTCTGGGCCGGCGAGTTTCGGTCCCTCTGGAAGCCTATGGAAGAGTCAGAATTCTGTCAGATTTTATCAAAAATATCTTAATTTGTGTTCCGAAGATGAACGAAAGACTTACATGGTTGGAACAACATGAGAGTGAGTAATTACTGACAGAATTTTCATTTTTGGGTGAACTAACCCTTTAAAGGGCACTTATTATGCCCCTTTTCACAAGATGTAAAATAAGTCTCTGATGTCCCCGGAGTGTGTATGTGAAGTTTTAGCTCAAAATACCCCACAGATCATTTTTTACAGCATGTTTAAATTGTCACTTTTTGGGGCTCAGAAATACACACCGTTTTTGTGTGTGTCCCTTTAAATGCAAATGAGCTGTTGTTGCCGGTAAAGAGGGCGGAGCTTCAAGAGCTCATGCTTAGTCAGGACAATATCATGATATAATATCAAAAACAGAAACTCTCAGTAACGCTGTTCATTTCGACCCGGAGTCGGACAATAATGCCCACAGAGACAGAGAATATATGCTGTATATAGAACAGGTATAGGTTTAGTTTAATAACAGTTATAATGTATTTGTCATCTGCTTTTATCCACTATTAATACAAGCCTGTTGTAGCGGACCACAGTTTTACTCCAGAAAATCACTGTAAGAGCTGAATGAATACAGTAAAAGAAGTGCGCATTAAAGTCTTATCCATAAACTCTCAATCTCTCCGTTTCATTATCATCAAGAAACACAGCAAAGTACACAAAACACTTGTTACAACTAACAGTAAACAAATATATACACCTTTTCAGTGGGTGCTTAATAAACTGGTAAACTTTATATCCGTAAAACGACTCGATGAGCTGTCATAAAGTGCATCCTCTCCCTTCCATTACTGCCGTAATCAGTACATTAGGCCTATCACTCCAGAGACTGTAAGATGGATCATGAACAGTTGGTACTGATCCATCCTCGAGTAACAACGGGAGTAAATGATGTCCAAACAGCATACAGAAGTGAATTTTGCATAATAGGTCCCCTTTAAATAGTGCTTGATTATCATTATATACTGCTTAATTGACTGATGTTAACAGTGTACATTCAGATATTTAAAAAGCTGTGGCATTTTACAAAGAAAAGCAGATTTGATGGAATCATATATATATATATATATATATATATATATATATATATATATATATATATATATATATATATATATATATATATATATATATATTTATCAGTCTGGTGAGTAAACTAAAAAATTGACTAGCCAATGGCAATTCTATTGCCAAGGTGTGTGTAGACCCCCCGCTACAAAACCTGTGGAGCTTATTGTATTACTGAAAGAATATTTTGTATGAATATTTAGCATGCATATTTATTTTGTGTTATTTTCATCACGTCTCACCTCAGTGTCTTGAGTTGACAGTTCTGATCCTGTAGTAAATCACTGAGCTCCTTCACTCCTGATTGTCCAGGATCATTTCCTCTGAGATCCAGCTCTATCAGGTGTGAAGGGTTTGATCTCAGAGCTGAAGCCAGAGCTTTATAACCTTCTTCTGTGATACTGCAGTCTGAAAGTCTAGAAAAAAAGAGAATTTATAAAATTCATCAAATTATTGTCTATTTTAAGATTAATATATTTAAACATATTTCATACTGTTCAACAGTGTTGGGGAGTAGCGAGCTACAGTACAAGTCACGATACCACTAATATTAACTACATATTTTAGTTTCTGGACAGTAGCTCAGATTAGGGCTGTCAATCTTCCTCTATAATACTATTTGAATTCCATTCCTTATTTTATTAAATATTCGAATAGTATTCGAATATTAAATGCTCAAATTCATCCTATTATTAATATTTACGACATTACACAGTCTTATGGATCGCCAATGCGTGATGTTGATCGCACTCATATCTTCACAGATAAACCATCAGTTTGTCTGTTATCGCCTCTTGGCGGACAGCAGTTAAGCCCCGTGATGAGGAGAGAGGCAGAACATAAGTAATTCTTGCCTGTTTTAGCGGCGGTTCCTCGGACAGATCGCCTAGCTTGTCAGGCTTTAAGTTGTCATAAAAAAGTAACGTATATTTTTCTCTCCGTTTTGGCCTTCCGTCCACAATGAGACAGCGTTTTTATTAATGAAAACTAGGGCTGTCAGTTAACGCGTTATTAACGGTGTTAACGCAAACCCATTTTAACGCGATACATTTTTTTTATCGCGCGATTAACGGTCTTTTTGGCCTAGCAAACTTTGTCGTTTTTTTCACATGCTTTTGCAACAGGACGCGGCATGCGCGGCGCTGCTCTATGAAACCCATTCATTTCAATGGCTTGCGCCGCGCGAGGACGTTTTGTTGCTTCGTCGACCAAAGCGCAAGCGGATCTAGCTAGACCGGAAACAAAACAGCAGGCACGCGCACACACTTGTTTGGGCTTGCGAGCCAGCCAAATAGTAGGTTAACGTTACGTTTTGAGTGGATGACGAGCGCGAGACGCCGAAATGGATGCCAATAAGATTCTGAATGGAAAGTTTACTTTTAAAAAGTTGCCAAATGGTTCCATTGACTAGACCAAAGTGATCTGTGTGTTTTGTCGTTGTGAACTGAGCTATCATCATCGCAGTACGTCCAGTCTGAAACACCACTTGATGATGGCCACACACACACACACACACACACACACACACACACACACAGGTGATGCGAATTTTCCAAACCCTCGTCAATATCAGGACCTCGTCAGGATTTCTTTCACCCTATTATTTATGGACAGTGTTACATTGTGTGAGAGATTATTTGCTCCAAGTGAGAATGTTAGTGTGAAATTAAACACAGTATTGCCAATGTTGTTTTCAATAATAAAAAAATCTGCACAAAGCAAGCCAATCCGCTTTTTTCATGTTGATAAGAGCATTAAAATGAGAAAAAAATAATGGGACAAAAATAAATCAAGAGACATTTAGAATAGATAAAAATGTGTGATTAATCGCGAGTTAACTATGACATTAATGCGATTAATCGCGATTAAATATTTTAATCGTTTGACAGCACTAATGAAAACGCACTCCAAAGTGGATACATTTGAAAACGCCGTTTTCACGTTGTAGTGTGGACTGTGAATCAAATTGTTGATCTCCGTTACCGTGGAGACATTCCTCTCCGCGATTTTTGACAGTTGTTATGATGATACAGCGTGGATTACGTGCACAATTGTGTTACGATTCAAAAACTTTATTGTTTATCAGACGAAACAAAAGCATTTCATTTTCACATGCGTGTGCCAAGGCGGCGAGAAAGGCAAGATTGCATTTTTTTTTTCAAATATACATAAAAAAGCAATATTCGAATAGGAACTTCAGCATTCGAATAGTATTGATTTTTTTAATATTCGAATTATATTCGAATTTCAGAATTCGTTCCAACAGCCCTAGCTCAGATACTTTAAAACATTTTAGCTTTTCCAGTAGCTAGCTACTTTTTCCAAGTAGCCGTGTAGCGCGACTGAAAGCTACACTCCATTTTGCATTCTGATGAATCATGAGCCTGTAATGCATTGAAGCAGCGCAGTGTCTTCTTACTAGATAAACTACATTTGTTCATTACCACCATCTGTTGTTACATCATGCATTTTGCGACTTTACAGTCAAACAAGAGATTGTCTGATGATTATAAAAAGGATGAACAGGAATGGATATTTCACGTGAATCGGCTGTAATTTATGCAAACCAAAGATTAAAATTCAGTCTACTTTAAAGACTTAAAGCGCATATGGAAGGTGAATAATAGTTTTTTAAATGTACTTATCCTGCTTTACTGCACTCTAAATTATAATAATGAACCACCAAAGATTAAACTGTCCCGTTAGTTTTTTAATGAACCTAAAAGATCACTAATCGAACTGAAATAAAATTGCAATATAGTAGTGCGCTTACTACTTGACAAAGGATGGTTGCGGGGGGATTTCAAGCAAAGCGTGAACAGCTCGATTTGCGTCTCAGAGCGGCTCTTTTCACAGTAAATAGCCTACCGCATGTGCTGTGAGTTTAACCTGCATTTTTGATTACTCCTGTGTATCCAGTTTGCATACATTTTGTTCTTGTATTGATGTTACATTTGTAAAAATGTTGCACTTTGACTGTAAGTTTGTGACATAGGCTATATTTTTGTGTGTTTTGGATAGTTTACAAAATCAAACAATTGGGACACTTTTTTCCATTGAAATGACTGGGAAAAATTGTCCCAGTCAACCTGAATTCACCCCACTCATTGAAACCATAATTGCATTAAAACATGTTGTTTTAAACCCCCCAAATATTTTACTTACAACATTCTTCATTAACAAATATTCAGTTATTTGTAACAATGTCATTGTAAAAAAGATGGTTCAATGTAGCTAGCTACTTTTTCTGTATAGAAACTTGTAGAGTAGCTACAAGCGTGAATGTAACTTTAACTTTTGAGCAGCTTGTAGCTTGTCAAACTATAGATTCAGAGTAGCTTCCCCAACACTGCTGTTAAAACATAAACTACTATGAAAAACATTCAAGTTAAGTGGAACCAAACAATAGTTCATTGAACTCACCTGAGTTTCTCCAGTGTGCAGTTTGTATTTTCTAATCCGTTCTGGAGTTTCTTCACTCCTGAATCCTGCAGATTATTGTTGCTGATGTCAAGCTCTTTCAGACTGGAGTTTGATCTCAGGACTGTAGCGAGAGCTGAACAGCTTTCCTCTGTTAGACCACACTTACGCAGCCTAAAATGATGAACAGGAGAGGAAGAATTTACAAACACCTGTCCAGAGAAGTTGGTACATTTTGTAAAATGCAATAAAATCAACAGTCTGTTATTTGTTACTTTTCTTTGACCAATATTTAACTGACCTTTAAGTAACACAGAAGAGATTTCCAATGTTTTCACTGACCAACTTAATTGTGTTTTGAAATAAATAAAAAATGTGACGGCTGCATCACACTCTAAAAGAGTTGGGACTGAGGCATGTGTAACATCATCTTTTCTTTTAAATAAACTTTTTAACTGTTTGGGAATTACAGTTTTGCAAGTGGAATTTTTGCCTAATCTCGCTTGTTACAAGACTTCAGCTACTAAACAGTCCATGGTTGTTGTTCTCTGATTCTCCTTTTCATGATGAGCCATACATTTTCAATAAGAGAGATCTGGGGCTGGATTCACAAAACATCCTAAAGGGCACATATTATGCCCCTTTTCACAAGATGTAAAATAAATCTCTGATGTCTCCAGAGTGTGTATGTGAAGTTTTAGCTCAAAATACCCCACAGATCATTTTTTACAGCATGTTTAAATTGTCACTTTTTGGGGCTCAGAAATACACACCGTTTTTGTGTGTGTCCCTTTAAATGCAAATGAGCTGCTGTTGCCGGCAAAGAGGGCGGAGCTTCAAAAGCTCATGCTTAGTCAGGACAATATCATGATATAATATCAAAAACAGAAACTCTCAGTAACGCTGTTCATTTCGACCCGGAGTCGGACAATAATGCCCACAGAGACAGAGAATATATGCTGTATATAGAACAGGTATAGTTTAGTTTAATAACAGTTATAATGTATTTGTCATCTGCTTTTATCCACTATTAATACAAGCCTGTTGTAGCGGACCACAGTTTTACTCCAGAAAATCACTGTAAGAGCTGAATGAACACAGTATAAGAAGTGTGCATTAAAGTCTTATCCATAAACTCTCTCTCTCTCCATTTCATTATCAAGAAACACAGCAAAGTACACAAAACACTTGTTACAACTAACAGTAAACAAATATATACACCTTTTCAGTGGGTGCTTAATAAACTGGTAGCCTTTATATCCGTAAAACGACTCGATGAGCTGTCATAAAGTGCATCCTCTCCCTTCCATTACTGCCGTAATCAGTACATTAGGCCTATCACTCCAGAGACTGTAAGATGGATCATGAACAGTTGGTACTGATCCATCCTCGAGTAACAACGGGAGTAGATGTCTGTTATGTCCAAGACTGTTATGTGACTGTTATGAACAATTAAAGGTCCCGTATTATGCCCCTTTTCACAAGATGTAAAATAAGTCTCTGATGTCCCCAGAGTGTGTATGTGAAGTTTCAGCTCAAAATACCCAACAGATCATTTTTTACAGCATGTTTAAATGGTCATTTTTTGGGGCACAGAAAAACGCTCTGTTTTAGTGTGTGCCCTTTAAATGGAAATAAGCTGCTGCTGGACGACCCAGGGGGCGGAGCTTCATGAGCTCACGCTCAGTCTGTCAGGACAATTTCATCTCATGGAATGATGATAATATCAGAAACTCTCAGTAATGGCGTTCATTTCGAGTCGGACAACAATGCCTACAGAGTCAGAGTGCTGTATAGAGATGAAACAGGTATAGTTTAGTAGTTTAACTAAGGTTATTATAACGTATTTGTCATCTGCTTGTAGGCTATGTATCCATTATTTATTAATAGCCTAACGTTACAAGTCTGCTGTCTGAATGATGATCAAACATATACTGATGAGTTTAATAAAGTTTATTGTACATCACACAAAAGATGAAGATATTATTTATGCTCTAACAGCAACATTACACACTAACTAAAGTTTGAAACATGGGATCACGAAGAACGGTACCTTTAAATGATAATTGTTCACGTTAAACCATATAGATTTTTGGGTGAATTTCAGTTGATCTCAGCATGAGAGAGAAAAGGAACGGGGGAATGGGGGGGTCAAGGGAAAGAGATGTAGATTAGGATGATGCCTAGTTGAGACTTGCGTCTCGAAGGGTGATGCTAATTTCACAAGAGAGAGTTCAAATGTTAATTTCCAGAAAGGTCCTTTGTCTTCTCAGGGAGTAGTTGTTCCTCAAACAGACTGCCCGGCATTTTCTAATTTCATTTTCCCATTCTATGAGTGGCCATCTGTTTTCAATGAGCTAACTTCGGCAGCTTGGTGTCATTTATACACTCATTAACCCTATGAGGTCGGCAAACGCGTCCACGTGTTTTGCTGGATTTTCTTCACATTGTAGCACTATAAACTTAAATTACTCGGTCATTTATGGTCATACAGAAAAAAGAAATATAAAAAAAGAATCTGTGATATTTTTACTTTTGTATGTGTCCACTTACAATCAAATCAAACCATTGTGCTTTTGTAAAATAAAGAAAATAAACAGGGTGTGAACTTTTTTTTCTTGAGCAGGTCTATAAACTGAAACAAAACTCAGCGAATACTTGTCACACATTTATGAGCCATATACCTTTATAAACATTTAAGTGTGTACTTTTAAATGATCGGATTCAAACTGAAAACAAATATTCTCTGTTTAAGTAATTTGTATAAAACCAACAAGATGTCCAGCTTCTCAAACGAATCTCCACATGGAACGCGAACGCGCTCGTTACCTCAAAAACAAAGCAGCAAAACACTTCACAAGTCTCTGCTTTTCGTCGAGTTTGAAAGACGCGCTGTGAGCTTACATTGGATTTACCTCAGAAGAAGAAGAATGCGATTTGAAGACAAGAAAGATGTAAGGTAAGACATTCTTACATATTAGTTTGTTATTGTTGCATAAATTTCACATTGCAGTTGAACTGTTGCTAGATATATGGTGGATATTATAATATTTAGACCCGTGTTTACTGTTACTGTGTTTGTGGATATCTGCTCAAACGTAGATATGTATATGGTAACCATAATGTTTTATATTTGAGCGCGATCGCATTTGAATGTATCATATTTGATACATTCGAAAAGCAAAACGCACAAAACGGCTTCATGTTTTTATTATTATCTCATTTCATATCATCATAACGAATGGAAACATTTGAAGTAACATGATAATCAATATATTTTTCTCTAGCTTAGTTGTTACTGAAATATTTTGGAAGATTTATAGGCTGCTATGGTTATTGTTGTTATTATTTTATGCAGCACTGCACATAGCTTATGCCTACAAGGCACAACAAACCTGGTGTTCATTATATTATATATTTCTGGAAACATTTACATTTTTACATTTATTCATTTAGCTGACGCTTTTATCCAAAGCGACTTACAATTGCTATACATGTCAGAGGTCGCACGCCTCTGGAGCAACTAGGGGTTAAGTGTCTTGCTCAGGGACACATTGGTGTCTCACAGTGGATTCGAACCCACTGTGGATTCACACCAAAGGCATGTGTCTTATCCACTGCGCCATCACCACCCCTGACATTTCTGTGTGTGTGTGTGTGTGTGTGTGTGTGTGTGTGTGTGTGTGTGTGTGTGTGTGTGTGTGTGTGTGTGTGTGTGTGTGTGTGTGTGTGTGTGTGTGTGTGTGTGTGTGTGTGTGTGTGTGTGTGTGTGTGTGTGTGTGTGTGTGTGTGTGTGTGTTCTGTGAATTTTAAAAAGCAATTTTAACCAGAAAAATCTAAAATGTATTCCCAAAATCGTGCAGGCCTTTCTCTTGATATCAGTATGTTCACTTTTTTTTTTTTTTTTTTTTCAGGGCCCAGATGCCACTGAGTCTTGCTGACTTCAACATTCACATGAGTCTCTGTACATGAACCTGGTAAAGTGAAAATCAAACACCTTGGAAATGAAAGGTATGTACAATGTTTTTAGGAATGGCACAAAGGTCTCTGTCTTTGGATCATTGTTTTCAATGAGTGCTTTTTTGTCATTTGTTGTGTATCTTTGGATTATGTTGTGTTGTAAATAAATCAAACAATCTAAAAGCCATTCTTTTTTAAATCTCCTCATTCTTTGTGCAAGGTTGCTCAGAATGATAGGGCTTGATAGCTCCTAATAGGGCCGTTAGGGGAGGGTCTTTGTCTTTCTCAGGTGTGAAAAGCTTACATATTAATGAGCTCCCGCATAAAGCTTTGTCACACAAAACACGTCGTAAAGATTTTAAATCAATATCTTGTCTTATCTGAATGAGCAGTCAGGGTGATTTTCACATAGTTTTAGAGCAAATATTATAGGCTACGTCATACAATTTTCAAAAGTCTTGTGAAGAAATAATCAGTATGGGTTTCATGACCTTATTTCAGTGAGAATTTTTTTTTGTATTTTCACAAACCACGCATAAATGTCATTATCTCAAAACTACAAACTTTTACACACATGCTGCTGATATATTATTGTAGCAGAGTTTGTGCTGAATACAGTGTAATTAGACTTTAGCCATGAAAATGTCACAAGTTACAGAAATAAGCACAAATGTCAGAGCATGTCAGAACACCTCCAGGGCCCAGAAAACGTGTGACAAGTATTCGCTGAGTTTTGTTTCAGTTTATAGACCTGCTTAAGAAAAAAAAGTTCACCGTGACGGAGAGGCAGAACGCACACCCTGTTTATTTTCTTTATTTTACAAAAGCACAATGTTTTGATTTGATTGTAAGTGGACACATACAAAAGTAGAAATATCACAGATTCTTTTTTTGTATTTCTTTTTTCTGTATGACCATAAATGACGGAGTAATTTAAGTTTATAGTTCTACAATGTGAAGAAAATCCAGCAAAACGCGCGGGCGCGTTTGCCGACCTCAGAGGGTTAAAGAAGGGTTTCAAACTAATTTTAGGGCCAGATGGGCAGAATTACTTTTTTTTTTAAACCTTAGTGTGCTGACAATTACATTAATATTAACCATACAAACTACAATTCTGCCTGTGTTAACGTATACAAATTGTGTGTGTTTTACACAAGCTGTTTTTTGCAGGTCCGGAATAGAGATTGGCCAAAATAAAATAAAAATATTTAAAAAAATCAATCTAGATCTATGGTCAGTGGAGCAGTGCATCTCTATTTTTATCATTGTTCAAATCATCCCGCTGGCCGGATTAGACAATAGCTATACCCATAGGCCATATTCAGCTCACGGCCGTATGTTTGACACCCCTGCCTTACAGTGTTTTGGTCACCTGATTTCTTTGAGACACTTTAAATGTACTATAACAAGTGAACACAATACTCACATCAGTGTGTTGATTTCACAGAGTTTATCCTGCAGTAGAGCAGCGATCTGATTCACTCGTGTGTCTCCTAGTTTACGTTCATTCAGATTCAGCTCTCTCAGGAATAACGGATTTTTACCCAAAATGTCTCTCACATACTGACAGGCTTCATCTGCAGCAGGACTTTGTAATATCCTAGAAACAAAGACAGTACATTGATATTTCACAAGTGTGCACGGCGCAGATGTGGTAAAAGAATATTGATGCAAGTAAGTGCAGAAATATAGTTTGATGGTTTAATTCACTTTCAGATAAAATCTTAATTTATAGAAAACACTCACCTCAGTGTTTTCAGTGAACGGCAAACATTATTTTGTACATTAATGAGGTGTTTCACTCCCAATTGTCCAGGATCATTTCCTCTGAGATCCAGCTCTATCAGGTGTGAAGGGTTTGATCTCAGAGCTGAAGCCAGAGCTTTATAACCTTCTTCTGTGATACTGCAGTTTGAGAGTCTAGAAAACATGAAAACTTAGAATGAACACTAGAACTAAAATGAACACTGCTGTAAATACAGTCAGTTTTGAACTGTAAATAGTTGAGATAAGAAGGCATGTTGTGTAACAGTATATTGGATTAGTATTCAGTCTTAAGTGACATCAGCCTAATAAACCTACTGCTATCATTTTAATCAAAGAACAAAATACAAAGTCTTTTCATTCTATTGTATTGTGCCACCGTTTGTTATTTGTTCCTATTTTATAATTACAAAACAAAATAAAAAAACTATTCTTAGATTTTTCCTCACTTCTGAAGGTGAGTAGACTCAAATATATACAACTGATAAGCAAGTGTTGTGGTGTTGAAAGCTGATGATGAAATGTACTCACTTGATTATCTTCAGCTCACACACAGGATTCTTCAGTCCCTTACAGATCTCTTTGACTCCAGAGTCCAGCAGACGGCTGTTGTTCAGGTTCAGCTCTTTCAGGATGGTTTTAGAGGAGAGAACAGTAGCTAGAACTGAACAGCTTTTCTCGGTCTGCCCACAATTATTCAGCCTAAACACAGAAAAACCATAATTTATTATTCAGTACATATTTAACACACATCAGATCAACAGATCTCAGAGAAATTATAATGTATAAATCATGTTGACTCACTTGATTTTCTCCACTTTGCTATGAGAGTCCATCAAAAGAGCAGAGAGCTTCTCTCCATCCAGATCTCCTAATTTATCTTCACTCAGATACAGTTCTGTCAGTAATAATGGACTTTTACCCAGAACTTTAGTGAGATAGTCACACGCTTCCTGTGCAGCATCACTTTTCAAAAACCTACAGGAAGTAGAATTACAAATGCCTTTATGCCTTTTGCAGCTTCATCCTGAATGAGTCACTAAACAGAGTAGAATGATTTACTACAAGCATTTGTATCAATGAATTAAACCAAAATGAAATTTACAGGATGTAATAACCATAAAATATACATAAACATACAGAACGCAAACAAACAATATGCCATTTTCATGTACAAGCAAACACCAGTAAGAGAAAATACAGAAATGTATTTTCATTGTTTTCACTTATTACTTCTTTACACATAAACAGAACACATTAAACAGAATATCTATAATTACAGTAGCTGATCAAAACTAAAACATGCCCAAAACTAATACTAACAGAAAATGATACTGTGATCTGATAATTTGTCCAAACACACATGACACTGCCAGACAAATACACTGAATCATTATCAGAAATGATATGCTGAACACAAATATGACAAAACTTATTAATGGAAATAACAGTGGAAATTCTATTGTCCCAGTGATCAGCCAATTATATCTCGGGTACTGATATATTTTGCACCTCTAGTCCAGTGTAGTATTAATGTATAGTGTTGTGTAATATCTGGTTAAAATCATAGTTATGATACTTGTCTCGTTTATCACCTGATGGTCTTTAATGTACAGCGTTCATCCTTTAGTAAATCACTGAGCTCCTTCACTCCTGACTGTCCAGGATCATTTCCTCTGAGATCCAGCTCTATCAGGTGTGAAGATCTCAGAGCTGAAGCCAGAGCTTTATAACCTCCTTCTCTGATACTGCAGTCTGAGAGTCTGTGTATGAAAGAAGCTGTTAAGCACTTAATGATCTACACTACATAAGCAAAACACATGTATAAACAGAGATGACTATTTAAATCATAAAAAAAACTAATAATTTTAATAATTATTATAAAAAGCATTGCCAAATGCTTGGCCATTAGAAAATTTGGTGTGAAAATATAGCAATATTTTTATTTTAATATTAGCAAAAATAAATCTGACCCCACCGATAAGCAACAGATGTCTTAATATAACATCTGCCTAATTTAAATATTTCATTTTCATCAAAACATAGCAATGTACAAAAATGGTAATTTCAATTAAATGGACGTACACAGAAAAGTACATTATCATGCAGAAATGTAGATAAATGAAAATACACACTTAATTTTCTCCAATATGCATTCAGGATTTTCCAACAGAACACAGATGTTCTTTATTCCAGAGTTTCCGCGTTTATTCTCACTCAGATCCAGCTCTATCAGGTTTGAAGGGTTTGAATTAAACGCTGAAGTCAGAGCAGCACAACCTTTTGCTGTAATACTGTCATTATTCAGTAGACTTGTAGTCAAGACCGCCTAAATCGAGACCAAGACACTACCAAGACCAGAGGGTCTCGAGACCAAGACAAGACCAAGACCAAGACAGACCAAGTCAAGACCAAGTCGAGAACAAGACCGAGACCAGGTCGAGACCAGAGGAAAAAAAACAGACTAGTGTTGAAGCTAAGCAATAACTTGTATGAATTCAAGAACAGCAGCATACTAGGGTTCAACCGCAGTTTACATTCAATACATATTAGACGGTATTACTTCAACTACAGGCAGAACAATACAGAGACAGACCATATCATGTGTGTGACTGTGAGCTCACTGTAAATGTTTTTGCAGACTGGTTGAGATCAACTACCGTAAAACTTCAAATAAACGCTGAGTACCAAATAGACGCCCGTCTCTTTTACATGCCTGGTGTGGCTACAGGTTTGGATAAATAAAGGCCGGTCCCTAATAGAGGCTTGGGGCCTCATTTATAAACGTTGCGTACGCACAAAAGGCGGCGTACGCTGCTCTCTACGCAATACTTGGTATTTATAAAAAGCAAACTTGATGGGAAAATGCGGTCCTTCACGCAAGCTCTGACCCAGGTGTACGCACAAAAACGGGTGAAATGAGAAATGGCGACACCGTCGGCAGATGGAAGAAACACGTGAAAGAGTGTGAAACTGTAGATCGTTGTGTAAAAGAAATGGCAATACTGCCTCTCATAAATAACATGAAGACTTCACAAAGCAAGTCTTACAATTAACAGCCCACACAAACACCCGTTTGATCGATCTGCAGTGTAAAACAAACAAAATCAAATGAAGATTACAACAGAAATGCAAATTAACACATATTTGCAAAAAGATATAAATATGTTCTGCAATAATATTAGCATGTTATGCAATTCATCCTCATAACATATCTGTAGCTTGTCAGATGCAATCAAATGGATGGTAATAAAATGCCATGATGCCATCACAATGCGTAATGACGCACAATGGCTGATCATGCGCGTGAGTGAAGTTACGTTTCTTGGTTTTCCTCTGTGTTTGCCATGATTTCGCAATCAATGAATATTAACTTGTGGGCGTTTCACGGTCTATTTATGGGCAACTATGGGCGTGACATGAAGCCGCAAAAGCTGCGCTACATTTAGAATTGATTGTGATTTATTAAGGGAAAACTGCGTAGGATGTGCGTGCGCACGGTTTTATAAATCCGAATATTTCTGTGCGTACGCACGTCCTATGTTTCATCCGTACGCCACTTCTGACGAAAATCTTACGCAAAGTTTTATAAATGAGGCCCCTGGTCTGTTTTTTAGTTTTAGGTTGTATTTAATCTTCTAAAACCCATCAGATCGTCTGTTTAAGCCAGTTCTATGGAGCAGATTGTGCACTAGGGCTGTCCCTTTTGAGAAAAATCTAATTTGAATGGGTATCAAATATCAAGCAATGTATTCAAATATATTGGAATATCTACGAAAAAAAAAAACATATCGCACTGGACTATAAGTGGCATTTATTTAGAAATTTATTTCACACAAACAAAAAAAAACAATGTTACGGATGGGATAGTTCTCCGTTAGGGCTCTAACAGAGTCAACGCGAGCAATGTGAGCGACTTGCTCCCTTTCAGAGTCTACACATCGGACGCAAGCAATGTGGCCAGTATCGCCCCCACCAACAACGCATAATATTGCATGCAACGGTGCGTCGCGTATCAAAAACTGGGACGACACATTTTATTCTATTACGCATAGACGCATAATGGCGGCCGAAGCGTAGCCTTGCGGGCGCGTATGTGTAGCGATGCGTTGACTCTGTAAGAGCCCTTACGGACGTGAGCGCTCTGAAAGCGGCACTAAAAGACTGCTTTAAAACTTTCACAGAGACCTCAAACAGAAAGCACAAAGCCTGTCTTTAAATTTAATTTTGTTTTGTATTAACTGTATCTTAATTTTGATCAATGTTTCATCAACCAATTGCCTGGAAAAATAAGAAGTAAATATAGTAGAAAATAGATAATCACCACACGGAGGCGCCGGCGCGTGAACCTGGAGCTCGTCTCATAAATGAACCGAAACTTAGCGTATAAGTTACTTGCCTCACACTACTTTTAACAGAACAATTCAATTCAGATGCCAAACAATAAAATAAAAAACAAACGGTCTAATCATAGACTGTACCGAATAATTTATTTATAGTTCGATTACAGATATTTCACGTCATGCTCGAATGCATATTCGAATATCGAATAAAAAGTGACAGCCCTATTGTGCACGCATGAGAGCCCTGCGCATCCGTACGAGAAGCGCAGTGTCGCGTCTATGACAACTTGAGATATCGCACACTGGACGCGCACTTTGTCAGTTTATGGCCAGCAATATAGTTATGTTTAAAGGATATTATGGAATTAAGATCATGTCTGTACTATGTTATGATTATACTGTACAATTAAATACAATCGTTGCTTAGTCTGCAGTCTGAATTCACTTTGCCTCAGAGCGTCCATTAACTGAATGAATTGAGAATATCACCTGAAAATCCGATAACATCAGCAATTTTCATTCAAGCAGCTGATTTCTGTAAATGAGTGTAAAACTGAATGTATATTGCAGCACAGGGTGAAGTCAGTATATACATTAACGACGATTTGAGACAATGTACACTCATAGAGAATAATGTAATTGAATTTTAAAGATGTGGAGCTGCGCTTCTCGTCTGGTGTGCGACCCCCTTTAGACATACGGAAATATAGTAGGCTAATTCTTACATTAACTGATCTACTGAGGCATAATGTTATATGGATGGATGAGCGCCAACGGCTGTGTCACAAAAAAATACATGCATGTGATTGGTTGCATTTGAAGGGTGCGAAAATAATAATAATGTTGCATTATCGAACGTTGTGTCGTCACAGATATTGTAGTATTGTATTGCTAAATCCCCCGACCACTATGTCGGTCTGAGACAGCGAGACCAAGACAAGACCAAGACCGGTCTCGAGACATACATCACTATTATTCAGCCTGAAGAGAAAGAAAACAAAGACAGGAACCATTCTTCAGTTTATTTCCAATTCCAAACATTTTTTAATGAACAGCAATGACAGTCTTAGGGTACGCTTACACCAGTATGCTTAAAACAAATGCTGAAAAGTTTTTTCTTTGAGTTTTTCCACGTACAGACGACACCATTATCAAAACACCCTTTCACACAGATCCGCGAAACTCACTGAAAACGCTGTATTCTGCTGCCAGGCCACTAGATGGCGATTAAACACTATAGACTAAACACAATGGGCATGTGCATAACGTCATCGTCTTCACAGATTCACGTTTTTGTTGTTTACACGGAGACCATTTAAAAAATTTGCACTTTGTCTTTGAAACCCGTTTTCAAAACTTTTCGTTTTCAGGCACCCAAAACGCTGTTGTCGTGTAAACGAACGGCCAAAATGCAAAATATGGGGATAATTTTGACAATGGTGTTGTCTGTGAGCTAAGGTTGCCAACCGTTCCGTATAATACGGAATCGTCCCGTATTTGACACATAAAAGTCTTGTTCCGTATTGAACTGATACGGAACGCACTTTGTTCCGTATTTTTGAGAATCAATTAAGTGCAAATCCATGACAGACACATAGCTTCTAATATATAAGAGAAAAAAAACCCCAGACGGTGCGGAAGATACTAATTTCTCCCTCTGTTTGTCTATGATCAGCATAGAGTTTTTAACATCTTGGAACATCATCAGAGAATGCTCTTTTAATTGGTCGTTTCAGTCATTGTGAGTCACGTATCGTAGCAACGATGACGACAAGTGACAACAGCGGGAAATGTAAAAATCACTACCTCCGAACAGCCGGCGAAAAAGAAAAGAGCACAAAAATATAGAATTGAATGGGAAAATGACTACCCATGGCTGCAATGCGTGAGGGAATACTGCTGTGTTTATTTTTCTTCAAATGCAGTCTAAGCCGATGAGTTTTGAATGTTATCTGTTGTATTTGTTTAAGTTAAAAATAAAACAAATTATAAAGTAAACAAATCCATGGTTCATTGCTGGCAAAATGATTATGATAGCCTTTATATTTCACATCTATGTGGTTCAGTCTTGTATATTGATTAGGCCTACTTTGCTATTCTATAAATATATAGGCCTAATAAGTTGTATAAGTTGTATTATAATATGCTACATTGTATGAAATATATTTATCTAAATGTATCAATTAGTTTCCAGTCCACAATATTCACCAGAAGTCATCATTTCAGGGGTTATTTTTCTAAATTTTCTTCCGTGGGGGCAAGTTTTTTTCTAATTTTCTCAGCTAGTGATTTTCCTTCTATGTGGTTTGGCCTTTGTATTCTTGTAAACTTTTGGGATTAATGTTTCAGACTTTGTTGCATACTATGGTTTACCAAAATCATATGTGTGGCACGTTTAGTCTCTATAAAGTCCCATTTGTTAATTTACATTACATCTGGCTAACTTTGTGACGCATTAGTATTATAAGCATCTTAAAGATTATTGTGTTTAAACATCCAATCAAATGACATGTTCAAAGGCCTGCTTGAACAAAAGGTCGTAAAAAAGATAAATGTTCCCTCCAAAGGAGAACACGTCTGATTGGCTCTTACACCTCCAGAGGGTGTGACATCTTCACGCTTTAAAGATCAGCTCTTAGCTCTCTTCCTCTCGTACTGGAATCCTGATGTGAAGATGATGCTGAATTAGAAGTTTCTAAGGACCCTCCAAGTTTGTGCCAGGCTGCGGCCTTGTCTTTTCATTCACCAAAGATACTCTGACTACCACTGGTTCTCTCTCACCAAGACCACATCAGCAAAGATCAACTGGAGCCTCAACAAATTGCATCAGGACAGTTTAGGATTAGACAAATCTGTAGGCTGTATTCAGCCCACGGCCGTATGTTTGACACCCCTGCCTTCGTGTTTTTGTCACCTGATTTCTTTGAGACACTTTAAATGTACTATAACAAGTGAACACAATACTCACATCAGTGTGTTGATTTCACAGTGTTTATCCTGCAGTAGAGCAGCGATCTGATTCACTCGTGTGTCTCCAAGTTTATGTTTATTCAGATTCAGCTCTCTCAGGAATAACGGATTTTTACCTAAAATGTCTCTCACATACTGACAGGCTTCATCTGCAGCAGGACTTTGTAATATCCTAGAAACAAAGACAGTACATTGATATTTCACAAGTGTGCACGGCACAGATGTGGTAAAAGAATATTGATGCAAGTAAGTGCAGAAATATAGTTTGATGGTTTAATTCACTTTCAGACAAAATCTTAATTTGTAGAAAACACTCACCTCAGTGTTTTCAGTGAACGGCAAACATTATTTTGTACATTAATGAGGTGTTTCACTCCCAATTGTCCAGGATCATTTTTTGTGAGATCCAGCTCTATCAGGTGTGAAGGGTTTGATCTCAGAGCTGAAGCCAGAGCTTTATAACCTTCTTCTGTGATACTGCAGTCTGAAAGTCTAGAAAACATGAAAACTTAGAATGAACACTAGAACTAAAATGAACACTGCTGTAAATACAGTCAGTTTTGAACTGTAAATAGTTGAGATAAGAAGGCATGTTGTGTAACAGTATATTGGATTAGTATTCAGTCTTAAGTGACAGCAGCCTAATAAACCCCCTGCTATCATTTTAATCAAAGAACAAAAGACAAAGAGAAAACCCCCTCACTGCTCTTGACTCAATAACTTTTGTAACTTTAGTTGTAAGCATTAGCACCTGAAAAACATAAAGCCGTGTTTGTTTAATTTGTCTTTTCATTCTATTGTATTGTGCCACCGTTTGCTATTTATTTGTTCCTATTTTATAATTACAAAACAAAATTAAAAAACTATTCTTAGATTTTTCCTCACTTCCGAAGGTGAGTGGACTCAAATATATACAACTGATAAGCAAGTGTTGTGGTGTTGAAAGCTGATGGTGAAATGTACTCACTTGAGTATCTTCAGCTCACACACAGGATTCTTCAGTCCCTTACAGATCTCTTTGACTCCAGAGTCCAGCAGACGGCTGTTGTTCAGGTTCAGCTCTTTCAGGATGGTTTTAGAGGAGAGAACAGTAGCTAGAACTGAACAGCTTTTCTCTGTCTGCTCACAGTTATTCAGCCTGAACACAGAAACACCATCATTTATTATTCAGTACATATTCAACACACATCAGATCAACAGATCTCAGAGAAATTATAATGTATAAATTATGTTGACTCACTTGATTTTCTCCACTTTGCTATGAGAGTCCATCAGAAGAGCAGAGAGCTTCTCTCCATCCAGATCTCCTAATTTATCTTCACTCAGATACAGTTCTGTCAGTAATAATGGACTTTTACACAGAACTTTAGTGAGATAGTCACACGCTTCCTGTGCAGCATCACTTTTCAAAAACCTACAGGAAGTAGAATTGCAAATCAGATAATATTCCAATTTTATGCCTTTTGCAGTTTCATCTTGAATAAATCACTAAACAGAGTAGAATGATTTACTACAAGCATTTGTATCAATGAATTAAACCAAAATGAAATTTACAGGATGTAATAACCATAAAATATACATAAACATACAGAACGCAAACAAACAATATGCCATTTCCATCTATGAGCAAACACCAGTAAGAGAAAATACAGAAATGTATTTTCATTGTTTTCACTTATTACTTCTTTACACATAAACAGAACACATTAAACAGAATATCCATATAGCTGATCAAAACTAAAACATGCCCAAAACTAATACATGCCCAAAACTAATACTAACAGAAAATGATAATGTGATATGATAATTTGTCCAAACACACATGACACCGCCAGACAAATACACTGAATCATTATCAGAAAATGATATGCTGAACACAAATATAACAAAACTTATTAATGGAAATAACAGTGGAAATTCTATTGTCCCAGTGATCAGCCAATAATATCTCGGGTACTGATATATTTTGCACCTCTAGTCCAGTGTAGTATTAATGTATAGTGTTGTGTAATATCTGGTTAAAATCATAGTTATGATACTTGTCTCGTTTATCACCTGATGGTCTTTAATGTACAATGTTCATCCTTTAGTAAATCACTGAGCTCCTTCACTCCTGACTGTCCAGGATCATTTCCTCTGAGATCCAGCTCTATCAGGTGTGAAGATCTCAGAGCTGAAGCCAGAGCTTTATAACCTCCTTCTCTGATACTGCAGTCTGAGAGTCTGTGTATGAAAGAAGCTGTTAAGCACTTAATGATCTACACTACATAAGCAAAACACATGTATAAATAAAGATGACTATTTAAATCATAAAAAAACCTAATAATTGTAATAATTATTATAAAAAGCATTGCCAAATGCTTGGCAATTAGAAAATTTGGTGTGAAAATGTAGCAATATATTTATTTTAATATTAGCAAAAATCTGACCCCACCGATAAGCAACAGATGTCTTAATATAACATCTGCCTAATTTTTAAATATTTCAATTTCATCAAAACATAGTAATGTACAAAAATGGTCATTTCAATTAAATGGACGTACACAGAATAGTACATTATCATGCAGAAATGTAGATAAATGAAAATACACGCTTAATTTTCTCCAATATGCATTCAGGATTTTCCAACAGAACACAGATGTTCTTTATTCCAGAGTTTCCGAGTTTATTCTCACTCAGATCCAGCTCTATCAGGTTTGAAGGGTTTGAATTAAACGCTGAAGTCAGAGCAGCACAACCTTCTGCTGTAATACTGTTATTATTCAGTATACTTGTAGTCAAGACCGCCTAAACCGAGACCAAGACACTACCAAGACCAAGACCAAGACAGACCAAGACCAAGACCAAGACAGACCAAGTCAAGACCAAGTCGAGAACAAGACCGAGACCAGGTCGAGACTAGAGGGGAAAAAACAGACTAGTGTTGAAGCTAAGCAATAACTTTTATGAATTCAAGAACAGCAGCATAGTAGGGTTCAACCGCAGTTTACATTCAATACATATTAGACGGTATTACTTCAACTACAGGCAGAACAATACAGAGACAGACCATGTCATGTGTGTGACTGTGAGCTCACTGTAAATGTTTTTGCAGACTGGTTGAGATCAACTACCGTAAAACTTCAAATAAACGCTGAGTCCCAAATAGACGCCCGTCTCTTTTACACGCCTGGTGTGGCTACAGGTTTGGATAAATAAAGGCCGGTCCCTAATAGAGGCCTGGTCTGTTTTTTAGTTTTGGGTTGTATTTAATCTTCTAAAACCCGTCAGATCGTCTGTTTAAGCCAGTTCTATGGAGCAGATTGTGCACTAGGACTGTCCCTTTTGAGAAAAATCTAATTTGAACGGGTATCAAAGCAATGTATTCAAATATATTGGAATATCTACGAAAAAAAAACATATATTGCACTGGACTATAAGTGGCATTTATTTAGAAATTTATTTCACACACAAAAAAAACAATGTTACGGACGGGACAGTTCTCCGTTAGGGCTCTAACAGAGTCAATGCGAGCGACGTTCTCCCTTTTATAGTCTACAAGTCGGACGCAAGCAATGTGGGCAGTATCGCCCCCACCAACAACGCATAGTATTTCATGCAACGGTGCGTCGCGTATCAAAAACTGGGACGACACATTTTATTCTATTACGCATAGGCGCATAATGGCGGCCGAAGCGTAGCCTTGCGGGCGCGTATGTGTAGCGATGCGTTGACTCTGTAAGAGCCCTTACGGACGTGAGCGCTCTGAAAGCGGCACTAAAAGACTGCTTTAAAACTTTCACAGAGACCTCAAACAGAAAGCACAAAGCCTGTCTTTAAATTTAATTTCGTTTTGTATTAATTGTATCTTAATTTTGATTAATGTTTCATCAACCAATTGCCTGGATTTAAAAAATAAGAAGTAAATTTCTAATAGTCTATTTAGTAGAAAATAGATAATCACCACAAGGAGGCGCCGGCGCGTGAACCTGGATCTCGTCTCATAAATGAACCGAAACTTAGCGAATAAGGTACTTGCCTCACAGACCTAAGAAATATATAGAAAGCTTGAAATGTCTACTTTTAAACAGAACAATTCAATTCAGATGGCAAACAATAAAATAAAAAACAAACGGTCTAATCATAGACTGTAAAAAATGCGCTACATGGCACTTTAAAAACGAATAGTTTATTTATAGTTCGATTACGGATATTTCACGTCATGCTCAAATGCATATTCGAATATCGAATAAAAAGTGACAGCCCTATTGTGCACGCAAGAGAGCCCTGCGCATCCGTACGAGAAGCGCAGCGTCGCGTCTATGACAACTTGAGATATCGCACACTGGACGCGCACTTTGTCAGTTTTTGGCCAGCAATATAGTTATGTTTAAGGATATTATGGAATTAAGATCATGTCTGTACTATGTTATGATTGTACTGTACAATTAAATACAATCGTTGCTTAGTCTGCAGTCTGAATTCACTTTTCCTCAGAGCGTCCGTTAACTGAATGAATTGAGAATATCACCTGAAAATCCGATAACATCAGCAATTTTCATTCAAGCAGCTGATTTCTGTAAATGAGTGTAAAACCTAATGAATATTGCAGCACAGGGTGAAGTCAGTATATACATTAACGACGATTTGAGACAATGTACACTCATAGAGAATAATATGTTCGAATTTTAAAGACGTGGAGCTGCGCTTCTCGTCTGGTGTGCGACCCCCTTTAGACATACGGAAATATAGTAAATTATAATATAATTAGTATTAATAATAATGTTGCATTATCGAACGTTGTGTCGTCACAAATATTGTAGTATTGTATTGCTAAATCCCCCGACCACTATGTCGGTCTGAGACAGCGAGACCTAGACAAGACCGAGAGGTCCGAGACCAAGACAAGACCAAGACCGGTCTCGAGACATACATCACTATTATTTAGCCTGAAGAGAAAGAAAACAAAGACAGGAACCATTCTTCAGTTTATTTCCAATTCCAAACCTTTTTTAATGAACAGCAATGACAGTCTTAGGGTACGCTTACACCAATATGCTTCAAACGATATGCTGAAAAATTTTTCCTTTGAGTTTTCCGCGTACAGACGACACCATTATCAAAACGATCCCCTTTCACACAGATCCGCGAAACTGACTGAAAACGCTGTATTCTGCTGCCAGGCCACTAGATGGCGATGAAACACTATAGACTAAACACAATGGGCATGTGCATAACGTCATCGTCTTCACAGATTCACGTTTTTGTTGTTTACACGGAGACAATTTCAAAAACTTGCACTTTGTCTTTAAAACCCGTTTTCAAAACTTTGCGTTTTCAGGCACCCAAAACGCTGTTGTTGTGTAAACGAATGGCCAAAATGCAAAATATGGGGATAATTTTGACAATGGTGTTGTCTGTGAGCGCAAAACTCAAAAGGAAAAACTTCTTCATTTTAAGCACATAACTGTCGTGTTAATGTACCCTTAATTGCTTCTTCTTGTATTATTGTCATTTGTAAGTTAGAAGTGGCATAAATGCAGTTTTATGCACAACTGCCAGCCTGCAGGGTGAGTAGACTCCAGAGACTCCAGTAGCTTCAAACACCTGTTTCAAACATCCGCTCAACAGTGGATTTTTTTTAATCAAATCAAGTATATTTGTATAGCGCTTTTTTACAATACAGATTGTATCAATTTTAAAAGGCCAGCAATATTGTATTAATAGCTGGCCTTTTAATAAAATTAATTTGTTTTACAGAAATATTCCTAAATAAGCCTTTGTCTGACCGAGTTCTTCTATGCTCACAAATTCACAAATCTTTTGACAGTTTGACAATCGATCATTTTCGCCAAATTATAGTTTTCATGCCAATGACAATGCATTATTTCATGTGTAACATCTGGACCAATCATACACACAAATTATTCATTTTTTTAATGAATAATCCAGCAAACTCACTCTCCCAACAAAGGCCTGTGAAACTTCCCCCAAAAACTAACTTTCCAAATGAAGCTAACACACTGGCAGAACGCAGTGTCTTGTTACAGGACACATTGAGACTGATAAAAGAGTTTTACGACGTAAAGGAATTTCTAGAGAAAGCTGTGACTCAAATTCTTGCTGAGGATTTTAAATACACCATGTTAATTCTATATTTACATTTACATTTAGTCATTTAGCAGACGCTTTTGTCCAAAGCGACTTACAAATTAGGACTTAGAGGCTAGGAGAGAGATGAAGTCTGTTGCATGCAGCTTTTCGAGATGAATGTTTAAGTCACCAAAGACTACGAGTGGGGTGCCGTCCTCACGGAAAGAGGACAGCAGCACATCCAGCTCCTCTACGAAGTTACCTAGCTGACCTGGGGGGTGATAAATTACTACAATATGGATCTTATTGGGTGTTATAAGTGTAATAGCATGATATTCAAATGAGTTGTTGTTGCAAAGAGAAGAGAGCGCTGAGTATTTCCAATTTATAGAAATGAGAAACCCTGTACCCCCACCCCTCCCAGACTGGCGAGGGGAGTGAGAGAAAGAGAAATTGCTAGAGAGAGCAGCGGGGATTGCTGAGTCTTCTGGACGAATCCAGGTCTCAGTCAAGCCCAAGATACTAAGAGTAGAATGAGATGCAAAGGCTGGAATAAGTCAGCTTTATTGACTGCTGACTGACAATTCCATAGACCCACAGAAAGAGAGAGAGGTGTGTGTGAGGATGAGAGAATGGGACGCAGATTAGCAGTATTGCGCTGCCTTTTGCGCGTGATAAAAGAGCGTTGCCGAGAGATAACAGGAATGTATTGAAAGCACATGTTGAGTAAGGTGAAAAATAAGATAAAAATAAGATAAAAAGTGGGAAGGGAAAGGGGGAAGAAGATACTTAAGTGCCTTTCTGGTGTCCTTGCTTGGTGGAGTCGCGCAGGTAGAGTCGCTGGTCTTTACCCGAGTCTTCGCACGAAGAGGCTGAACATGAGAGCTGAACGCTTCCTCTGATGCTTCCGCGACAACACGCAAATTACATAGATACAATGCTTTCACCGCTTGAGCGAGGACAGCTGTCTCGGTCCGGCAATTAAGTAAATACAGCGAAAATGGGCTAAATCGAAACTAGCTGCTAGAAGTCAATACTTAAGTGCAATTAATTTTCACACGCAGCTGTTTTTTAATATAGCAACGCGTCTAAATAAAATACAGAATTATGTGAAGGTAAAAATGACAAATAAGCAGAGAATGGAAGATAGGCTTACCTTGACTCAAATACAACACTGAAATAACAGGAGAACTGAAGTATTCAGAAAAACCACTTGCGCGCTCTTGCCGTGTCCACTGTACTGACCGCTTGTCCTGTATGTATATATGGAACCTATATGGAACCACTTGAGAAATATATATAAACATGCATCTAATTTTCTCAGCTAATGATTTTCCTTCTATGTGGTTTGGCCTTTGTATTCTTGTAAACTTTTGGGATTAATGTTTTAGACTTTGTTGCATACTATGGTTTACCAAACTCATATGTGTGGCACGTTTAGTCTCTATAAAGTCCCATTTGTTAATTTACATTACATCTGGCTAACTTTGTGACGCATTAGTATTATAAGCATTTTAAAGATTATTGTGTTTAAACATCCAATCAAATTACATGTTCAAAGGCCTGCTTGAACAAAAGGTCGTTTTTAACTGCAAGAAACAGCTTGCGAGAAACTTTTTAACTGCAAGAAACTACAGCGTTGGCTGTTGTCTACTGGCTATTTAAATCTAGCGGGTTTAGTGTATCGTGTCGCAAATACAATGACACTGGTAGTGACGATTCTGTCTGACCAATCAGTGATCTGCAGTGTTTTCACGTCGCATTTTAGTATCGGTATGGTACGCTTGGAACCTCAACAGAGGTGCTTCCATTTAAAGCGAGCCGAAGCGAGCCGTACCGTACCATGCAGTGGAAATGCGCCATAAGTGAGCCGTACCGAACCGAGCAGTATCGTACCATAGAGTGGAAATGTGCAATGGAAAAGCGCCATAAGCTCTCTTAGCTCTCTTCCTCTCGTACTGGAATCCTGACGTGAAGATGATGCTGAATTAGAAGTTTCTAAGGACCCTCCAAGTTTGTGCAAGGCTGCGGCCTTGTCTTTTCATTCACCAAAGATACTCTGACTACCACTGGTTCTCTCTCATCAAGACCACATCAGCAAAGATCAACTGGAGCCTCAACAAATTGCATCAGGACAGTTTAGTTCAAATGGGCAAGACATGCAAGTATCAAACTTAGTCTCATTATTTGATACATTAAGAATCCTTACCCCTTTTTAAAGAAAGGCGTGTTAGAACTAAACTGATGGTTTGCTCAAGGCTGTTGATCTGCTGAATTTAAAACAATGCTATAACTTCTTGCTTTCCTGTATTCTGCTTCAGCTCTCTTTCCCTTGGTAAACTGTATGCATGTATGTGTGTGTATTTTAGAGTAGTTTAAGTGTTTAGACTAGTTAATAAAATCTTGTTCATGTCACACGTAAAGTTGTCTGTGTCTCAAGCTCATAACTGGAGTCACTAATCATTATAGATTTTGGCTACAGCTCTTAGTAGTACTGTAAATTAAGAAAGACCTTTCCCATGCCCCGGAAATGTATATTTCTTAGAGTTAATAAACAATTAATCTTGAGTGTTCACGGGACAAACAGGTTAATTGATGGTAATATTAATTTATGACATTAAGTTAATTATATTAACTGATACAAATATTCATAATCAATTATAACCAGTTATGATTGATTATTAATATTTCATACAGCTAATTTGCTACACATGCTTTTCATCTTCAGAAACATCTTTCTTCCTCTGCATATTGCACGAGGACTGCTTAATAATGTGGAACAACCTCTTTAAGAAATGTTACCATTTACCTAAGACGAATTGGCAAACTACTATACAACTTTATAGTATTTTTAACTTTATAGTAACTTTATTTAAAAATTCACAGTACCCTCAAAACTATAACCAACAAAGGTCCAAGCAGGCTCCAAGATGTCTGCTCTAGCACCGATATCAACTTTTCTTCTCCTGCCGACATTAGCCAGTCTAATGGACTTCAGAGACAATCCAGGTGCAGGAAGGAAAGATAGATAAAGCCCATAAAAAGCACTTCTCTCCATTTGATTCATAGAAATGCAATTTCAACATCAATGAATGTGATGTAACCCCTTCGGTCCTAACCGAACCGCACTTAACACTTCTGTCCTAACCGAACCGCACTTAACACTTCTGTCCTAACCGAACCGCACTTAACACTTCTGTCCTAACCGAACCGCACTTAACACTTCTGTCCTAACCGAACCGCACTTAACACTTCTGTCCTAACCGAACCGCACTTAACACTTCTGTCCTAACCGAACCGCACTTAACACTTCTGTACTAACCGAACCGCACTTAACACTTCTGTCCTAACCGAACCGCACTTAACACTTCTGTCCTAACCGAACCGCATTTAACACTTCTGTACTAACCGAACCGCACTTAACACTTCTGTACTAACCAAACTTTGCTGAGGCACTTCTGAAATGTCTTCCATGTGTTGTTGTCATGGTCTCAAACTCAGTTCCTGGAGGGCCACAGCCTTGCACAGTTTAGCTACAATCAGCTCCAACTGACATGTGCTTGGAAGCTTCTAGTAATGCTGAAGAGCTTGATTAGCTGGATCAGGTGTGTTTGATTAGGGTTGGAGTAAAACTGTGCAGAGCTGTGGCCCTCTAGGAACTAAGTTTGAGACCAGTAGAGACCAGTAGAGACCAGTATATTCTTGTCAAGAAAAAATGAGACAGAAACATCAATTGTGAGCAGGGTGGCCAAGCTCCACTTCTGTAATAAAAGCACTGTATCAAATGATGAATTTAAATTTCAGCACATATTTGCTGATGACACTTAATATAATGTGGGATACTTCAATGCAAAGTATTACTTTGAAACTGGTGTAAATTACTCACATCAGTGTGTTGAGTTTACAGTGTTTATCCTGCAGTAGAGCAGCGATCTGATTAATTTGAGTGTCTCTTAGTTTACGTTCACTCAGATTCAGTTCTCTCAGGAGTAACGGGTTTTTACCCACAATTCTTCTCACATACTCGCAGGCTTTATCTGCAGCAGGACTCAAAAACCTGCAGAAGGGAAGATGTAAAAGGTTTAAAAATCAACTAAACTTAATGTAATCAGTTTGTTTCATTTACCTTGAATTTCTTTATATATAATAACCTGCACAATTTGTTGTTGCATAAAAGTTTGTGAAATAATGTTTCTATGAATAATTCACCCGCATATAATTTGTTATATTATTTCATCACGTCTCACCTCAGTGTCTTGAGTTGACACTTCTGATCCTGTAGTAAATCACTGAGCTCCTTCACTCCTGATTGTCCAGGATCATTTCCTCTGAGATCCAGCTCTATCAGGTGTGAAGGGTTTGATCTCAGAGCTGAAGCCAGAGCTTTATAACCTTCTTCTGTGATACTGCAGTCTGAAAGTCTACAGAAAGGACATTTGTTTATAAAATAATTTATTTTACAATTAATATCACTACAAAAAAGATTTCACTACAGTATTATTTAACAGTATTTTTTTTAATTGTATAAAGTTTGACTGCGCAGTTTGACTGCAGTGCTACAAAAATACTCAGAACATACCAAACCTTCTGTAACAGACAAAGCAATAGTGACACAAACATTGTTATTCACACTTGTATGTTTTGACATTCTCAAAAGATCAAGAAAAAATGTATTTCTCAGTTCACAGCCCCTTTAACTTTGAACAAAATAAATGTTATTTAAACAAACAATCTCACCTGAGTTTCTCCAGTGTGCAGTTTGTATTTTCTAATCCGTTCTGGAGTTTCTTCACTCCTGAATCCTGCAGATTATTGTTGCTGATGTCAAGCTCTTTCAGACTGGAGTTTGATCTCAGGACTGTAGCGAGAGCTGAACAGCTTTCCTCTGTTAGACCACAGTTACGCAGCCTAAAATGGTGAATAGAAGAGGGAGAATTTACAAACACCTGTCCAGAGAAGTTGGTACATTTTGTAAAATGCAATAAAATCAACAGTCTGTGATTTGTTACTTTTCTTTAACCATTATTTAACTGACCTTTAAGTACACAGAAGAGATTTCCAATGTTTTCACTGACCAACTTAATTGTGTTTTGAAATAAATAAAAAATGTGACGGCTGCATCACACGCTAAAAGAGTTGGGATTGAGGCATGTTTACCACTGTGTAACATCATCTTTTCTTTTAAATAAACTTTTTAACTGTTTGGGAATTACAGTTTTGCAAGTGGAATTTTTGCCTAATCTCGCTTGTTACAAGACTTCAGCTACTAAACAGTCCATGGTTGTTGTTCTCTGATTCTCCTTTTCATGATTAACCATACTTTTTTAAAAAGAGAGATCTGGGGCCAGATCATCTGGGGCCAATGATCAACAGATCATTTTTTACAGCATGTTTAAATTGTTACTTTTTGGGGCTCAGAAATACACACCGTTTTTGTGTGTGTCCCTTTAAATGCAAATGAGCTGCTGTTGCCGGCAAAGAGGGCGGAGCTTCAAGAGCTCATGCTCAGTCAGGACAATATCATGATATAATATCAAAAACAGAAACTCTCAGTAACGCTGTTCATTTCGACCCGGAGTCGGACAATAATGCCCACAGAGACAGAGAATATATGCTGTATATAGAACAGGTATAGTTTAGTTTAATAACAGTTATAATGTATTTGTCATCTGCTTTTATCCACTATTAATACAAGCCTGTTGTAGCGGACCACAGTTTTACTCCAGAAAATCACTGTAAGAGCTGAATGAACACAGTATAAGAAGTGCACATTAAAGTCTTATCCATAAACTCTCTCTCTCTCAATTTCATTATCATCAAGAAACACAGCAAAGTACACAAAACACTTGTTACAACAAACAGTAAACAAATATATACACCTTTTCAGTGGGTGCTTAATAAACTGGTAGCCTTTATATCCGTAAAACGACTCGATGAGCTGTCATAAAGTGCACGCTCTCCCTTCCATTACTGCCGTAATCAGTACATTAGGCCTATCACTCCAGAGACTGTAAGATGGATCATGAACAGTTGGTACAGATCAATCCTCGAGTAACAACGGGAGTAAATGATGTCTGTTATGTCCAAGACTGTTATGTGACTGTTATGAACAATTAAATAATAATTGTTCACGTTAAACCATATAGATTTTGGGTGAATTTCAGGTAATCTCAGCATGAGAGAGAAAAGGAACGGGGGAATGGGGGGGTCAAGGGAAAGAGATGTAGATTAGGATGATGCCTAGTTGAGACTTGCGTCTCGAAGGGTGATGCTAATTTCACAAGAGAGAGTTCAAATGTTAATTTCCAGAAAGGTCCTTTGTCTTCTCAGGGAGTGGTTGTTCCTCAAACAGACTGCCCAGCATTTTCTAATTTTATTTTCCCATTCTATGAGTGGCCATCTTGGTGTCATTTATACACTCATTAAACTTTGACGGGTGAGGTGCTGACAAAATTGCGACACTGTAAAATGATGGTGCCATGCTGCCATGTGCTTTTTTAAAACAAATTTAATAGGGTTTAATGTTACATTATCAGCTCGGAAAGTATGCTAATTTGACTAGAATGTTATTTAAGAAAGTTACAATTGAGGGAAAAGGTGGATTGGCAGAAGTACTTGCTTTTTGGTGTGTTTGCATTGCAGGAACTAGGAATGATTTTACTTATAGGAACTCCTTTTATGGGGAACTAAATTAGCTCTACTTCAGAGTAGGGTCTAAACCAGCACTATGGGTACTATAGTGACGTAAGTGTACGCTGACTGACTGAATACATGAGAAACACAGACACTGAATATTTTTAAAAGATGTGTAAACACAGTTTACATATACTTACAGCAAGCTTACATCACTGAGTTCCAACTGGCGGTGTGCATGCCAACAGGAAAATTACCTCAGGGGAATATTTATTCTCAGGGGACCGCCCTGGTGACTAGTTCCTATAACTGAGTTCCTATAACTACCCGGGTGCAAAAGCCCTTAAAGAAGGGTTTCAAACTAATTTTAGGTTAAGGGCCAGATGGGCAGAATTACTTTTGTTTTTTTTTAAACCTTAGTGCGCTGACAATTACATTAATATTAACCATACAAACTACAATTTCTATCCGTCTGTATTCAGCATCTGCCTGTGTTAATGTATACAAATTGTGTGTGTTTTACACAAGCTGTTTTTTGCAGGTCCGGAATAGAGATTGGCTAAAATAAAAATAAATAATAATAAAAAAAGTTTAGATCTATGGTCAGTGGAGCAGTGCATCTCTATTTTTATCATTGTTCAAATCATCCCGCTGGCGGGATTAGACAAACCTGTAGGCTGTATTCAGCCCACGGCCGTATGTTTGACACCCCTGCGTTACAGTTTTTTTGTCACCTGATTTCTTTGAGACACTTTAAATGTACAATAACAAGTGAACACAATACTCACATCAGTGTGTTGATTTCACAGTGTTTATCCTGCAGTAGAGCAGCGATCTGATTCACTCGTGTGTCTCCTAGTTTACGTTCATTCAGATTCAGCTCTCTCAGGAATAACGGATTTTTACCCAAAATGCCTCTCACATACTGACAGGCTTCATCTGCAGCAGGACTTTGTAATATCCTAGAAACAAAGACAGTATATTGATATTTCACAAGTGTGCACGGCACAGATGTGGTAAAAGAATATTGATGCAAGTAATTGCAGAAATATAGTTTGATGGTTTAATTCACTTTCAGATAAAATCTTAATTTGTAGAAAACACTCACCTCAGTGTTTTCAGTGAACGGCAAACATTATTTTGTACATTAATGAGGTGTTCCACTCCCAATTGTCCAGGATCATTTTTTGTGAGATCCAGCTCTATCAGGTGTGAAGGGTTTGATCTCAGAGCTGAAGCCAGAGCTTTATAACCTTCTTCTGTGATACTGCAGTCTGAAAGTCTAGAAAACATGAAAACTTAGAATGAACACTAGAACTAAAATGAACACTGCTGTAAATACAGTCAGTTTTGAACTGTAAATAGTTGAGATAAGAAGGCATGTTGTGTAACAGTATATTGGATTAGTATTCAGTCTTAAGTGACAGCAGCCTAATAAACCTACTGCTATCATTTTAATCAAAGAACAAAAGACAAAGAGAAAAACCCCTCACTGCTCTTGACTCAATAACTTTTGTAACTTTATTTGTAAGCTTTAGTACCTGAAAAACATAAAGCTGTGTTTGTTTAATTTGTCTTTTCATTCTATTGTATTGTGCCACCGTTTGCTATTTATTTGTTCCTATTTTATAATTACAAAAATTTTTTTAAAAACTATTCTTAGATTTTTCCTCACTTCCGAAGGTGAGTGGACTCAAATATATACAACTGATAAGCAAGTGTTGTGAGTGTTGTGGTGTTGAAAGCTGATGGTGAAATGTACTCACTTGAGTATCTTCAGCTCACACACAGGATTCTTCAGTCCCTTACAGATCTCTTTGACTCCAGAGTCCAGCAGACGGCTGTTGTTCAGGTTCAGCTCTTTCAGGATGGTTTTAGAGGAGAGAACAGTAGCTAGAACTGAACAGCTTTTCTCGGTCTGCCCACAGTTATTCAGCCTGAACACAGAAAAACCATAATTTATTATTCAGCACATATTTAACACACATCAGATCAACAGATCTCAGAGAAATTATAATGTATAAATTATGTTGACTCGCTTGATTTTCTCCACTTTGCTATGAGAGTCCATCAGAAGAGCAGAGAGCTTCTCTCCATCCAGATCTCCTAATTTATCTTCACTCAGATCCAGCTCTGTCAGTATTAATGGACTTTTACACAGAACTTTAGTGAGATAGTCACACGCTTCCTGTGCAGCATCACTTTTCAAAAACCTACAGGAAGTAGAATTACAAATCAGATAATGGCTTTTATGGCTTTTATGGCTTTTGCAGCTTCATCCTGAATGAGTCACTAAACAGAGTAGAATGATTTACTACAAGCATTTGTATCAATGAATTAAACCAAAATGAAATTTACAGGATGTAATAACCATAAAATATACATAAACATACAGAACGCAAACAAACAATATGCCATTTTCATGTATAAGCAGACACCAGTAAGAGAAAATACAGAAATGTATTTTCATTGTTTTCACTTATTACTTCTTTACACATAAACAGAACACATTAAACAGAATATCTATAATTACAGTAGCTGATCAAAACTAAAACATGCCCAAAACTAATACTAACAGAAAATGATAATGTGATATGATAATTTGTCCAAACACACATGACACTGCCAGACAAATACACTGAATCATTATCAGAAATGATATGCTGAACACAAATATAACGAAACTTATTAATGGAAATAACAGTGGAAATTCTATTGTCCCAGTGATCAGCCAATTATATCTCGGCCACTGATATATTTTGCACCTCTAGTCCAGTGTAGTATTAATGTATAGTGTTGTGTAATATCTGGTTAAAATCATAGTTATGATAATTGTCTCGTTTATCACCTGATGGTCTTTAATGTACAGCGTTCATCCTTTAGTAAATCACTGAGCTCCTTCACTCCTGATTGTCCAGGATCATTTCCTCTGAGATCCAGCTCTATCAGGTGTGAAGGGTTTGATCTCAGAGCTGAAGCCAGAGCTTTATAACCTCCTTCTCTGATACTGCAGTCTGAAAGTCTGTGTATGAAAGAAGCTGTTAAGCACTTAATGATCTACACTACATAAGCAAAACACATGTATAAATAGAGATGACTATTTAAATCATAAAAAAACTAATACTTTTACTAATTATTATAAACAGCATTGCCAAATGCTTGGCAATTAGAAAATTTGGTGTGAAAATGTAGCAATATTTTTATTTTAATATGAGCAAAAATCTGACCCCACCGATAAGCCACAGATGTCTTAATATAACATCTGCCTAATTTAAAAATTTAAATTTCATCAAAACATAGGAATGTACAAAAATGGTAATTTCAATTAAATGGACACAGAAAAGTACATTATCATGCAGAAATGTAGATAAATGAAAAAGTTTCCGCATTTATTCTCACTCAGATCCAGCTCTATCAGGTTTGAAGGGTTTGAATTAAACGCTGAAGTCAGAGCAGCACAACCTTCTGCTGTAATACTGTTATTATTCAGTAGACTTCTAGTCAAGACCGCCTAAACCGAGACCAAGACACTACCAAGACCAGAGGGTCTCGAGACCAAGACAAGACCAAGACAGACCAAGTCAAGAACGAGACCAGAGGGGGAAAAACAGACTAGTGTTGAAGCTAAGCAATAACTTGTATGAATTCAAGAACAGCAGCATACTAGGGTTCAACCGCAGTTTACATTCAATACATATTAGACGGTATTACTTCAGCTACAGGCAGAACAATACAGAGACAGACCATATCATGTGTGTGACTGTGAGCTCACTGTAAATGTTTTTGCAGACTGGTTGAGATCAACTACCGTAAAACTTCAAATAATAGCTGAGTCCCAAATAGACGCCCGTCTCTTTTACACGCCTGGGATCTCATTTATAAAACTGTGCGTAGGAACCTTACTAAAAGTGTACGTGCGCCCGAAAGCCAAAAATGGCGTACGCAAAAAAATATTCAGACTTATAAAACCGTTCGTACGCCAGAACCTGCACAGAATTCACTTTATAAATCCCAGTCAGGGGAAGATTGTGCGCACATGCGTCTCCACCTCGAAATAACCATATATGGAGCTTACAACGCCTAGTTTTACTATGCATACCCGCATTTGCATTACATTTGCATATGATTATTCATCCACGTGATAACGTTTAATGGTACAAGACATTACGTTATTAAAAATCAAGTAGTTGCCTATATCTTGCCTTGTTTTTGAATACATAAATCAAATAGTGTAAAAAAATTTTCAGAGAAAGTTTTTCTCAATCTTTTCCACTGGCCGAATTGTATTTTTAATTGATTTATATTTATAATGGAAACCGATAGGCCTTGGGCATTATTTGCACGAAACTATTTTCTCAGACAATCTGGTATTATCATGATAAGCAATTATCTCTGTGGTTAAAAGTAAACATTAAAACACAGCACGCCACAGGAAAAGTGTTCAAAAACATCGCATCCACAACAAATATTTCTATAGATTGAATATAAAAAAATGTTGTAACTTCTCAGTAATGATTTCATGTTTAAGTGTTTAGGCTAATTCAATTCATTTGAATGGCATATTTAATCTAAATGTTTATATCAGAAGTAAAACATAGTTTAAATCATTATTTTATTTATTTAAACTGTTATTTGCGTCAGTTTCACTAAACGGCACAACGCGCTCGCTGGAGCGGACAGAAGGGATGGATACAGGCCCGTCGCCAAGGGGGGGCATTGGGGGGCAGTGCCCCCCCAAATGACTTAGTGTGCCCCCCTATATGTAATGCACACGACAATAAAATAAAATTGCTTTAAATGTTCGATATTAAATATCTGCTGTTGTGATCATTGTATCTTTTTAACTAAATTGTTTCAGCAGAACTTAGCTCACAGGAACAGTAATCTCTACAACGGTAACACTAGAAATGCATACCACATTATCTTCAGAAATGATTCAGAAAATTAATTATTCAACGCATTATTACACAGAACGTAACTTGAAATATAATTATATTCATAAATGACTGTTAAAACATCCCAAAAACAGCGCCCAAACCTTGCAAAGACCTACCTCATTAATTATTCAAATACAACAGCCAATGGCAAGTCTCCAGCAGCAGACCTTTCAATATGTTATTTTTGTGTTAGTAGTTTTATTTATTCAAATTACAATATGCAGTTGTGTGTAAGTATATGTATATATATAAATCATGCAATTCATTTAGTTAAGCATACAGTATTGTTATACGTAATTCCTTTGCGCAGCTGCGCATTGCATGCGATCTCAGAATCAAATTTTGCCGGTTTTGTACAGCAAAGCTGTATAAGAAAGTGGTTTAAAGATTCGTCGTTAACAAAGATGACTTTGACCAACAACAACGTGTGTGGAGACGAGTCGACTCTGGAGCTAATGAGATGGTAGGAATGGAGAATTTGTCTAAGACATAAGTTCACAGCGTAGACAGAGCAGCGGGTGTAATTATGAATGGGCCTACTACTAGTGACGTGATCGCCGTGGCTGTGACTGGGCCAAAGCTGCAGGCCTATGGCAAGCCATTTTAACATTTAACAGCTAGACTGGATATGTGTTGCAGATATCTTTAATTCAGTTTTGCCTAGTCAAAAATAACATTTCAGATATCCGCAACTACATTCTTCCTATCCATAATTGTCATTTCAGATATCCACAAAGACATTCTTCCTAGGACAAATGACATCACTTTTGCCATTCATTTGAATGGGGTTTATCATTACAGATATCTACAATTCAGTTGCAGATATCCACTATGTGAATTACGGATATCTGTAACTGAATTGTAGATATCTGTAATTCTAGTTTGAGATATCTTCAATTAGATTCTGACTAGTCATAACTCCAGTTCAAGATATCTTTAACTAACCTCAATTCAAGATATCTACATGTTCCTTTTCAGATATCTTAAATTAAGTTTTGACTAGGCGAAATTACATTGTAGATATCTGTAACTGGAGTTATGACTAGTCAAAATGGCGTTGTAGATATCTCAAACTGGAGTTAGGGATAGTCATAATTTAATTGTAGATATCTATTATCAAGTTAAAGATATCTTGAAATTAAGTTTGATTAGAGATATCTGAAATTTGAGATATCTGTAACTTTTATTCTGCCTAGTCAAAATGTAATTACAGATATCTTGAATTAGAGTTTTGACTAGGCCAAATGACGTTGCAGATATCTGTATGCATGCATCACACTTTAGGCGGGAACAGAGCGTGTTGTTCAAATCATCAAATCACATAGCACCTGTTAACTGTTAACTTTAATTAGCACTGATTAGCACCATGTCGGAGCAACCAGAGTTTTTAATCGTCTTTTTTCATGCTGTTTCAAACTGAAAAAAAAAAATAAAAAATAAGAACTAATCTGAACTAAGAACTTTGTTTCTCATCTAAGGAAGTTAATGTTATTGTACTTTCAATAATAGCATGCATGTAAGCATCTTTATTAAAGTGAATTAGTGTGAATCTTTTTCACGCATAAATCTTACGGCAACAACAACCTTTTAAGCATGAACATAAACATAGCATTGTAAATATTATTTTTTTTTTTTTGTATATAAAAAACATTTTCTGGTGTTTTTTTCGATTACAGCCAACGCCATGCCTGCTTCTTTCTTCTTCCATTCATAGAAATAAAGAAATTAACCCCCAGAGGTCGGAGGTATCGCCGGCGATACCAGCTCGCTTTTTTTTTAGCAGTGTAAAAGAAACTCAAAAATACTCGGTTGACTTTGATTTTCCATTGGAGTTTCATACATCAATCGATTCTGTTAAATGTGTATTATTTTTGTGTATACTCACAATAAAAACAAAGTGTTGTGCTTTTTGCCAAATAAAGAAAAATAAACACGAAGCGAGTTCTGCCTCCTCTCTGTCAGTGTAGTCCATTCTGAAACGCGTCCGAAAATGAACCATAACTCAGTGAATACTCAGTCAAACAGGCATTCAGACATACAGGCATGAAGCTTGAATTCTCATCTTTTAAACGAAGTAATTTTTATAAAAAACAAATATTCACAGTTTATGTAATATGTATGCAAAGAGAGAGATGTCAGTCGTTCTCATCTCAGCTAATTAAGTTTTAATGTGCTCCGCCCACGGAGAGCACGCGCTATTCAAACGCAAATGTGAGCCGATCCAAACAAAGCTGTAAAACGCCCATCAGCTGGATAACACACACCGCGAGTTCACTTTCAGACTTATGTACTTTACGATGCTGTGAGGAATAATACTGTCTTGATAATAATCCTGCAAAAATTTACCTCAGAAGTTCTGGAAGTATCATTTCGAGGAGCAAACGGATCCCGCTGAGGAATTAGGTCAGTTCTGTTTGCTTTGTTCTAATCGGAATGAATGAACGCAAAGATGCGTGCTGTTGTGGAGCTACTACAGCTGGCAAAAATACTGTTTAAATATGAATCGCGTTACTATGAATGAATGAACGCAAAGATGCGTGCTGTTGTGGAGCTACTACAGCTGGCAAAAATACTGTTTTAATATGAATCGCGTTACTATGAATGAATGAACGCAAAGATGCGTGCTGTTGTGGAGTTACTACAGCTGGCAAAAATACTGTTTTAATATGAATCGCAAATACAAAGAAAGATTACACTGGAAATATTGTTACAATTATAAATGTTGTTGTAATTGTATAACCTTAAAAAAAAAAATTATATATATATATAAGGATAGATGTAAACAAAATCTTAAAAGGTCATTATAAGCCTTATCTTTAAATAATTTTATTATGCTTTATTAGTGACACATTTGGGAAGAGAATATATTCCAAATCTGAAAATACAGTATGAGAACAATTAACTGCACAATTACTAGAAATGTTTACCTTGGATATTGTACAATTTGCAAGCAAAATTTGTGGAAAAAACAACAAACCAGTTATATATTGTCCTTGCATTCTTGTGGCTCATTCACACACCTGAATGAAAGGCTCATTACGTATGCAGCCTCATTATGCGGCCCCATTGACTCCATAGGTGTGAATCACGCCCACCCGCATATGGCCTTTCCAAACAAAAAGTGTTTTACAAGATTTAAATCAATGTATTGTGTTATGGGAATGATTAGGCAGGACGATTTTCACATAATTTTGAAGAAAAAATACTAGGCAACGACATCCATTAGTCAAAAGTCTTATTTACATATATTTAGAATGTGTTTTATGGCCTTATTTCAGAAACTTTAGTTTTTTGTTTTTTAAAAAACCATGCATAAACATTATTCTATCAAAAATACAAACATGTACATGCAAGTTGTTCACATATTATGGTAGCCCTGTTTGTGCTAAATAGAGTGAATTTACACCTTTGCCATTAATATGTTTATAAGCAACTGAAAAAAGCACAAATGTCAGGGCATGTCAGAACATCTCAAGGACCCCAAAAACCCCTCAGACTCCAGAGGGTTAACCCACTTTTTCTTTGATTATGGTGGGGAGGGGAAATGGATATGTAAAATAGAGCAACGTCATGCACAATAATTTGCACTAGTCATAATGACGTTTGAGATATCTTTAACTTTCATTCTGCCTAGTCAAAACTGAATTACAGATATCTGCAATTGTCATTTAAGATATGTGACGAGTTGAATGTCATTTTCAATGATGTCATTGCAGATATCTGTAATTCAGTTTTGCCTAGTCAAAACTGAATTACAGATATCTCTATCTGTCGTTTCGACTAGTCACAATTACGTTACAGATATCTTGAATGACAATTCCATATCCAAAATGTAATTACGACTAGTCAGAAAGACATTGTTGATATCTACAATGTTAATTCCGGATAGTCAAAATTTGCTTTTAAATGTTAAAATGGCTTACCATAGCAGGCCATGATCTTGGAAATGAAGGACCGAATCAGATCATTTTACAGCGATAGCCTGCTCGCTTGTATAATAATAAAAATCGCTCCTTTGTGTCTTCATGGTATCAGACAAGTAATGATATACGTTACGTTGATTGTGCCTGTTACTCAAGAAAGCCACTAGATGGCACTGTGTTGTGTATGTGACGAAAAATGAAAAAAAATATAGGCTACTAGCTAAATGTGGAAATGTTAAGAGAAAATAAACGGTTAAGTATTTTATTTGAATAATTGAACAAAACAAGACTATTGTGGTCTATTTTAGTTATAGCCTAATATGGGTTGTTGTTTTGGTCTGTCTCAGATCATTAAAAAAAGTGTGCCCCCCTTTGAAAATTAAATGCCCCCCCATTTGGTTTGTTCTGGCGACGGCCCTGGATGGATATTTAATTCAAGTGATAGGCATGGTGAGTGAAATTATATTTTGTGTTATCTTTCTGTATATGTCTTTAGATTTTCTGTCTAAAAGTGACAAAAAAGACATTTAACTCCAGCTCACCATCGGTGTCGCCAAACTGCTCCATCTCCAAAACGTTCGTACGCATGGGTCAGAGTTTGCGTGCAGGTGCGCAAATTTTCCCGTCAAGTTTGTTTTTATAAATCACAACTTATGCGTCGGAAGTGGCGTACGCCTCTTTCAGGGCCTGTTTTGTGTGTACGTGTGGTGGGAAAGCCCTTTTACTTTCCCTTATAATTATAGGTGGATCGTAAGCCAATTACCGGTAGCTGTCCCCATGGGGATATAAAGTGCGACAGACTTGTGCTTGAGGTCAACGTCATTTGTTGACGTCATTGACGCGCCGCAATGACGTTACTGTGGCTGCTCCCAGCATTGGTGTGGACCAGAGCCATAGAGAGAAATGGTGGACATTAGAGAGTAAGCTCTTGATTGCGTTATTGCCATTTCCTCTCGTAAAGTGCGAATCAGCTGTTCCGTCCCTCGTGTGGATCTCGCACGACTGCTGTTATAGGGTGTGTGCGCTCCTTGAGTATGCACGCATCATTCGTCATTGGTGCTCTCTCTGAAACAATGGAAAGCGTAAGCTGATTGCTTGATCGCTATTTCCTCCCGTATGGTTCAAACCAACGGATTCGTTTCTCCTGCAGATCCCGCACACTACTGTGACTGCTAGTTGGGCGCATTTCACGTCCTGCCCACGGTTTTAAAATACTGCTGCACTGCTTAAAATATTGCTGTTTTGATTCTGTCCTGTTCTGTTTTGTTTGTTTTGTATTTACTTTGTTTTACATCTTCTATTTTTGTAAAGAGCTTTATCTTTCTTTCGGTTTTGTTTTGCAGTGCATCTATTTTGGTGTGGTTAATTTTATTTATCTTATATGTAATTTCAATATTTTTCTAGTTTGTATTTTGGTTTTGCTGTTTAGTTAATGATCATAACCCGACTGAGATCGGTTGGTTTATTTTTCAGTAAACTGTTAGAACCAAGTGTTGTATTTTTCTGCAAACTCGTCCCCTTGGAATTATAAGGTTCTATCTGCGTTCTGAGCAGTTTTGAGATATTGAGCTTTAAAGTTTTTGCATTCCATTCGACTGTGTAGAAAGAACCTTTTTATTTTCTAAATAAAAAGTTCCAAAATGTACACAACTTAAAAAACAACATCACATAATGTAAAGAAGTGGTCACAGAATAAGAATATGTGAATAACTAAATTTTGACAAAAATGTCAGATAGAACCTTATAATTCCAAGGGGACGAACTGTTGAGACTAATTTGGTTTATTTCCTGTAAACTACAATCCATTGCCTTCTTTTGGATTTCTTTAATTCCTTTTGTTTAGTTCTGTTGTTTAATTTAACTTGACCTAGGGCAATTCAGCACCTAACTATTCCATGTGCATTTTAATGACTCTTATTAAGATCTTTCTGCTCTGTGTCGCAGGATCTGGGTGCCAAAGGCAGGGGGGCCAGCTTTATTCCCTTCTACGTGGTGGTGGTGTGTTCACAGTGTGCCGTGTCCATCCGTGGAGTATGGTGTGAGTGCGTGTGTTTGTGTGCACCGGTGAAAGGAATGATTTTTTCTGCTATAATCAGCATAAACTCCGAGAGCCTGACCCTGCTGGTAAGCCCCAGTTAGCTGGTGTCCCGGTGACCCTTTCTTTTTAGAGTCAAGACCTTTATGATGATTCGCTGTGCTTGATTGAGGTCTGATACATTTTAATGACTGCTTTAAAGTGATTGTGTCACTAAATAAAATCAACCATTTTGTATTTCATGTCTCTGAGCGATTATTGATGAAACAAACTTGCGTGTCCTTTTAAAAGACACTAAATTCTCTGGGTGTAACTCCCTGAGTGGCGTAGTTGGCAAATTATCCTCTAATTACACCTCTGGGTTGCCACATACGCAACGGTTATAAATGAGGCCCCTGGTGTGGCTACAGGTTTGGATAAATAAAGGCCGGTCCCTAATAGAGGCCTGGTCTGTTTTTTAGTTTTGGGTTGTATTTAATCTTCTAAAACCCATCAGATCGTTTAAGCCAGTTCTATGGAGCAGATTGTGCACTAGGGCTATCCCTTTTGAGAAAAATTTAATTTGAACGGGTATCAAATATCAAGCAATGTATTCAAATATATTGGAATATCTACGGAAAAAAAAAAACATATATTGCACTGGACTATAAGTGGCATTTATTTAGAAATTTATTTCACACACAAAAAAAACAATGTTACGGACGGGACAGTTCTCCGTTAGGGCTCTAACAGAGTCAACGCGAGCAATGCAAGCAACGTGCTCCCTTTCATAGTCTACACGTCGGACGCAAGCAACGTGGGCAGTATCGCCCCCACCAACAACGCATAGTATTGCATGCATCAGTGCGTCACGTATCAAAAACTGGGACGACACATTTTGCTACGCATAGACGCATAATGGCGGCCGAAGCGTAGCCTTGCGGGCGCGTATGCGTAGCGATGCGTTGACTCTGTAAGAGCCCTTACGGACGTGAGCGCTCTGAAAGCGGCTCTAAAAGACTGCTTTAAAACTTTCACAGAGACCTCAAACAGAAAGCACAAAGCCTGTCTTTAAATTGAATTTCATTTTGTATTAATTGTATCTTAATTTTGATCAATGTTTCATCAACCAATTGCCTGGATTTAAAAAATAAGAATTAAATATAATAGAAAATAGATAATCACGACACGGAGGCGCCGGCGCGTGAACCTGGAGCTTGTCTCATAAATTAACCGAAACTTAGCGTATAAGGTACTTGCCTCACAGACCTGAGAAATATATAGAAAGCTTGAAATGTCTACTTTTAAACAGAACAATTCAATTCAGATGGCAAACAATAAAATAAAAAACAAACGGTCTAATCATAGACTGTAAAAAATGCGCTAGATGGCACTTTAAAAACGAATAGTTTATTTATAGTTCGATTACAGATATTTCACGTCATGCTCGAATGCATATTCGAATATCGAATAAAAAGTGACAGCCCTATTGTGCACGCATGAGAGCCCTGCGCATCCGTATGAGAAGCGCCGCGTCGCGTCTATGACAACTTGAGATATCGCACACCGGACGCGCACTTTGTCAGTTTATGGCCAGCAATATAGTTATGTTTAAGGATATTATGGAATTAAGATCATGTCTGTACTATGTTATGATTATACTGTACAATTAAATACAATCGTTGCTTAGTCTGCAGTCTGAATTCACTTTGCCTCAGAGCGTCCATTAACTGAATGAATTGAGAATATCACCTGAAAATCCGATAACATCAGCAATTTTCATTCAAGCAGCTGATTTCTGTAAATGAGTGTAAAACTGAATGAATATTGCAGCACAGGGTGAAGTCAGTATATACATTAACGACGATTTGAGACAATGTACACTCATAGAGAATAATGTATTTGAATTTTAAAGATGTGGAGCTGCGCTTCTCGTCTGGTGTGCGACCCCCTTCAGACATACGGAAATATAGTAGGCTAATTCTTACATTAACTGATCTACTGAGGCATAATGTTATATGGATGGATGAGCGCCAACGGCTGTCACAAAAAAATACATGCATGTGATTGGTTGCATTTGAAGGGCGCGAAAATAATAATACTGTTGCATTATCGAACGTTGTGTCGTCGCGGATATTGTAGTATTGTATTGCTAAATCCCCCGACCACTATGACGGTCTGAGACAGCGAGACCTAGACAAGACAGAGAGGTCCGAGACCAAGACAAGACCAAGACCGGTCTCGAGACATACATCACTATTATTCAGCCTGAAGAGAAAGAAAACAAAGACAGGAACCATTCTTCAGTTTATTTCCAATTCCAAACCTTTTTTAATGAACAGCAATGACAGTCTTACGGTACGCTTACACCAGTATGCTTAAAACAAATGCTGAAAAGTAGAGCCCGACCGATTTATCGGCAGGCCGATCTTTTCCAAACTATCGGTATCAGCATTTATAATGGCCGATAAATGAATATTTCAAAAATAAAATAAAAACGGACGAAACACCCTTCAACCATGTCATGAGGGTTGGCGTTGTATAGTTTGTCCACCAGAGGGCACTCTACACCGTCCCTGTTGGCAACACTCGTGTATAACGCGCCACACATCCTGCAGCCTGCTGATCCAGCCAGAGTCGGACAGAGAGAACCAGTTATCCGCGAGTGAGATCACCACAACGAACTTAGGCTGCGTCTCATTTCTCTGTCTTACCCCTTCCCCTCGGTTTTGCGGCGTTCATGTGAGGGAAAGTGGTGTCCCAATTCTCATTTTGACTAAGGGCTAGGGCCAAGGTGTAGGGCTACATAGCCCTTGAAACGAAGTTTGCGGAGGACCACACTTGAAAGAGAGGAGTAGGAATTTGTCGCACAAATGTAAGTATTTTCAGCAGTTTAATGACACTCGTGTTTTATGATACTTTTAATAAAATGTTCAAGCGGTTTTAATTGTAATGTTTTTGTTTTGAATCACTAGTTAACCGCTAGCTAGCAGCTATGCGCTATTTGCCGTTTGCTAATGTTTTGCTTAGCTATGGTGTCGCCGGCGCTGCCGTTAAATACAATGAAACAATGTCTTTGACTGATGGCACACAAGCGTGCAAAGATAAAGAGAGACCAGGCAATCGATATCACAACCCGAGACGACGGCATCCTTGTTTGTTTATGTCAACGCGTATCGCCTCTGTGTTGACGTAGCAGCCAGTTAGCGGAAAGGGAAGATGACGCAAATGGTAATCGAGTGGTGTCTCATTTCTTAGAGAAATGTTCTTCCCCCTACCCCCCTTCACTCAGTATCGAGGGTAATGATTACTGTATTTATAACTAGCATATCTCTAGTTTCAGTCCCTGCATTGTAAAATGTAAGTTGAGAGGAGTGAACATTTTAGACAGAGAAAAAGTATCAAACGTAGCTTGTGCATAAAAGTTAGCTTTTCTTTTACACGTGTGTGAAATCCAATGACGCCAAGTGTGCGTTGCAGACTGTCGTTCAGCCGCAGCATTAACGAGTCACATAATGGATTTAGATCGCTAAATAGTAGGTTTTAGAAGGCAGGCAGCAACTAATGATGATTGAAAATGGTTTGATGTAGCTTGATGGAAAGAATTTAAAAAGTGCAGGTAAAGGGATAAGCAAGCTGACATTGTAATTATAAGGTAGCTTATAAGGCAATGTAGGGGGTGGGACTAATTATTACACATGCACACAAACATTTAGGAGTGACCTTTATCTTGTTTAATGATAATATAAATGATGATGATAGAACTTAACAGAATTTGTCTCCAGTCCTATTCAAAGTTATATTTATGAAGCTTAACAAGTCTTTTAAAACTGGTAACTTTGAACAAAAACAACAACAACCAAATCAAAGGACTTTACATTTCATATCTTAAGTTTGTATTTTTAGACATTTTATTTATCAGAACTTTAATATATTTTGATGTTCCTCTGTCCTGTTGTGACAATAAAAGAAACAAGTTTCTTTTTAAAATGCATTATCATATTATTTTAGTTAAAACTCATAAATAACTACAAATAACTAATGTTAGGGAAATCTTTAATGTTTTGTTGCGCGTTTCTGAAATAATAATAATAAAAAAAATATCGGCCGATATATCTGATTTTAAAACCAACAAATATTTGAATCGGTATCGGCCTTCAAAATCCTTTATCGGTCGGGCTCTACTGAAAAGTTTTTCCTTTGAGTTTTCCGCGTACAGACGACACCATTATCAAAACGATCCCCTTTCACACAGACCCGCCAAACTCACTGAAAACGCTGTATTCTGCTGCCAGGCCACTAGATGGCGATTAAACACTGTGATAAAGTCACATTAGCTGCCACCGCTGGGGAAGCAGCACTGGCACACACACATACATGCATATATACGCACATACATACTGACCTCATTCATCAACATCTCGTTCCTCCCTACCATAGTAGCTATCATAGGAGCGGGTGCACAAGCGATGATGATAGCACCTGGACATTCATCCATTTCTCCACTCTCCCTTCCATATTCATTCCCCGGTCATTTCATACACTTACATTGCACTGTCTGGTTGTTTCGTCCGTATTGTTTGTCTGTGTGGGCGTAGTCAGTCTTCCAGCGCCAGCGGGCGAACCGAACGATCGAGCGGCGGCCATTTATGACGTCATGGTGGGGTCGCGGCGGCGCATCGAAACCGGAAGCTGACGAAACCATTGTCTAGTGTGAATAGGGGTGTACTCAAATGGAAAAATTATGTGTTAAGTGTATTATGTGTGAATGTATTATGTTTTATTTGTGTATATGTGTATTATTAATATATTATTAATGTATTATTAATATATATAATATATTGGGAATGGATAATCAAATAGATGAAGTATTTGTATGTGTATTAATTGTTATATGTTTCGGGAATTGGTGTGGCCCAAAAAGGGGCGGGGTTTGGCCTATTTAAGCCAAGGCCAAACCTGAAGTCATCACTTGTTAACCAAATCGGAAAGCGAGAGTGCAACTGTGGTGCCTCAAGAAAACCAAAACCTTTGTGAACTGGTGTACGGTAGATACGTTTTTTTTTTTTGTTCAAGAGTTTTCGTCTTTATTTTTTTTTCCTTTTTTTTTGTGTGTGCACCTGTACATATACTTTACTGTGGACGGCCTTCTTATTGGCACTGTAAATAAATTCCACCTTGCACGAAGTGCTTCTGCGAGTGCGCCATCCTTTTACATCCATACACGGACTCACAATTCTCCCCGAAGACGGGCTGGTAGGCCCATCTTCATCACATTTGGTGGCAGCGGTGGGATGGCGACTCGCAAGACAGCGCCGAGAGGTAGAAAACCCAGGGCGGGTTTACGATCCACAGACAAGGCAGCGTCAGAGGAGGAGGAGACCTGGAATTCTGGTGAGAATACGGAGGATGAGGAGGAAGCTGAGGTCTATACTGATCTGAGGGAAGCACTGCTGGAGAAGTTCAATATATCTCCCGAGACCTACCGCCAGCGCTTCCGATCAGCTACAGTCCCAGCTGCAGAGTCGCCAACAGAGACTTACCACCGGCTAAAGAATCTGTATAAGCGGTGGGTTCGACCGGAGGAGCACTCCAAAGAGGAGATCGGAGAGACCATCATCCTGAAGCAGCTTCTTCGGGTGCTACCCTACGACGCACGCACCTGGGTGAGAGAGCACGAGTCGAGGTCAGGACTGGCGGCAGCAAAGTTGGCTCAGCAGTACCTGAATGCTCATCGCGGCAGTCTTCGTACTCAACCACTCAAAGGTACTGTACGTGGTGTTTCACATAACACTGGGGCTGAAAGGGGTCGTGTGGAACTATCTGACCAGGCACAAGGTCCAGAGTCAACAGCCAAAGACTTGCTTTGCTTTTACTGCCAGCAGCCGGGCCACAAAGCAGCTGTGTGTCCCGCTCGCAAAGCGAAGCTTACAGGGTTTTGTTATGTGCCTAGAGAAGGGGACTGTGATTTTGACTCTGTGGGGGAGGGTCAGAATGTATATGACTGCTAACGGACATGCCCTAAAAGCACTCTTGGACACTGGAAGTTCTCTGTCAATGTTAAAATCATGCTTTGTAAATAATGTCAATTATGTGAACACTACCTCTGTTCAATGCGTGCATGGGGATGTAAAGCAGTATCCCCGAGCTGAGATTATGGTAGAGGTACAGGAACAAATGTACTTGCTTAATGTTGCCATAGTGGACAATTTACCAGCTGATATGATTCTAGGAAGATACTTGCCAGTGTTATATGAACTCTTGCAAGAGTTCATATAACACTGGCAAGAGTTCATATAACACTTGCCAGTGTTATATGAACTCTTGCAACCCACCATCAAGGACTCTGAACATTCTTTTGCCACTGCCACTGTTAATTTGTCATGTCCTGCTCTTACTCGATCTCAAGCCAGGGTAGGTCTGCAGCCACTGCCAGACTTGGATGGTAGTCTGTTGCAGGGCGGGACTAAAGGCCCTAAAAAGTCACGGCGCCAAAGGAGGCTTGCAAAGTACCTGGGTACCCCGGCCTCTGAAGCCTCGGTAGAGGGCCTTGAAGTTAATGGCTGGAAGGTCCCAGGAAACATAGCACAACTCCAAAGGGAAGATGAAACTTTAAAGCCCTTATTTGTCAAAGCTGAGTGTGGAAAGAATTTGAATCTGTGCAAAGAATAATATGTAGTGATGAATGGTGTGTTGTATGTGCGAACGAATGATGTGACTCGTCTGATTGTACCATCTTGTTGTCGTTATCTTGTTCTGCACCTTTCACACACTGTTCCATGGGCTGGTCACCTGGGCCAACAGAAAACATATGCACATATTAGCTCACGCTTTTACTGACCCACACTATACACTGATGTACAAACGCACTGCAACACATGTGCTATCTGCCAAAAGACGGGTGCTGTATCCCAGCAGGGCAGAGCACCCCTGCAACCCCTCCCTGTCATCTCTGCACCTTTTAGGCGGATTGCCATGGACATTGTGGGACCATTGGAAAAGAGCAGTGCTGGACATCGCTACATCCTGGTAGTCAACGACTACGCCACAAGTATCCTGAGGCCTTCCCACTCCGTTCTATCACCACAACGAAGATCATCCATGCCCTGGTTCAACTCTTCTCCAGAGTCGGCATACCTAAGGAGATCCTGACAGACCAGGGTACGAACTTTACCTCACGACTGATGGGGCAGCTGAACCAGCAGTTGGGCATAAAAGCCATCCGAACAACTCCATATCACCCTCAGACAGACGGTCTGGTGGATAGGTTCAACCAAACCCTCAAGAACATGTTGCGGAAGTTCGTTGCGGACACAGGACGAGACTGGGACAAGTGGCTACCGTTTGTTCTCTTTGCTTACAGAGAGGTACCCCAAGCATCAACAGGATTCTCACCGTTTGAGCTCCTTTACGGATGGCAGGTACAAGGACCCCTGGACCTGTTGAAGAAAGGCTGGGAGGAGGAACCTGCATCCAAGATGGAGGAGAAAGGTGGCATCGTACAGTATGTGCTAGAGATGCGAGATCGCCTGGAGCAGTACAGAGAACAAGCCAAAGAGAACCTACAGGAAAAACAACGAGCACAGAAAAGATGGTATGACCAACATGCCAGGCTACGACAATTCCAACCGGGGCAGAAGGTATTACTCCTGTTGCCAACTTCGACGAGCAAGCTACTGGCTAAATGGCAAGGACCATACAGTGTCGTCCGCAAGATGGGGCCAGTCACATATGAAGTTCATCATCCGGACAAGGGCAAGACCAGGCAGACCTACCATGTGAACCTACTAAAGGAGTGGAAGGAGCCACCCGGTAAGGGACCCGAAACATCTCTTCTGGTGAGGAAGGTGGAGGTGGAAGAGGAATCAGAGGATGCAAAGAGGCAGCCGTCTATGGTGAATCTATCGCACCTAGAAGACTCCAAGAGGAAAGAGCTGCAGCACCTCCTGAACCAGTTTCCCGCTTTGTTCCATCAGAGGCCTGGACGGACTGAGCTAACCCAACATACCATCCACCTTTCCGATCCAACACCATCACGCCAACATCCTTACCGGGTGCCTGAGAGGCTGGTGGAACCCTTAAAGGAAGAGATCAAGGTGATGAAGGAGCTAGGAGTGATAGAACCTTCAACGAGCGAGTGGAGCAGCCCAATGGTGATCATACCCAAGAAGGACGGATCCCTGCGTGTCTGCATTGACTTCCGCAAGCTCAACGCCCAATTGAAATTTGATGCATACCCCATGCCCAGAATAGATGATCTGCTGGAGAAAATTGGAAGAGCCCAGTACATTACCACGTTAGACCTGTGTAAGGGATACTGGCAGGTACCCCTCAACCCTCAGTCCAGACCATACTCTGCATTCCGAACACCACTTGGACTATATCAATTCACAGTCCTTCCTTTTGGCCTGCACGGGGCACCAGCCACATTCCAGAGGCTGATGGACAGAGTCCTCCAAGACTGTGAAGACTGGTCTGCGGCGTACCTGGATGACGTGGTAATCCATAGCAACTCTTGGGAAGAGCATCTTCAACACCTCCAAAAAACCCTAAAGAGGACAGAGGAAGCAGGATTGACATTAAACGTTTCAAAATGTGAGTGGGCAAAGCAAGAGGCAAACTACCTTGGGTATCACCTGGGCAACGGACAACTGAGACCACAGATTGACAAAGTGGAGGCAATCCAAAGGAGCCCACAACCAAAGACCAAGAAAGAAGTGAGGTCATTTTTAGGACTGGTGGGCTGGTACAGGAGATTTGTACCAAACTTTGCCTCTATTGCGGTCCCCCTGACCAACCTGTTATCAAAACTAGTGAAGAATCATATTCCATGGACCGATGACTGCGAGACAGCTTTCACAATGCTAAAAGACAAGATGTGCTCCAGCCCAGTCCTCCAGAGTCCAGACTTTTCTCAGAGGTTCCTAGTGCAAGTAGACGCGTCTGCAACCGGGATTGGTGCGGTCCTTGCCCAGGGAAGCACTGGAGAAGAGAGACCAGTTGTTTACCTCAGCCGTAAGCTACTGCCCCGGGAAACTAGATATTCGGCGGTCGAGAAGGAAGGTCTCGCCATCAAGTGGTCCCTGGACAGCTTACGCTACTACCTCCTTGGTCGAGAGTTCGATCTAGAAACCGACCACCGGGCCCTAACCTGGATTCAGTCCATGAAGGACCACAATGCCAGAGTCACACAGTGGTACCTCGCCCTGCAGCCATACTGCTTCAAGATACGGCACCGACCGGGCAGACTCAATGTGGTAGCCGACTACCTGTCCAGGTTTCTGGCCAGTATGCGGCTAGGAGAGGGGGAAGGTGATGTGATAAAGTCACATTAGCTGCCACCGCTGGGGAAGCAGCACTGGCACACACACATACACGCATATATACGCACATACATACTGACCTCATTCATCAACATCTCGTTCCTCCCTACCATAGTAGCTATCATAGGAGCGGGTGCACAAGCGATGATGATAGCACCTGGACATTCATCCATTTCTCCACTCTCCCTTCCATATTCATTCCCCGGTCATTTCATACACTTACATTGCACTGTCTGGTTGTTTCGTCCGTATTGTTTGTCTGTGTGGGCGTAGTCAGTCTTCCAGCGCCAGCGGGCGAACCGAACGATCGAGCGGCAGCCATTTATGACGTCATGGCGGGGTCGCGTCGACGCATCGAAACCGGAAGCTGACGAAACCATTGTCTAGTGTGAATAGGGGTGTACTCAAATGGAAAAATTATGTGTTAAGTGTATTATGTGTGAATGAATTATGTTTTATTTGTGTATATGTGTATTATTAATATATTATTAATGTATTAATATATATAATATATTGGGAATGGATAATCAAATAGATGAAGTATTTGTATGTGTATTAATTGTTATATGTTTCGGGAATTGGTGTGGCCCAAAAAGGGGCGGGGTTTGGCCTATTTAAGCCAAGGCCAAACCTGAAGTCATCACTTGTTAACCAAGTCGGAAAGCGAGAGTGCAACTGTGGTGCCTCAAGAAAACCAAAACCTTTGTGAACTGGTGTACGGTAGATACGTTTTTTTTTTTTTGTTCAAGAGTTTTTGTCTTTATTTTTTTTTCCTTTTTTTTTTTTGTGTGTGCACCTGTACATGTACTTTACTGTGGACGGTCTTCTTATTGGCACTGTAAATAAATTCCACCTTGCACAAAGTGCTTCTCCGAGTGCGCCATCCTTTTACATCCATACACGGACTCACAATTCTCCCCGAAGACGGGCTGGTAGGCCCGTCTTCATCACAAACACTATAGACTAAACACAATGGGCATGTGCATGACGTCATCGTCTTCACAGATTCACGTTTTTGTTGTTTACACGGAGACCATTTCAAAAACTTGCACTTTGTCTTTGAAACCCGTTTTCAAAACTTTGCGTTTTCAGGCACCCAAAACGCTGTTGTCGTGTAAACGAATGGCCAAAATGCAAAATATGGGGATAATTTTGACAATGGTGTTGTCTGTGAGCGCAAAACTCAAAAGGAAAAACTTCTTCATTTTAAGCACATAATTGTCGTGTTAATGTACCCTTAATTGCTTCTTCTTGTATTATTGTCATTTGTAAGTTAGAAGTGGCATAAATGCAGTTTTATGCACAACTGCCAGCCTGTAGGGTGAGTAGACTCCAGAGACTCCAGTAGCTTCAAACACCTGTTTCAAACATCCGCTCAACAGTCAGTGGATTTTTATAGCTGGCCTTTTAATAAAATTAATTTGTTTTACAGAAATATTCCTAAATAAGCCTTTGTCTGACCGAGTTCTTCTGTGCTCACAAATTCACAAATCTTTTGACAGTTTGACAATTTCTATTTCATTTTCGCCAAATTATAGTTTTCATGCCAATGACAATGCATTATTTCATGTGTAACGTCTGGACCAATCAGACTCACAAATTATTCATTTATTTAATGAATAATCCAGCAAACTCACTCAACAAAGCCCTGTGAAACTTCCCCCAAAAACTAACTTTCCAAATGAAGCTAACACACTGGCAGAACGCAGTGTCTTGTTACAGGACACATTGAGACGCAACGAGTTTAACGACGCAAAGGAATTTCTAGAGAGAGCTGTGACTCTCAAATTCTTGCTGAGGATTTTAAATACACCATGTTAATCCTTTATATTCTATATGTAACCACTTGAGAAATATATATAAACATGTATCTAATTTTCTAATCTTATGATTTTCCTTCTATGTGGTTTGGCCTTTGTATTCTTGTAAACTTTTGGGATTAATGTTTCAGACTTTGTTGCATACTATGGTTTACCAAAATCATATGTGTGAAACGTTTAGTCTCTATAAACTCCAATCTTCGTCCCCCATTTGTTAATTTACATTACATCTGGCTAACTTTGTGATGCATTAGTATTATAAGCATCTTTAAAGATTATTGTGTTTAAACATCCAATCAAATGACATGTTCAAAGGCCTGCTTGAACAAAAGGTTGTAAAAAAGACATTTTTCCCTCCAAAGGAGAACAAGTCTGATTGGCTCTTACACCTCCAGAGGGTGTGACATCTTCACGCTTTAAAGATCAGCTCTTAGCTCTCTTCCTCTCGTACTGGAATCCTGACGTGAAGATGATGCTGAATTAGAAGTTTCTAAGGACCCTCCAAGTTTGTGCAAGGCTGCGGCCTTGTCTTTCCCTTCACCAAAGATACTCTGACTACCACTGGTTCTCTCTCATCAAGACCACATCAGCAAAGATCAACTGGAGCCTCAACAAATTGCATCAGGACAGTTTAGGATTAAACAAATCTGTAGGCTGTATTCAGCCCACGGCCGTATGTTTGACACCCCTGCCTTCGTGTTTTTGTCACCTGATTTCTTTGAGACACTTTAAATGTACTATAACAAGTGAACACAATACTCACATCAGTGTGTTGATTTCACAGAGTTTATCCTGCAGTAGAGCAGCGATCTGATTCACTCGTGTGTCTCCAAGTTTACGTTTATTCAGATTCAGCTCTCTCAGGAATAACGGATTTTTACCTAAAATGTCTCTCACATACTGACAGGCTTCATCTGCAGCAGCACTTTGTAATATCCTAGAAACAAAGACAGTACATTGATATTTCACAAGTGTGCACGGCACAGATGTGGTAAAAGAATATTGATGCAAGTAAGTGCAGAAATATAGTTTGATGGTTTAATTCACTTTCAGATAAAATCTTAATTTGTAGAAAACACTCACCTCAGTGTTTTCAGTGAACGGCAAACATTATTTTGTACATTAATGAGGTGTTTCACTCCCAATTGTCCAGGATCATTTTTTGTGAGATCCAGCTCTATCAGGTGTGAAGGGTTTGATCTCAGAGCTGAAGCCAGAGCTTTATAACCTTCTTCTGTGATACTGCAGTTTGAGAGTCTAGAAAACATGAAAACTTAGAATGAACACTAGAACTAAAATGAACACTGCTGTAAATACAGTCAGTTTTGAACTGTAAATAGTTGAGATAAGAAGGCATGTTGTGTAACAGCAGGGCTCCAAACAAAAAAATCTATCAAGGAGCCAATGGCTCCTATAGGGGAAAAAAACAGGCGCCAAATAATTTTTTTAAGAGCCACATAACAATGCACTTACATTTTAGTCACCCTGTTGTGTGCATGTCTCTCCTCTTCTTACAGTTTCAGCATTTTCATCTTGTGAATGTTCTGGGAACTGGAGCTTATTTGGTAACTGAATGTCACTTCCGACTTATGAACTATTTCATAAGTTCATATTTTGGCGCTTTCACTCAGTGAAACGTTCACGCAAAGCATCTAATTTCATGACGTTAACAAAACAAATGAAGCGATAGGCTTGGGGTGGGCGATATGGCAAAAATATCATATCACGATTTTTTTCAGGAAAATCACAATTCACGATTTTATCACAATTCTTTTTATGTTGGTTTTACTATTTTGTGACTGAGCATTACAGCCAAACTAATGTCCATATTTTAAAAACAAAGCCTTAGGTAACAAAATGTAAAATAAAAAAGAATGGCAGAAAGGGGCGAAGATAAAAATGTAGTCATTATTTTCTTTGTTATTAAATATTAAGATCAAAGATAAACATTACACATACACAACTTAATATACAAATGAAATAAACAGTGCTTTATGTTTTCAGCTACAGTAGGTTTATTTAACAGTAGCATTGAAGAAAGTAATTAAATTAACAAATATGAAAATAAAACAAAACATAAACTTCACTGTATAAATAATAAATTGATACTTATTAAAGCTACTAATAAAGTTATCAGTCAAGAGCAGTGAGTAATTTTCTCTTTGCATTTTGTTGTTTCATTAACATTAAAAGGATAGTTCTCCTAAAAATTCAAATTGTCATAATTTACTCTCTCAAGTTGTTTTAAACTTGTTTTTCTTCTGTTGAAAATAAAAGTTATTTGGACGAATGTGGGTAACCAAACAGTTGATGTACCCCAGTGAAGTCAATGGGGACCAGCTACTGTTTGGTTACCCACATTCTTCAAATTATTAATATTAGAAAATATTAGAAAATATTAGAAGGAAATTAATACAGTTTTGGAACAACATTAGAGTGCGTAAATGAGATAATTTTTATTTTTGGGTGAACTATCCCTTTAAGGACAAGCGGCAGCGTGTTTACAATTGCTACTGTCTCTTAAGAGCTGCGCGCGACACGTCTAATGTACACGCATTTGACAAGCCGATTTTCTCTCAATTTTCTCAAGTTTGCTTTCACTTTAGACATAACCGACTTTGTTTATGTAAACCTTGTGTGTATTTAACAGTATTAGCACAATAAGACTCAAAATATAACTTAGTCCAGTATCCAGGCGCTGGTAGACAGGCTTTTAGTGCATGTGAGCTTCACATGTACGCGCTGAGAAAGGCACATGTTAGAACAGCGCATCAGCACGCAAATTAAATGTTTAACCGACAAGGCATTAAAGCACATGCAAATTATTAACTTTTGTGAACTGCAGTGTCCCGTTCCGCTGCGTTAACATGTGAATAATACGTCGCGTTGTTCAGTATGTTTTGACCGGGACAGAGGCGCCAGAACAGCAACTAGAGTGCAGGATTCTACGATATTTCTTCAAAAGCAGATCGTGGAGACATTTTAATCGTCCATGATGAAAAATCGTCATATCGCACACCCCTACGATAGGCTACTGGTTATAAAACATGCACGTAGGATGCAAATTTTACAATCAAAGGGAGTAAATTTGTATTGTCGCCAATGGCGACCTTGGCAGAAATTTCACTCGCAAATAAATATTTTTGGTCGCAAATGCGACCATTTTAGTCGCAGTTTGGAGCCCTGAACAGTATATTGGATTAGTATTCAGTCTTAAGTGACAGCAGCCTAATAAACCCCCTGCTATCATTTTAATCAAAGAACAAAAGACAAAGAGAAAAACCCCTCACTGCTCTTGACTCAATAACTTTTGTAACTTTAGTTGTAAGCATTAGCACCTGAAAAACATAAAGCCGTGTTTGTTTAATTTGTCTTTTCATTCTATTGTATTGTGCCACCGTTTGCTATTTATTTGTTCCTATTTTATAATTACAAAACAAAATAAAAAACTATTCTTAGATTTTTCCTCACTTCTGAAGGTGAGTAGACTCAAATATATATAACTGATAAGCAAGTGTTGTGGTGTTGAAAGCTGATGGTGAAATGTACTCACTTGATTATCTTCAGCTCACACACAGGATTCTTCAGTCCCTTACAGATCTCTTTGACTCCAGAGTCCAGCAGACGGCTGTTGTTCAGGTTCAGCTCTTTCAGGATGGTTTTAGAGGAGAGAACAGTAGCTAGAACTGAACAGCTTTTCTCTTTCAGCTCACAATTATTCAGCCTGAACACAGAAACACCATAATTTATTATTCAGCACATATTTAACACACATCAGATCAACAGATCTCAGAGAAATTATAATGTATAAATCATGTTGACTCACTTGATTTTCTCCACTTTGCTATGAGAGTCCATCAAAAGAGCAGAGAGCTTCTCTCCATCCAGATCTCCTAATTTATCTTCACTCAGATACAGTTCTGTCAGTAATAATGGACTTTTACCCAGAACTTTAGTGAGATAGTCACACGCTTCCTGTGCAGCATCACTTTTCAAAAACCTACAGGAAGTAGAATTACAAATCAGATAATATTCCAATTTTATGCCTTTTGCAGCTTCATCCTGAATGAGTCACTAAACAGAGTAGAATGATTTACTACAAGCATTTGTATCAATGAATTAAACCAAAATGAAATTTACAGGATGTAATAACCATAAAATATACATAAACATACAGAACGCAAACAAACAAACAATATGCCATTTTCATGTATAAGCAAACACCAATAAGAGAAAATACAGAAATGTATTTTCATTGTTTTCACTTATTACTTCTTTACACATAAACAGAACACATTAAACAGAACATCTATAATTACAGTACCTGATCAAAACTAAAAACATGCCCAAAACTAATACTAACAGAAAATGATAATGTGATATGATAATTTGTCCAAACACACATGACACGCCAGACAAATACACTGAATCATTATCAGAAATGATATGCTGAACACAAATATAACAAAACGTATTAATGGAAATAACAGTGGAAATTCTATTGTCCCAGTGATCAGCCAATTATATCTCGGCCACTGATATATTTTGCACCTCTAGTCCAGTGTAGTATTAATGTATAGTGTTGTGTAATATCTGGTTAAAATCATAGTTATGATAATTGTCTCGTTTATCACCTGATGGTCTTTAATGTACAGCGTTCATCCTTTAGTAAATCACTGAGCTCCTTCACTCCTGACTGTCCAGGATCATTTCCTCTGAGATCCAGCTCTATCAGGTGTGAAGATCTCAGAGCTGAAGCCAGAGCTTTATAACCTCCTTCTCTGATACTGCAGTCTGAAAGTCTGTGTATGAAAGAAGCTGTTAAGCACTTAATGATCTACACTACATAAGCAAAACACATGTATAAATAGAGATGACTATTTAAATCATAAAAAATAATAATAATTTTAATTACTATTATAAAAAGCATTGCCAAATGCTTGGCAATTAGAAAATTTGGTGTGAACATTTAGCAGTATTTTTATTTTAATATTAGCAAAAATCTGCCCCCACCGATAAGCAACAGATGTCTTAATATAACATCTGCCTAATTTAAATATTTCAATTTCATCAAAACATAGCAATGTACAAAAATGGTAATTTCAATTAAATGGACGTACACAGAAAAGTACATTATCATGCAGAAATGTAGATAAATTGCGATCTCAAAATTCCGGCCAGTTGATAATACCTAGAATATCAAAATCGACTGCTGGCGGTAGATCCTTGTCCTATTTAGCACCAAAACTTTGGAACAGCCTTCCTACCATTATCCGGGAAGCAGACACACTCTGTCAGTTCAAAGCTAGACTAAAAACACATCTCTTTGACCTAGCTTTCACATAATACATTATAGACTTCTATAATTCAATGTTAGGCTGCATAGATTAGGTCAGCTGGAACCGGGAACACTTCCCATAAATCCTGATGTACTCGTTACATCATAAGAAGAATGGCATCTACGCTAATTTTAGTGTCTTTGTTTATCCCGAGGTTTTCCCGCAGCCTAGGCCGTATCCAGATCTGACGAAGGACCTTCGCCTGGACCCGATGACAACGCAGTGCTGAAGTGCCAACTAGTCTCTCCCTATGGAGGATCCCTTTACCACTCTACAGATAAAGCATTGTCGGGAAACTCAATTCGCGTATCTACCCCGAATTGATAAAATAAAATAAAATTCTGTATCAAAAATTATAAGGAAACACCAGTACTTTTTTTAGGCTTGGTTTGTAGGGAATTACAAACCCGCGTACATATATATACAAACACACATAACTATAGAACCAATTCTCAATGCGCATGTGAACGCCATCAGCGTTTCTCACAGGTTCGCATTTAAAGTCTATGTAGAGAGAATGGTGTCGTCTTAGCAGCCCCTAATTTAATAACAAATGATTGTTGCGACGGAAGCGAATCAATCATAACTAACATTAGCTGGAAAATAACTTTACTAAAGAACCGCTATAAAGCCAAAACAATCTCTGTTACCATAAATTATACGTTTATCTCTGTAAAGCTGCTTTGAAACAATCTACATTGTTAAAAGCGCTATATAAATGAAGATGACTTGACTTGACTTGATAAATGAAAATACACACTTAATTTTCTCCAATATGCATTCAGGATTTTCCAACAGAACACAGATGTTCTTTATTCCAGAGTTTCCGAGTTTATTCTCACTCAGATCCAGCTCTATCAGGTTTGAAGGGTTTGAATTAAATGCTAAAGTCAGAGCAGCACAACTTTCTGCTGTAATACTGTTATTATTCAGTATACTTGTAGTCAAAACCACCTAAACCGAGACCAAGACACTACCAAGCCCAGAGGGTCTCGAGACCAAGACAAGACCAAGACCAAGACAGACCAAGTCAAGACCAAGACCAAGTCGAGAACAAGACTGAGACCAAGTTGAGACCAAAGGGGAAAAAACAGACTAGTGTTGAAACTAAACAATAACTTGTATGAATTCAAGAACAGCAGCATACTAGGGTTCAACCGCAGTTTACATTCAATACATATTAGACGGTATTACTTCAGCTACAGGCAGAACAATACAGAGACAGACCATGTCATGTGTGTGACTGTGAGCTCAATGTAAATGTTTTTGCAGACTGGTTGAGATCAACTACCGTAAAACTTCAAATAATAGCTGAGTCCCAAATAGACGCCCGTCTCTTTTACACGCCTGGTGTGGCTACAGGTTTGGATAAATAAAGGCCGGTCCCTAATAGAGGCCTGGTCTGTTTTTTAGTTTTGGGTTGTATTTAATCTTCTAAAACCTGTCAGATCGTCTGTTTAAGCCAGTTCTATGGAGCAGATTGTGCACTAGGACTGTCCCTTTTAAGAAAAATCAAATTTGAATGGGTATCAAATATCAATCAATGTATTCAAATATATTGGAATATCTACGAAAAAAAACATATATTGCACTGGACTATAAGTGGCATTTATTTAGAAATTAATTTCACACAAAAAAAAAATGTTACGGACGGGACAGTTCCCCCGTTAGGGCTCTAACAGAGTCAATGCGAGCAATGCGAGCGACGTTCTCCCTTTCATAGTCTACACGTCGGACGCAAGCAACGTGGGCAGTATCGCCCCCACCAACAACGCATAGTATTGCATGCAACGGTGCGTCGCGTATCAAAAACTGGGACGACACATTTTGCTACGCATAGACGCATAATGGCGGCCGAAGCGTAGCCTTGAGGGCGTGTATGCGTAGCGATGCGTTGACTCTGTAAGAGCCCTTACGGACGTGAGCGCTCTGAAAGCGGCACTAAAAGACTGCTTTAAAACTTTCACAGAGACCTCAAACAGAAAGCACAAAGCCTCTCTTTAAATTTAATTTTGTTTTGTATTAATTCTATCTTAATTTTGATCAAGGTTTCATCAACCATTTGCCTGGATTTAAAAAATAAGAAGTAAATATAGTAGAAAATTGATAATCACGACACGGAGGCGCCGGCGCGTGAACCTGGAGCTCGTCTCATATATGAACCGAAACTTAGTGTATAAGGTACTTGCCTCACAGACCTGAGAAATATATAGAAAGCTTGAAATGTCTACTTTTAAACAGAACAATTAAATTCAGATGGCAAACAATAAAATAAAAAACATGCGCTACATGGCACTTTAAAAACTAATAGTTTATTTATAGTTCGATTACGGATATTTCACATCATGCTCGAATGCATATTCGAATATCGAATAAAAAGTGACAGCCCTATTGTGTAAACTTACTCTGACTACCACGGGTTCTCTCTCATCAAGACCACATCAGCAAAGATCAACTGGAGCCTCAACAAATTGCATCAGGACAGTTTAGTTCAAATGGGCGAGACATGCAAGTATCAAACTTAGTCTCATTATTTGATACATTAAGAATCCTTACCCCTTTTTAAAGAAAGGCGTGTTAGAACTAAACTGATGGTTTGCTCAAGGCTGTTGATCTGCTGAATTTAAAACAATGCTATAACTTCTTGCTTTCCTGTATTCTGCTTCAGCTCTCTTTCCCTTGGTAAACTGTATGCATGTATGTGTGTGTATTTTAGAGTAGTTTAAGTGTTTAGACTAGTTAATAAAATCTTGTTCATGTCACACGTAAAGTTGTCTGTGTCTCAAGCACATAACTGGAGTCACTAATCATTATAGATTTTGGCTACAGCTCTTAGTAGTACTGTAAATTAAGAAAGACCTTTCCCATGCCCCGGAAATGTATATTTCTTAGAATTAATAAACAATTAATCCTGAGTGTTCACGGGACAAACAGGATAATTGATGGTAATATTAATTTACGACATTAAGTTAATTATATTGACTGATACAAATATTCATAATCAATTATAACCAGTTATGATTGATCATGAATATTTCATACAGATAATTTGCTACACATGCTTTTCATCTTCGGAAACATCTTTCTTCCTCTGCATATTGCACAAGGACTGCTTAATAATGTGGAACAACCTCTTTAAGAAATGTTACCATTTACCTAAGACGAATTGGCAAACTACTATACAACTTTATAGTATTTTTAACTTTATAGTAACTTTATTTAAAAATCCACAGTACCCTCAAAACTATAACCAACAAAGGTCCAAGCAGGCTCCAAGATGTCTGCTCTAGCACCGATATCAACTTTTCTTCTCCTGCCGACATTAGCCAGTCTAATGGACTTCAGAGACAATCCAGGTGCAGGAAGGAAAGATAGATAAAGCCCATAAAAAGCACTTCTCTCCATTTGATTCATAGAATTGCAACTTCACCATCAATGAACTGCTGATGTAACCCCTTCTGTCCTAACCGAACCGCACTTAACACTTCTGTCCTAACCGAACCCTATTTAACACTTCTGTCCTAACCGGACCGCATTTAACACTTCTGTACTAACCGAACCGCACTTAACACTTCTGTCCTAACCGAACTTTGCTGAGGCACTTCTGAAATGTCTTCCATGTGTTGTTGTCATGGTCTCAAACTCAGTTCCTGAAGGGCCACAGCCTTGCACAGTTTAGCTACAATCAGCTCCAACTGTTATCTGATTGGAAGCTTCTAGTAATGCTGAAGAGCTTGATTAGCTGGATCAGGTGTGTTTGATTAGGGTTGGAGTAAAACTGTGCAGAGCTGTGGCCCTCTAGGAACTGAGTTTGAGACCAGTAGAGACCAGTATATTCTTGTCAAGAAAAATGAGACAGAAACATCAATTGTGAGCGGGGTGGCCAAGTTCCACTCCTGCAATAAGAGCACTGTATCAAATGATGAATTTAAATTTCAGTACATATTTGCCGATGACACTTAATATAATGTGGGATACTTCAATGCAAAGTATAACTTTGAAACTTGTGTAAATTACTCACATCAGTGTGTTGAGTTTACAGTGTTTATCCTGCAGTAGAGCAGCGATCTGATTCACTCGTATGTCTCTTAGTTTACGTTCACTCAGATTCAGTTCTCTCAGGAGTAACGGGTTTTTACCCACAATTCTTCTCACATACTCCAAGGCTTTATCTGCATCATGACTCAAAAACCTGCATAAGGGAAGATGTAAAAGGTTTAAAAATCAACTAAACTTAATGTAATCAGTTTGTTTCATTTACCTTGAATTTTTTTTATATAATAACCTGCACAATTTGTTGTTGCATAAAAGTTTGTGAAATAATGTTTCTATGAATAATTCACCCGCATATAATTTGTTATATTATTTCATCACGTCTCACCTCAGTGTTTTCAGTGAACACTTCTGATCCTGTAGTAAATCACTGAGCTCCTTCACTCCTGATTGTCCAGGATCATTTCCTCTGAGATCCAGCTCTATCAGGTGTGAAGGGTTTGATCTCAGAGCTGAAGCCAGAGCTTTATAACCTTCTTCTGTGATACTGCAGTCTGAAAGTCTACAGAAAGGACATTTATTTATAACATAATTTATTTTACAATTAATATCACTACAAAAAAGACTTCACTACAGTATTATTTTACAGCATTTTTTTTTAATTGTAAAAAATTTGACTGCGCAGTTTGACTGCAGTGCAACAAAAATACTCAGAACATACCAAACCTTCTGTAACAGACAAAGCAATAGTGACACAAACATTGTTATTCACACTTGTATGTTTTGACATTCTCAAAAGATCAAGAGATGTATTTCTCAGTTCACAGCCCCTTTAACTTTGAACAAAATAAATGTTATTTAAACAAACAATCTTACCTGAGTTTCTCCAGTGTACAGTTTGTATTTTCTAATCCGTTCTGGAGTTTCTTCACTCCTGAATCCTGCAGATTATTGTTGCTGATGTCAAGCTCTTTCAGACTGGAGTTTGATCTCAGGACTGTAGCGAGAGCTGAACAGCTTTCCTCTGTTAGACCACACTTACGCAGCCTAAAATGATGAACAGAAGAGGGAGATTTTACAAACACAAAGTACTTGACGCCAACATTTTTTTACCAGATGTCTTTAAAATGCTTTAAATCTACAATAACATATGAATACAATACTCACTTCAGTATGTTGAGTTTACAGTGTTTATCCTGCAGTAGAGCAGCGATCTGATTCACTCGTGTGTCTCTTAGATCATGTCCACTCAGATTCAGTTCTCTCTGGAGTAACGGGTTTATATTGCGAAGAATTTTAGTCAGATATTTACAGGCTTCATCTGCATCAGGACTTTGTAACAACCTGGACAAAGGAGAAGTACGCTGACATTATCTGCTACTAATGAATTGCAAGACTAGTCGAATAAACGGTATTTTAGCCTCTGATTTGAACGCTCTGTTTAAAGGGCAAGTCTGCTGTGAGACTTCAGTGTAAACACTGCTGTGATTGGCTGACATGCTTACATATGAAATATCTAGCATTACATGTGGAACTCTCTCGAAAACTTGTACTATTACAGCTATTATATGTTTTTACTATTACAGCTATCGAGATGAACGAATCGTGAGAAGTTTTTAAAGTATTTAGATCTATTTCCATGACATAAAAAGTTGCAGTGATGAGCATTGAGCAGATGGCAGCCTGTTGATCGCGTGAATGAAGATCTTATCATTGCAACGCAGTTTCTGCACTCTCACTAATGCTTTCACCAATGCAAACATGAGGTAAGTACAGTAAGGGCTTTGTTGTGCAGTGTAACAGCGTCATTGATTTCATGGCAAGTGTCCAGATAAACTTGCACTGTGTGATTGACAGCTTGGGCGATTGGAAAATGATTGTTCTTTGATTGCTTTGTGTATATATTTTAATTACAGTTTAAATAAGATACTTTTTTTATCCAACTAAGAGAAACAACGTGAAGTTGATATTTTAGTTACTGGCTTGATTTACTGATGCCTAAACAGTATTGAATGATTTAGAGACAGATTATCTGTCTGAACTTGAACAATTACACATCAGAAATTCACATAACCCACTGGTTCTTCAGAGGCTCGGATGAAGGAACTAAAAAAATACTTTTGTGTTCATTTGTACATCCAAAAAAAAAAAACTTTACTACCAGCTGATCTCTTGTATCATTTGAGGATGATTTAGTGTAATTAAATACAGAATAGCCCCATGATTGTCCTTCTTAAGACTTATGATGGATAGAGGTATTTATGTTTGTTCGGTTGCCTAATGTCTTTCCATGGTAATTTTATGTCCCCTATGGTTGTCTGTGTAAAACTGTTTTCCTGGCAAGAAGCTTCACATTTTATAAGACATTGTCTTCTGTGATTATAAACAATAAAATCAATATGGTTTATTACTAGGGCTGGGTATTGACACAAATTTCACAATTCGATTCGATTTCGATTCACAAGCTTGCAATTCGATTCGATTCGATTTCGATTACGATTCGATTCGATTCAATATCGATTATTTAGGATATCAGGTACAATACATGGCAAATTTTCTCAAGGAAAACAAATCTCTTAACTATTATTGTAAACTATGGGAGTCAGTTGTAGCCTGTAGGCTTCATTAGCCTACTATAATATTGAAGGTAAAAATTAACTGATTTGTATACAAACACTTAAAATACACTTTTATTTATTTTTATAATAATAAAGTTATATGGAATTATATACAAATTTAAATGGTGGCTGTCATAAAAAAACTTTCCAGATTTATTCAAACATGCATTAAATATTGAAGAACATTAAAAATTATAATCAATATGTAATATGGTGCATATATTTAACAAAATGCTCCTCTCTAGAGTTATTTTTTCTATCTGAATAACGAGTTTATGGTCACTGGATATGGTTTTTCTGAGGTAGGCTAGCCTAAATGACGTTACATGACATTGTTTACTAACGTCTTTCCACGGTTGAAACACTGATTGAGCGATTCCATGTGACATGATACGGACTTCGATAAGTTGTACTCTACCTTTTAACACACTTTCAGATGCTCATTCATGTTTATTTCGCGCTGTAACTGGTGTTATTAAGGCGGAAGAGAAGGTCATGTGCACTCCGCGCTACTGCTTCTCCTGAGCTGAGTTGAGCCAGAGCGATCTCACGCCACAGCGCCAAAACGGTAATTATGTTTTTGAATTTCATAAGAAAATGGACGTAATTTGAAATCTGATACTTTGTTTCATATCAATAATAACAAAGCACAAAGATTATTGCGATTTATTGGATGGGAATGCGCGCAACAATGTTCCATTCATTCATCACTGAAAACAGGATGACTAATCGATTCTTGGGATTTAAGAATCGATATTGTTTCGTAAAAATGAGAAATATTCGATATTTTTTACCCAGCCCTATTTATTACACATAAACCACATGTGAATAATTAGCAAAAATAACCTTGTCATGTAAAACACGTGTAATACCTTTCAGTTGCTGATGGTGTTTCTTCCCTGAAGTTTGGTCCCACACCTATTGAACAGTCACTCTTCACACACACATAACTGGACACAGGTGAGCGTGATCTTACACTAATATATGAGAGAGAGAGAGAGAGAGAGAGAGAGAGAGAGAGAGAGAGAGAGAGAGAGAGAGAGAGAGAGAGAGAGAAGGAGAGGGAGAGGGAGAGGGAGAGAGAGAGAGAGAGGGAGAGAGAGAGAAACTTTACTACCAGCTGTTCTCTTGTATCATTTGAGGATGATTTAGTGTAATTAAATACAGAATAGCCCCACGATTGTCTTTCTTAAGACTTATGATGGATAGAGGTATTTATGTTTGTTCGGTTTGCCTAATGTCTTTTCATGGTAATTTTATGTCCCCTATGGTTGTCTGTGTAAAACTGTTTTCCTGGCAAGAAGCTTCACATTTTATAAGACATTGTCTTCTGTGATTATAAACAATAAAATCAAAATGGTTTATTGCACATAAACCACAAGTGAGAAATTAGCAAAAATAACCTTGTCATGTAAAACACGTGTAATACCTTTCACTTGCTGATGGTGTTTCTTCCCTGAAGTTTGGTCCCACACCTATTGAACAGTCACTCTTCACAGACACAGAACTGGACACAGGTGAGCGTGATCTTACACTAATATATGAGAGAGAGAGAGATCTCTCAAGTTCTCAAGTTCTCCAGATGTGCAAAAGCCTAGGCTTATACATAGTTAATGGAAGGACCCGTGGTGACTCTCTGGGTAGAATGACCTTTTCCTCTGTGTTAGGTAACAGTGTGGTGGACTATACGATCACCGATATTGACCCAGAGGATATCAATGCATTTGTAGTTTCACCACAACTTCCTTTTTCAGATCACTGCCAAACAACTCTTTATTTAAATAAGTCTACAAAGTATAGCTTTGTACTAGAATCAGAAACCAGCAAAATGTATGACCTCCACCAAAAATATATATGGAAAAAATGCAGCAACATAGAGAATTATTTAACTGCACTTGAGAGTACAGAAATCAAATCCAAACTTATTCTCTTCAGACTTATTAAATTCCCATGCACAAAAGATGGAGTAAATTTGGCTACACAGCATTTAAACAATATATTTGATGAATTAGCTACAAAATCAAATCTCAAAATAATTAACTATAGTAACAAAATTACAAAACACAAACCTTCAAAAGAAAAATGGTATGATAATGAATGTGTTTATGCTAGAAAACAACTAAGACTATTATCAAACCAAAAACACAGAGAACCCCATGAGAGTCAGATACGGGTCCAATACCATCAGGCACTAAAAAACTACAAAATACTGATCAATAAGAAAAAACAGCTTTACAGATCTGAAGAACTTAACAAAATAGAAGAAGCCATTGACCAAAACGTCTTTTGGAATTTGTGGAATAAATTCAGTCCAAGACAAACTAAAGATAAATTAACAATACAAAATGGTTTGATCTGGAAAAATCACTTTGAATTTTTGTATAAGAATATTGATTATAGTGCAATCACCCCCCAACAACACTCAGTAGTTAAAAAACTTCACCACTTAGAGGAAAAGGTGAAAGACTACCAAAACCCTCTAGATACAGCAATAACTCTAGCAGAAATACAGAGCCAACTGAAGGCTCTGAAGGCTGGAAAGACTTGTGGAGTGGACAGCATCTGCCCTGAGATGCTAAAGCACAGTAGCCCTACACTGCAGGCAGCTCTCCACAAGCTGTTCAACCTCGTTCTGGAGTCTGGCTATTTCCCTGAGATCTGGAACCATGGACTCATCACCCCTATTTTCAAAAATGGCGACAGATTGGACCCTAACAACTACAGAGGCATTAGTGTGAACAGTAGTCTGGGGAAGGTTTTCTGCAGTATTATTAACGCCAGAATACTGTCCTTTCTCACCAAGCACAATGTCTTAAGTAAAAATCAAATTGGCTTTTTACCAAAATATCGTACTTCAGACCACATTTATACTCTCCACACCCTTATTAAAAACTACACCAAAATTAAAAATGGGAAAATATTTGCATGTTTTATAGACTTCAAAAAAGCTTTTGACACAATATGGCATGATGGGCTTTTTTATAAACTTATCGAAAGTGGGATAGGGGGTAAAGTCTATGACACTATTAAATCACTGTACACAGAAAATAAATGTGCAGTAAAAATTGGCTCCAAAAGAACAGAATTCTTCAAACAAGGGCGTGGCATGAGACAGGGATGCAGTTTGAGTCCAACACTGTTTAACATTTACATCAATGAACTAGCAACCATGCTGGAACAATCTGCAGCCCCAGGTCTCACTCTTCATGATACCAACATCAAGTTCCTGCTCTATGCCGATGATCTGGTTCTGTTGTCCCCAACAGAAGAAGGTTTACAGCAGGGCCTGTCCGTCCTAGAGCAATACTGTCAGAAATGGGCACTGACAGTCAATCTGAAAAAGACCAGTGTTATGGTATTTCAGAGGAGAGCCAGATCTCCGGGAAATAGACAGAGTTACAACTTCACTCTGGGCAACACCAGACTAGAACAAAAGGGTTCATATAATTACTTAGGGGTTGAAATTAGTGCATCAGGGAGTTTCAACCTGGCCATAAACACACTATGTAATAAAGCTCGGAGAGCTTTGTATGCAATCAAATGCAAATTTGGAAAAACAAATATCCCCGCAAGAATTTGGTTAAAAATCTACAATTTTCTGATAACACCAATAATGCTTTACGGAAGCGAAGCTTGGGGCCCGATTTCGAATCCAGAATTTAAAAACTGGGATAAAACTCCCACTGAAAAACTGCAACTGGAATTCTGTAAAATTATTCTAAAAGTTCGCCCAAACACCCCAAACAATGCATGCAGAGCAGAACTCGGTATATTCCCTCTGAAAATCCAAATCCAAAAAAGGTCAATTAAATTTTGGCAGCATTTAAATCAAGCTGATAAAAATTCCATTGCATACAAAGCTCTCCTGAGCAACCAGCGGGGTTCAGACGTCCACCCCCTGGACCAGCTGGCTCAGAGGTACACGGAGATAAACACAGTCAGTAGTGGACAGAAAGGTAGAGAGAGAGACAGGTACACTGAGCATCAGAGTCGCCACAGACACAATCCTCAGTCTTCAATCAAAAGATTTGAAACTAAATTAAAAGACGAGTATACAGAACAATGGCAAAATGAAAATAAAATACAACACAAACTCCTCTGTTTTCAATCCCTGAACAGAGATATCCAATTGGCCGAATATCTCAAAACAAAAAATCCAAAAGAAATACGAATTTTAACAAAATACAGAGTCAGTGACCACGAGCTGGAAATTGAAAGAGGTAGACATTTAAAAGTGTGGAGACCAAGAGAGGAACGAGTCTGTACACACTGCCACCAGGATATCGAAACAGAATTACATTTCTTATGTTCATGTCCCAAATATGAAGACTTAAGAAACAAATATTTCCAAAAATTTGAAAAATATATACCAGGCTTCACTACCTACACTGAGGACAAAAAGCTTCCTTTTTTATTAGGGGAAGATAAAAGCACGGCATGGCTAGCAGCTAAATATGTCTTCTCCTGCCACAATACAAGGCTAAATAAATAAATAAAAATTGTATAAGAGGTATTTATACAAGTTGTATATTATATATATATTTTTATTATTTTGTTTAACTGTATTCTCTTTTTTTTTTTTTTTTTTTTTTTGTTTATATTATACATATATATATATATATATTATTGTTTCAATGTACTCTTTGAGGGACATGCACAGAATGTGTTTAGTATCTGCTTTTATATCATAATTATCCTGTTTACTTGTATTACTATATCAGATGTATTAACTCCTTGTTGTTGTTTATTGTTCTTATGCTTTGGCAACACAGATGCATTTTTTTTGTCATGCCAATAAAGCAACATGAAATTGAAATTGAAAAAATTGAAAAATTGAAATTGAAATTGAGAGAGAGAGAGAGAGAGAGAGAGAGAGAGAGAGAGAGAGAGAGAGAGAGAGAGAGAGAGAGAGAGAGAGAGAGAGAGAGATCCAGTTATTTTATTTACAGAATTATTTTTGGGAATTATGGAATAATTTAGATAAATCAAAAGAACCCAAACACATTCCCATCTATGACCCAAACATCTGGACAGAACATTTTGGAAAACTCTATTCACAAAACGAACCAACCCTCACCCAAAAACATCTGACCTCCCAACTCTACACCCTGGAACGCACTGTAAAAGACCAGCTAAACCAGTTAGACCAGCCCATATTACTACACGAACTGACAGACAAGATCAAATCCCTAAAAAATAAAAAATCCTGTGGCATGGATTCAATATCTAATGAGATGCTGAAACACAGCAGCCCCAAACTGAAAGAGGCAATTCTAAAATTATTCAATCTTTTATTAAAAGCAGGACACTTTCCTGAGATCTGGAAAGAAAATTTGATTACACCAATTTTTAAACAAGGTGAGAAGTACGACCCAAATAACTACAGGGGCATCACAGTGAGCAGCAACCTGGGCAAACTCTTCTGCTCCATCATCAACGACAGACTAGTCCAGTTCATTCAAGAACACAACATCCTCAACAGTTGTCAGATTGGATTTATGCCTAAACAGAGAACATCAAATCACATCTACACACTCCACACACTCATACAAAAACACGTCCAACAAACAAAACAAGGGAAAATATTCGGCTGCTTCATTGACTTTAAAAAAGCCTTCGATTCGGTTTGGCATAATGGACTTTTCCTAAATCTAATTCAAAGTGGAATAGGAGGAAGGACATATGACATCATAAAGGACATTTACAATGGGAACAAATGCGGCGTCAAGATTAACGACAAACGCACTGATTATTTCAGTCAAACGAAAGGAGTCCGTCAAGGCTGCAGCCTCAGCCCGACTCTATTTAATATCTATATTAATGAACTGGCATCAACACTTGCGAAGTCCTCTTGTCCTGGTCTGACCCTCGAGGACAGAGAAATCAAAAGCCTCCTGTACGCTGACGATCTCCTGCTGCTGTCTCCTCATGAAGAGGGTCTGCACCAAAGCCTCTCGCTTCTGGAGGAGTTCAGCAGCGACTGGGCCTTACCCATAAACATGGACAAGTCCAAAATCATGATCTTCCAAAAAAAACCTCGCCTTACTGACAACAAATACACATTTACACTTGGGGGAACAATTCTTAATCATGTCACCTGTTATAATTATTTGGGTCTGACAATCTCAGCTTCTGGAAAGTTTGACACTGCAATGAAAGATCTGACTGATAAAGCACGTAGGGCTTATTATAGTATAAGAAAACCCCTGTTCAAATTTAACCCACCCATTAAACTGTGGCTGAAAATCTTCGACAGCATCATCAAACCCATCCTCCTATACGGCTGTGAAATCTGGGGCCCCAAATTTAAACTAAATTACGATTCCTGGGACAAAACCCCTGTGGAAACTTTCCACCTTGAGTTCTGCAAGAACATCCTGGGAACTCACAGAAACGCTCCGAGTCTGGGTTGCCGGGCAGAATTAGGCAGATTCCCCCTCCTATCTGAGATCCAGAAGAGAGCCGCAAAGTTCTGGTTCCATCTATCAGACGCGCCGACAGAGAGTTACCATCACTGCGCTCTCAGACACAGGGCAGGACACCCTGAGAGCGACCCCATGACACATTTAGTGGAAAAACACCAACTTAATCCAACAATTCAGTTCAGACACGCAAAAGTAAAAGAAATAGGGAACATAACCAAAGAAGAATACATACAAGATTGGCAGATAAAGGTCACACAAGTAAATAAATTAAAATACTTCCACAAAATAAAGTCTGATTATAAATTGGCCCCATACCTGACCGATATCAGTAACTATGGTCAGAGAAGAGCTCCTGACGAGGTATCGCATCAGTGACCACAGTCTGTGTGTGGAGACGGGCCACCACAAGCCGAGCTGGAGAGCCAGAGAGCTCAGACTGTGTTCACACTGCACTGATGGAGTCGTGGAGGACGAGCTGCACTTCCTCACCGAGTGCAGCAAGTACAAACACATCAGAGACTCTTATTTCACACGAATAGCTCAGATTTTACCCCAGTTCCAACAAGCGAGCCTCACAGACAAACTGTCTTATATTCTGGGAGAGAAAGAAGAGTGTGTTCTCCTGGCAGCGCAGTGTGTGTCTTCCTGCCATCATATGAGGGACAAGGGCTGAACCCTCTTTTACCTTAAACTACTCTCTGTACTTATTTATTTTATTTTATTTTTTATTTTATTTTTTCATTGTGATATATTTATGCATAATATTGAAATATATTTTTAATTGTTTTATTTATTTTTTATTGTTAAATTTTATGTATCAACCTGTGCGTATATGTTTGTATATGTCTATTGCTTTGGCAATATTGTGCTATTTTACACAGTCATGCCAATAAAGCTCATTTGAATTGAATTGAATTGAATTGAGAGAGAGAGAGAGAGAGAGAGAGAGAGAGAGAGAGAGAGAGAGAGAGAGGGAGAGAGAGGGAGAGAGAGAGAGAGAGAGAGAGAGAAACTTTACTACCAGCTGTTCTCTTGTATCATTTGAGGATGATTTAGTGTAATTAAATACAGAATAGCCCCACGATTGTCTTTCTTAAGACTTATGATGGATAGAGGTATTTATGTTTGTTCGGTTGCCTAATGTCTTTTCATGGTAATTTTATGTCCCCTATGGTTGTCTGTGTAAAACTGTTTCCTGGCAAGAAGCTTCACATTTTATAAGACATTGTCTTCTGTGATTATAAACAATAAAATCAAAATGGTTTATTGCACATAAACCACAAGTGAGAAATTAGCAAAAATAACCTTGTCATGTAAAACACGTGTAATACCTTTCACTTGCTGATGGTGTTTTCTTCCCTGAAGTTTGGTCCCACACCTATTGAACAGTCACTCTTCCACAGACACAGAACTGGTCACAGGTGAGCGTGATCTTACACCTAATATATGAGAGAGAGAGAGAGAGAGGAGAGAGAGAGAGAGAGAGAGAGAGAGAGAGAGAGAGAGAGAGAGAGAGAGAAGAGGACTTTTGACTTTTAAAACTCTTTTAATCAAACAACTAGTTTAAAAACAATATTTGCACCACAAAAAAAAATAAATAAATAAATAAATAAAATAAAAATAATAATAAATAAATAAATAAATGAAATAATAATAATGACAGTAAATCACAATTTTACCAATTAAACCATAACTCTAAATCACAATTTTACCAATTAAACCATAACTCTACAAAAACATTTCTCACCACAAGAGCATTTTTCATCAAACATCAAACAAATCAATATATTTGTTAATTTACAATAGGCATATTCTATAGCGACCCGGTACTTTACCAATGATTTGAACATTCCAACCAAATCAATATTTTCCCCCCTCATTTTTACATGTGTGGGATTTTAGAATTGCCAACTTTGCCTGCCCCTAATAGAAAGTTACCCAGAGTACACTGTGCTTTCCATTCCTTCTTGTATTTCAAGCCCAAAATAAACAGATTTTGGTAAAAAATGAACCCAAGTTCAGTGAATATTTTTTTCCAACAGTTCAAACAAAGGAATTAATCTAAAACAATCAGAAAAACAATAAAAACAGTATCAAGAACATTACAAAACGGACATGCAAATGAAACCCTTGCATTAAATTTTGACACAAGACTATTTTGTTGCCACAGAACAATGGAGTATTCTCCATTGGAGGTCTCCAGATCTCTTAGGAATAGGGGGTTTGTACAAACACCTCCATGATGGAGCTAATTCTGAAGAAATGGATAAGTATTCTCTCCATTTGGTATCAGTGCGTCTTTTCAATTGAGCATAAACAAAGATTTCACACACATTCCATACAACATCTTTTTTTCCACATTCTGAAACAAAATATCTTTAAATCCCTTCAATAACAACATATTTAAATCCTCATCCAATTCAGATCCTATTTCTACTCTAAGATCTGGAAAGGTCAGGGACTTTTCACCATTTTCAAAAAAAGTTTGTACAAAGGTCAAGAAAGATTGAGTGAAAAGATTTTTTAAGATCCTCCACGAACCCTTCAACATATCTTTCTGATCTAAGCCCAACTTGATCAGCTATTGATACAGCCGCACGCCATTGACCTTTTGTAGTATCAATTAAGTCCATTACAGTAGCTATTCCAGTCTTTAGAAACAGATCAACTACTGTACTTGAAATCGATGAGTTTATTTTAAAAAGAGAATTAAAGAATAATGGTTCCAAAACCCCATAATGTTCACTCTCCTTTCTAACCTTCTTTAACAATTGCCAAGCTTTAAACACAGACTCATAAAACTTTAAAAGACAACACCTTACTTTTGAAACAAAGGATTTTTCAATTAAGAACAACTGCTTATCTATTCCGATTCCTCCTATATCTTGGAGAATAGACAAGCTATATGCAATCCAGGGAATCTTATCTGAACAGTATCAGTCAATTTCTGGAATGTTTGAAGTCTCATTGTTTTCTTGCTTCTAAATCTATGAGTCCTTGTCCTCCTTCAATCACTGGGAGATATAAAACCCCAGGAGGAAGCCAATGAAACCCATCCCAGAAAAAATTGACAAAACTTTTCTGAATTGTAACAAGTAGCTCTTCAGGAGGATCAACACACTGTAAACCGGTGCCCACAACATTGAGGCTGCCAAGTTATTGACAATTAAACATCTCCCTCTATAAGATAGCTTTGGAAGGATCCACCTTCTCTTTTGTAGTCTGCCCGTAACTTTATCAGCTAGACCTTCCCAATTCTTTTTCATGTAAAGGTTGGTTCCCAAATGTACCCCAAGAACCTTAAAACCATCCTTAATCCAGCTACATTGTTGTGGAAGCTGAGGAGGGTCTATATTTTGCCACTCACCTAGTAGCAGGGATGTACACTTATCCCAATTAATTTTAGCAGATGTTGCTTTTTGAAAAATTTCCAAGCTAAAAATTAAAGCAGATATATCATCATTGTTTCTGATGCATACAGTTACATCATCTGCATATGCTGTGAGTTTCACAGGTGGAATTTCTGGAAACCTAGGAACAACAAGTCCATGCAATCGTTTCCTTAAGATGACAGAAAAGGTTCGATAGAATTGAGTACAAAAGTCCGGAAAGAGGGCATCCTTGCCGTATGCCTCTAGTTACTACAAAAGGTCTAGTCAGGCAACCATTAATTCTCAGCATACTAGATGTTTCACTATATAATAATTTAACACAAGAGATAAATTGTGGGCCCAAAACCAAAAGCCTTCAAAGTCTTTAGTAAATACAAATGGTCCACTCTGTCAAAAGCTTTCTCTTGATCTAGAGATAAGAGTCCAATATCAACTTGATGTGTTTTGGCAACTGTAATAATGTCTCTTATCAAAAATAGGTTGTCGAAAATTGTTCTTTTGGGGATACAGTATGACTGATCCTCATGAATTATAGTTGCCATACATTTCTTCAACCTATTGGTTATGGCTTTTGACAGCATTTTAAAATCAGTACACAGTAATGAAACAGGACGCCAATTCTTCAAGTATCCAAGATCTCCTTTTTTGGGTATTAAAGTCAGCACAGCTCTTCGACAACTCAAGGGTAAAGTACCTTGGTTAAAGGACTCCAGAAAAACATGATACAAGTCTTGTCCAAGCACATTCCAAAAACCTTTGTAGAACTCTGCAGACAGACCATCCAGCCCAGGTGATCTGCCACTGTTCAGCCCCAGCACAGCACTCGACAGCTCAGCAAAAGTCGGAAATCCCTCCAGCTCCTTCTTCTCAGTCGTTGACAACTGCGGAAGACCTTGAAGAAGTTCTTCAACTGCTGCTTCCTCACAGTGTTCTGACTGATAGAGGTTCTCATAAAAAGAAATAGCAGAAGCTATAATTTCTCGCTGGTCAGTAGTTTCACTGCCATTAGAAAGTTTCAGTTTATGGAAAAACTTCTGCTCTTTTGGCTTTTTCTCTAGTCCAAAAAAGAAGGCAGTTGGAGCATCCATTTCATTGTGCTTTAAACATCTTGTTCTCACAAGAGTTTCCTTCTCCTGTTCATCCAATAAATCCTTCAAAAGGCTTTTATTCGCTTTGATGATGTCAGCTGACAATAATCTGCCTCCTTCGTTGATGTAGCTTTGCTGAAGAATTTCTTGTTCCAAAATCTTCATTTTCATTTTCAAATTTTCTGTATTATGTGCAGTGTATTGTTGGCAAAAGTTTTTAATCTGCACCTTTCCCAAGTCCCACCACTGATTTAAAGATGTATAGCTAAATCTCTCTTCCCTCCAAGATTTCCACAAGAGATCAAAAGAGTGCACAAAGATGTGATTGTGCAGTAATCTGCTATTAAAGTGCCAGTGTGTCTGATAAGGTTTAGACGACAGAACAGACATAGACATTGAAATAAAATGGTGATCTGACATAGATGTTGGTGAGATACAACTGCCATAAAATCTTCCTTTGTTACCCTTTTCAACATAAAAAACGATCCAGTCTCGCAGCAGAGACCTTATTTGAATTTATTTTCAACCAGGTGTACTGTTTAACATGAGGGTAAGCCTCTCTCCACAAATCGAACAGATTGTGTCTATTAATTAAAGATTTAAAAACACCCGCTGAACTAGGATGAGGTTCCTCATGATTTCTATCTAATTTGTGATCTACAGTACAATTGAAATCACCACCTATTATAACAATGTTATCCTGAGGACATTTCAACAATTCTTCAGAAAATTTTCCAAAAAAAACACTTCGTTCACTTCCTATATTAGGAGCATAAATATTAAAAAATGAAAAACTAGGATTGTCTATTGTTATATCCACACGCAATAGGCGTCCAGGTATTATTTCTAAAAAGTCTGGATCATTTTTTACACGTTTTGAAAATAAAAAACGCAACACCAGCACTCAGATTTGTGCCATGACTAAGGCCAATGCTCCCTGACCATTCATTTGTCCAGTCAACTTCATTACAGGCATCGGTATGTGTCTCCTGTAACATAGTTACATCTACTTTTTTAAGGTGTAAATACTTAAATAAAGTAGTTCTCTTTTGTATATCCTTACAGCCATTTATATTTAAAGATCCAATGTTAAAGGATGCCATCAGGATTAAAAAAGAGAAAAGATACCTAATCCGATATTTTCTGTTCATCATAACTCTTTAAGGGTTTTTTAAGTCTTTTTCTGACAGCACTCACAAACTTTTTAAGGCGGTAGCGCCTAGGCTGATCCAGTTCCTCTAAAGTGGCTTTCTTCATAGCCATCAGCGAGGACTCAACAAAAAGCCTTAAATCAACAAAGAACATTTCAACTTCTGGCTTTCTCTGATTTTTTGTGGCGTCTAAAAAATCATTGAGTTGTTCCACCGTATAATATCGAGACTTTGCAAATCTCCCAACAGTACTTCCCTGAGAGTTAGCTTCAGACAATTCATCAGCAATCGACTCTGAACAATCACTGTCCGAATCACTATCCATTGCTTGCGATTTTGAAGCATCAATATCACACACATTACTACTTAAAGCCTGCGTTTCATTCAAGCCATCACTCTCTTTAGGCCGATCTTGATCACTAGATTTCTCTAACTCAACAGCAGCCTGCCGACTGTCGTTGGTTTCACTCTGTCCAGAATCAACAGTCTCAGTGATAACAACACTACAACCTTGATGCAACTGCTCTCCAATATCAGTAAGCGCGGACCTTTCAGCGCTCGGACCGGGCGCTGCGCTTTCACCAGTTACTGCAGCCAGATCGCTAACGTTACTCTCATCATTCAAAATCTGCCCTGAATCAGATTCAACTCCATTTCTTGCCGTTTGAGCCTCTTTAACCAGAGGACAGGCTGTTTTAATGTGACCAAATTTTCCACAAACAAAACATTTCATGGACTCAGTGCTGATAAAGATCGTATAATCTTTTCCAAGCACCGTTAGTTTAACCGACACTTCAAGCGTTGCAAATTCAGCACTCAGTATCATAACAGCCTGACGTCTGAATGACATGATATGTTTCAACTCTGGGGTTTTCAAACCCAGAGGAATCATCCTAATCGTCCCAACCAATTTCCCATAACGCGCTAAAATACCCTCAAGCGCTTTATCAGAGATAAACGGGGGTACGTTTGACAACATTACTTTTTTCGAGAGGTTAGACAAGGGTAATACAGGAATAAAAACATCATGAACAGTCAAACCACACTCTACTAAATGATTGACCATTTCAACTTCTTTCAAAAAAACAACCATTGCTTTATTCATTCTAGAAGCAGACATGATGTTTTGTGCACCTATTTCTCTGCCAATTGCAACCAAAACGTTCTCAATGGACACTGATGCGTCTGCCGGCATACACTTGCACGCATGCCGAGCAGACAAACAAGAAAAGCCATCGGAGTTTGAGCCCATCTATATCAGCTATGCTGGCAGAAGTCAGCGCTCCGACTCTCTGTCCTCTAATCCAAAGCAATATTCAAAAAGGAATAAACCCAGAAAAGAAGGAAAAGTTTGAAACTCACTCAAGAACGAGAGAGAGAGAAACTTTTCTACCAGCTGTTCTCTTGTATCATTTGAGGATGATTTAGTGTAATTAAATACAGAATAGCCCCACGATTGTCCTTCTTAAAGGTGCTGTATGTAGTTTTCAGCGGCCTCTATCTGTGATGTTTCAGAGTGCAACCAATAAGTTTTCAAGCGCGTGCTCGTGCTCGAACTCATGAGCGAGCACTCTGGGTACCGGCCAGACTGATACGCAACACACCGGAGAAAGCATCACACAACATGCTGAAAACTCAGGTAAACTCCCACAGCAACGTTACAATAATAGGCTACTTTAGCAAAAATAACCTTGTCATGTAAAACACGTGTAATACCTTTCAGTTGCTGATGGTGTTTCTTCCCTGAAGTTTGGTCCCACACCTATTGAACAGTCACTCTTCACAGACACAGAACTGGACACATGTGAGCGTGATCTTACACTAATATATGAGAGAGAGAGAGAGAGAGAGAGAGAGAGAGAGATGAGAGAGAGAGAGAGAGAGAGGAGAGAGAGAGAGAGAGAAAGAGAGAGAGAGAGAGAGGGAGAGGGAGAGGGAGAGGGAGAGAAACTTTACTACCAGCTGATCTCTTGTATCATTTGAGGATGATTTAGTGTAATTAAATACAGAGTAGCCCCACGATTGTCCTTCTTAAGACTTATGATGGATAGAGGTATTTATGTGTGTTCGGTTGCCTAATGTCTTTTCCATGGTAATTTTATGTCCCCTATGGTTGTCTGTGTAAAACTGTTTTCCTGGCAAGAAGCTTCACATTTTATAAGACATTGTCTTCTGTGATTATAAACAATAAAATCAAAATGGTTTATTGTATGGGATGATTATAGTATCAATATGATTGACACGTGCAAGCACACTTATCAATGAACTTGATACATGTTGCAGAAATGTTTTATCCATGCCTTTCAACTTGCGTGTGCAAAATTCAAAATTGAATGAATGTGAAGCAATTTGTACAAATAGAGACATTTTTGTGAATACAAATGTTTTCCTTTGTATTAGTGTATCATAATTTGCGCATGCAACACAGAAGATGTGCATGTGTGGATCAGGTGACACGCGTGCATTCATTGATGTCTTTTCTGAGTCGATCTCATTTGATTCATTTGGATTTTGAGACTTTCTTTTCGCGGTTTTTAAGCATTTCACAACCCACACACAAACAACTACAAATGAATAGGCCTGGTGCTAATTATTAATGTGTGCACAACTACCCATCTATTTGACAAATTCACAAATGTGCGTCACTACATTTAAACTAATACAATACAACTTGTGTGTGCAAAATCCAAAATCACATGAATGTGCAGCATTTTGTACAAATAGAGACATAGTTGTTAATACAAAACCTCGATTTTGTATTAATGTAGGCCAGAATTTGCGCATGCAACATACGCGTGCATTCATTGACTCGTTTCTGAGTCGATCCTATTTGATTCATTTGGATTTTGAGACTTTCATTTCGCGGGTTCGCCTTGCACGATCCACACACAGATGTCTGAGAAAACCTGCTACCACTAGATGGCAGTATTCTACTAAAACAGACAACGGCAGCGTAATCAGGCGTTCTTCCTCATTTAAGACGCTTAATGTGAGTGATATTGAAGCACCAAATTTAGTACACAATATTGGCCTACCTTATTAATAAAGCATACTTTATAGAGGCAAACAGATTAAATCAGATTATGAACAACACCCATAGAAAAACATTATAAAACGCTTAACGTGTAATAGCGCGTTGCATGTTCAATAAGGTGTATTGGCTACTGAGTTTAAATATCACCGTCATTACTGCATTGACGTTAAGCTTTTTCTTTATAATATGCGCTATGGGAGGAAAACTATATAGCCTACAGACAAGAGCCTATATGAACGCGACGCGCGGCGTTTCACGTTAATGGCCCTTCCTGAGCCTGTTAAAAAGAAAAAGCTTAACATGAAATTCTGCAGTTGCGTTTAACTTTGCGTGTGTATGGGAGAGCAACCGGTCCGAGAGCGCAGTGAATTAAGTTTTAGGTTTTGATATTCGCCGCATTTTCTAAAGAGACCATCTGCAAATTCGGACTCACAGTCAAACAAATATAAACGTCCAGTCATTCATTCAAATGATAGTAAATGCAAATTTTACCTGTAAGTCAGTCTTACAGGAACCGTCTACGAGCTTTGGAATTTGAAAATGTCTGTTTTTAAATATTAAAAGTAATTTTAATTAAAACAAATTATACGTTTTAACGCAGTTAGTGGAATTGGCAGACGTTCCCTTGTGCATCATGAGCCGTGGTTAGCGCATCAAAACATTCTCATGTATAAATATGCAGCTACACACACAGGGGCCAGCTGATTTTCAATTAACATTTCATGTCGATATACAATGGTTGCATATTGTTAAAACTCATATAGCCTATAACAGTGGCTTATGGGTCAATGGAAAACAAATGTACTGCGAAAATCGTCTTTAACATTTAAAAACAGACATTTTCAAATTCCAAAGCTTGTATACTATGTATACAATGTGTAGTCAGATAAAAATTAAGCCTATAATATGAACGCAAATGCGAAATTTCACGTTTTTTTAACAGGAAAAAATGCTAAGCTTATGCCATGTTAAGCTTTTTCTTTTTAACAGGCTCAGGAAGGGAAATACCATTAATGTGAAACGCCGTGTGTCGCGTTCATATAGGCTCTTGTCTGTAGGCTATATAGTTTCCTCCCATAGCGCATATTATAAAGAAAAAGCTTAACGTCAATGCAGTAATGACGGTGATATTTAAACTCAGTAGCCAATACACCTTACTGAACATGCAACGCGCTATTACACGTTAAAGGGACTATGTGTAGCTTTTTAGGTATTTTATTATCTAAAATCAATATTTTTATTCATAAATATGCCCTCAATGGAGTACAAATACCTATGCCAATGATAAGACTAATCCTCGTAAACGAAGAATTTATTATCTTTATATACATGGGACGGGTAAGTCCACGGAGGCTTCCATGTAGTTCCGCCATCTTGAAAAACTATAATAGCAGAGAGGGACAAAAAGTACTAGGCCAACGCGTTTCCACAACGCGTTTTCGTTCAGAGCCAGCGTCACGTGACTGAAGCCAGCAGAAGTGGAGGAGCAGAGCAGTTCAGTGAGAGGCGCTTGTCACTGCCGCGGCAAGTTTAAAAGGCTGCACTGCACGGTTATTTATACACCGTTCATTCATACATATGCTGAGTCACAGGATAAGAAGTCCTCGTCGTCGAAAAAGTCCAAAATAGACCGTAAAAGGAAACGTGACCGGAGATTACAAAAACAAGGGTTAATGTCGGGATAGCTAATGCAGGAGAAAGCTTTCAAAAGAGACGCTGAAGTTGCCTGCTTTCTTCTCGACAGGTAAGTCAATGTTACGGTCTTAATTACAAGCTTTTTTTTTTCATTGCTTGGTTGTGTACTTTATTACCGTATATACCCGAATATTAGACAAGGTTTTTGTCCTAAAAATAGGCTGAAAAATGGGGGATCGTCTTATATTCGCGATATAGACAAAATCACGGGGGGAAAGGGAGAAAAAACAACGGAATTAATATGAAATAGTGACTGAAACGCGACCCATTAAGACAAATGCTTTCGGCTATACTTGCATGTAAAATTAGAGAAGCAACATAATATCTGTGTTTAACTGAATTAAAATGCTGCTCCTCTCTGCCATGCGAGACGCAGAGCGAGCGAGCGAGAGAGAGAAACAGAGAGAGGTGCACGCGCGAGACGCAGAGAGAGAGAGAGAGAGGCTCTGAAGGCTGGAAAGACTTGTGGAGTGGACAGCATCTGCCCTGAGATGCTAAAGCACAGTAGCCCTACACTGCAGGCAGCTCTCCACAAGCTGTTCAACCTCGTTCTGGAGTCTGGTTATTTCCTGAGATCTGGAACCATGGACTCATCACCCCTATTTTCAAAAATGGCGACAGATTGGACCCTAACAACTACAGAGGCATAAGTGTGAACAGTAGTCTGGGGAAGGTCTTCTGCAGTATTATTAACGCCAGAATACTGTGCTTTCTCACCAAGCACAATGTCTTAAGTAAAAATCAAATTGGCTTTTTACCAAAATATCGTACTTCAGACCACATTTATACTCTCCACACCCTTATTAAAAACTACACCAAAATTAAAAATGGGAAAATATTTGCATGTTTTATAGACTTCAAAAAAGCTTTTGACACAATATGGCATGATGGGCTTTTTTATAAACTTATCGAAAGCGGGATAGGGGGTAAAGTCTATGACACTATTAAATCACTGTACACAGAAAATAAATGTGCAGTAAAAATTGGCTCCAAAAGAACAGAATTCTTCAAGCAAGGGCGTGGCGTGAGACAGGGATGCAGTTTGAGTCCAACACTGTTTAACATTTACATCAATGAACTAGCAACCATGTTGGAACAATCTGCAGCCCCAGGTCTCACTCTTCATGATACCAACATCAAGTTCCTGCTCTATGCCGATGATCTGGTTCTGTTGTCCCCAACAGAAGAAGGATTACAACAGGGCCTGTCCGTCCTAGAGCAATACTGTCAGAAATGGGCACTGACAGTCAATCTGAAAAAGACCAGTGTTATGGTATTTCAGAGGAGAGCCAGATCTCTGGGAAATAGACAGAGTTACAACTTCACTCTGGGTAACACCAGACTAGAACAAAAGGGTTCATATAATTACTTAGGGGTTGAAATTAGTGCATCAGGGAGTTTCAACCTGGCCATAAACACACTATGTAATAAAGCTCGGAGAGCTTTGTATGCAATCAAATGCAAATTTGGAAAAACAAATATCCCCGCAAGAATTTGGTTACAATTTTCTGATAACACCAATAATGCTCTACGGAAGCGAAGTTTGGGGCCTGATTTCGAATCCAGAATTTAAAAACTGGGATAAAACTCCCACTGAAAAACTGCAACTGGAATTCTGTAAAATTATTCTAAAAGTTCGCCCAAACACCCCAAACAATGCATGCAGAGCAGAACTCGGTATATTCCCTCTGAAAATCCAAATCCAAAAAAGGTCAATTAAATTTTGGCAGCATTTAAATCAAGCTGATAAAAATTCCATTGCATACAAAGCTCTCCTGAGCAACCAGCGGGGTTCAGACGTCCACCCCCTGGACCAGCTGGCTCAGAGGTACACGGAGATAAACACAGTCAGTAGTGGACAGAAAGGTAGAGAGAGAGACAGGTACACTGAGCATCAGAGTCGCCACAGACACATTCCTCAGTCTTCAATCAAAAGATTTGAAACTAAATTAAAAGACGAGTATACAGAACAATGGCAAAATGAAAATAAAATACAACACAAACTCCTCTGTTATCAATCCCTGAACAGAGATATCCAATTGGCCGAATATCTCAAAACAAAAAATCCAAAAGAAATACGAATTTTAACAAAATACAGAGTCAGTGACACGAGCTGGAAATTTAAAGAGATAGACATTTAAAAGTGTGTGAGACCAAGAGAGGAACGAGTCTGTACACACTGCCACCAGGGTATCGAAACAGAATTACATTTCCTATGTACATGTCCCATATATGAAGACTTAAGAAACAAATATTTCCAAAAATTTGAAAAATATATACCAGGCTTCACTACCTACACTGAGGACAAAAAGCTTCCTTTTTTATTAGGGGAAGATAAAAGCACGGCATGGCTAGCAGCTAAATATGTCTTCTCCTGCCACAATACAAGGCTAAATAAATAAATAAAAATTGTATAAGAGGTATTTATACAAGTTGTATATTATATATATATTTTTATTATTTTGTTTAACTGTATTCTCTTTTTTTTTTGTTTATATTTTATATATATATATATATATATATATATATATATATATATATATATATTATTGTTTCAATGTACTCTTTGAGGGACATGCACAGAATGTGTTTAGTATCTGCTTTTATATCATAATTATCCTGTTTACTTGTATTACTATATCAGATGTATTAACTCCTTGTTGTTGTTTATTGTTCTTATGCTTTGGCAACACAGATGCATTTTTTTTTGTCATGCCAATAAAGCAACATGAAATTGAAAATTGAAAATTGAAATTGAAAAATTGAGAGAGAGAGAGAGAGAGAGAGGGAGAGAGAGAGAGGTTTATATAAATGTATTCATACATTTGTTTACTGATTGATTTATTGAATGTATTGATTATTTGTGTATGTAATGTCCATTTATGTAATGGCCAATGCTTTGGCAATACTGTAAGTCATGCCAATAAAGCTAATTTGAATTTGAGAGGTGCGCGCGCGAGACGCAGAGAGAGAGAGAGAGAGAGAGAGAGAGAGAGAGAGAGAGAGAGAGAGAGAGAGAGAGGTGCGCGCGAGACGCAGAGCAAGAGAGAGAGAGACACAGAGAGGTGCGTGCGCGAGATACAGAGCAAGAGAGAGAGAGAGAGAAAGGCGCGCACGCGCTGGAAGAGAGAGAATGAATTATCACTGCAATTTTCAAATAAAATTCTTTTCTGTTAAAACCAGATTTTAAAATCAGATTTAATAGTTAATGTTTTTCACAGTCAGTAATTTTTTTCGTTGTTTCAGTTTGTTTTAAATAACAAACCTGTTCACCCAAAGAAAAACTCGAAGTGCTATTATAAGACATCCTGTCATAGCTTTTTGGTACATAAGGGCTACCGTAGATGCAACGCGCATTTAAAAAAGTGAGGCGCTAGAGAGCATTATATGTTTGAATGCAAAATACAATTTCACCACTAGATGGGAGAAATTCCTACACATAGTCCCTTTAAGCGTTTTTATAATGTTTTTCTATGGTGTTGTTCATAATCTGATTTAATCTGTTTGCCTCTATAAAGTATGCTTTATTAATAAGGTAGGCCAATATTGTGTAGGCCTACTAAATTTGGTGCTTCAATATCACTCACATTAAGCGTCTTAAATGAGGAAGAACGCCTGATTACGCTGCCGTTGTCTGTTTTAGTAGGAATACTGCCATCTAGTGGTAGCAGGTTTTCTCAGACATCTGTGTGTGGATCGTGCAAGGCGAAACCGCGAAATGAAAGTCTCAAAATCCAAATGAATCAAGGATAGGAACTAGGATCGACTCAGAAACGAGTCAATGAATGCACGCGTATGTTACATGCGCAAATTCTGGCCTACATTAATACAAAATCGAGGTTTTGTATTAACAACTATGTCTCTATTTGTACAAAATGCTGCACATTCATGTGATTTTGGATTTTGCACACACCAAGTTGTATTGTATTAGTTTAAATGTAGTGACGCACATTTGTGAATTTGTCAAATAGATGGGTAGTTGTGCACACATTAATAATTAGCACCAGGCCTATTCATTTGTAGTTGTTTGTGTGTGGGTTGTGAAATGCTTAAAAACCGTGAAAAGAAAGTCTCAAAATCCAAATGAATCAAATGAGATCGACTCAGAAAAGACGTCAATGAATGCACGCGTGTCCTGATCCACACATGCACATCTTCTGTGTTGCATGCGCAAATTATGATACACTAATACAAAGGAAAACATTTGTATTCACAAAAATGTCTCTATTTGTACAAATTGCTTCACATTCATTCAATTTTGAATTTTGCACACGCAAGTTGAAAGGCATGGATAAAACATTTCTGCAACATGTATCAAGTTCATTGATAAGTGTGCTTGCACGGTGTCAATCATATTGATGCTATAATCATCCCATATTATTGCACATAAACCACATGTGAGAAATTAGCAAAAATAACCTTGTCATGTAAAACACGTGTAATACCTTTCAGTTGCTGATGGTGTTTCTTCCCTGAAGTTTGGTCCCACACCTATTGAACAGTCACTCTTCACAGACACAGAACTGGACACAGGTGAGCGTGATCTTACACTAATATATGAGAGAGAGAGAGAGAGAGAGAGAGGAGAGAGAGAGAGATGAGGAGAGAGGAGAGAGAGAGAGAGAGAGGAGGAGGGAGAGAGAGAGAGAGAGAGAGAGAGAGAGAGAGAAGAGAGAGAGAGAGAGAGAGAGAGGGAGAGGGAGAGAAAACTTTACTACCAGTCTGATCTCTTGTATCATTTGAGGATGATTTAGTGTAATTAAATACAGAGTAGCCCCACGATTGTCCTTCTTAAGACTTATGATGGATAGAGGTATTTATGTGTGTTCGGTTGCCTAATGTCTTTCCATGGTAATTTTATGTCCCCTATGGTTGTCTGTGTAA